>WUAM01000395.1:11734547-11749120 GCA_024336885.1 Actenoides hombroni
TTTTTTTTTCCCCCCCCCCCCCCCCCTTTTTTTTTTTTTGATTTATATTGTTGGAACAGTTATTTCCTCTCCTGTTTTTATTTTGAAAAGGGGAAGAGAGCCGCATCCCCCTGAGGTGTTATTAAGCTGAAAGGCTGGTGATTTGACTGTAAGGCACGCTTGCACCTCCCACACTCGTGCAGTTGGTGACGCACGCTGCAATCAATGGAAAGGGGATGAATAAACCCAGCGTTTGCTCCTCGCCTGCCATCCTCAGAAAGGAGGAGGCGGAGGAGAGGGAAAACTCTGGTCCAGGCATGCAGTTTTAAGAACTGTTTTCTATATAGCCAAGAGATGCTTGCCAAAACATCTCCATCACGTGATAGGTCTTTTTTGTCTCTTGGGGTTAAGGTTATGCTGCCATGAAGCTTATGGGACTGCTGCAAGCTTGTCTTTGGTGTCCGTCATCTCATCAGGCTCTTCTCAAGGCAGTGCACTTCAAGGCATGTTAGACTCAATCCTGGTATGCTGCTGCATGGCTCCTGGTCATACAAGTTTAAGACATTGTGTTCAATAACTTGTCTTTTGTCTGTAATGGTCTATGTTGTGGTTCTCCAACAGTGTATCCCAGACAAGGGGATTCCTCCTTCACCTGATGGGGTGCCAGGCTCAGGGGATCTTGAGGAATGGAGTTATATGGGCCGGCATATGAAACAGGGGCATGACTAGGCTGATGGGAGTGGAAGAGATGGGACAGTGCTCTGGAAGGTAGGAGGTGGCAAAGGCTGAACAGTAGGATTTCTGCATCTCCCAGCTGCATGAGAACAGTCCCCAAAACAGCAAAGTGGCTGTCAGGTACCTGAGACCCGCCACGCTGAATAGATGACATGAAATGGCTGAGGTGGAATCAGATGTTGGGCTTTGAAGGCTTCCTACAGCATGGAGAGGATCAGATTGCCTTCTTCCTTAGAATGTGTGTGCTCCAGCCCCAAGGATTCCTCTTTCCTGGGGGGGAAGTAGCTGAAACCCTGAATAATTAAGCACTGGCATTTGTTTTTTCTGTCGCTTTCTTCCTTTCCTGCATGTGCAGCTTTTCCCTGTGTGACAAAGAGCTGTCCCCTGTGGTGGTGTGGTGCTGGGAGCTGAATTAGGGGCCTGCGGTGGGATGAGAGGACATGAGACATTCTGTTTCTGGTTTAGGCCATGCAATCTACACTTGAGCGGGACAACACTCCCCTTTGAAAGACATTAGTCCACTTTTTTTTTTGCTGCCTCCCCCAAGTGTTGCATCTTTAGGCCATCTTGGAAAGTTCTCCCTGTAAGTTGCATCCTGGCAGCTTCTTGCTTCCAGAGATCAGCCCTCCAACAGTGTCAGCCCCATGCCTTAGCAGGGGAAGGAAATGGTACTGCAGAGGCTCCTGTGGTTTGTAGGAGTAGTTAGCACCAGCCTTCAGAGCTCTCACATTAAGGATGCAGCTTGGATGTAGCTGGATCATAGCTGTGTGCCTATCACTCACGGGCAAGTGGTTTTTATGCCCCGTATTTCATGCCTCAGACTATTTTTAATAATTGATATTAACACTTTACAACGGAGGAAATGGACGGCAGGCCATTGTTTACGCACCGCATCAATAATAAATGGAGGAATGCCAAAACACATCAATAACAAACTTGTTTGTCCTCTTCTCATGTTCACAGTGATCCGGGAGGTAGAGCATGGGCAGATGGTCAGGCGAAGGTAGCAGCAGAGAGAGCTATCTGCTGAGGAACAAAGAGGGATAGTGTAGGACAGTGCTGCCTTTCCAAAGGCTCAAAGTTGGACAAAACTCTGTGTGCGATACAGAAGCTACATGGGCTATTACCCTCAAGAAGACCTTTTTTCTGCTTAATGCTGCATCCCCTGGAAACTAGAAATTCACATGAACAAATGGTTTCTGACCCAAATACAGACCTAACTTCCCCAAGCTGCCCCCTCTTGTCCTCCTGATGCTCATACAATCTCAGCAATGATTGCAGCAGATGCTGAAACATCTGTGCTGACTGCACTGCTGTGGGCTCCTGTGTGGCATGAGCTTGGCATGGGAACAGAGCTCACTTGGCACCCACCAGCAGAAGATCACATTGACTATGGGTGCATTTAGAGAAACGTTTTCTTCCAAATCCGGCATGTAAAGCATGACCACTGTTAACAGGCATCCAGGTCACAGGATCAGACTAGAGCTATCCAAAGTTAAAATCTAACATATATATAGCATGGACATAGAGCAACTGTTTCACTCTATGAACTTGCTGCTCTGGTACGCAGTACTGATCCAAGTAGATATGGACTGTATCTGCCTGAAGTCTTTCTGGTCAGCTCCTCGGCAGAGGAGAAATGAAGCATGGGAAATTATTATCTTAGCACACATATCTGTTAGATCTTGTAGTTCCTCATTTCTTGCGGTCTTTGAACCGGTTTCCAACTTGTTTGTGTGTGGTTGCTGTAAGGGAAACTTGTGGGTCCATGTGCAATGCTCTGTTATTCTTTATTGCTCATGTAATTTATGTCGTTTCTCTGTCCTGCATCAAACCACAAGCGTTTTCTGGCCTCCTCTGCTTCTAGCACTGGCCTTGATCAAACTTGCTGGCAATGTACCTGGTGCTCATTTTCGTCTGCAGTCTGTGAACATCTTCAGATCTGCCTGAGCTATGCTGCAGGCACCTTTTTCCAGAAGTCTTCATACTGAAAACATAATGCTCACTCCAGCTGAGTTGTTTCCTACACAGGTCACCCTGTGCCTTGACCCTTCTGCATGAGTGGTTGGTCTTTAACTTTTTCTCCTATCCTGGCTGTTTGGAGGCATTCATAGCATCATAGAAAGATGAGCTTTAGATCACCTAGTACCAAACTCCTGCCATGGGCAGGGACACCTCCCACTAGACCAGGTGGCTCAAAGCCCCATACAACCTGGTTTTGAACACATCCAGGGATGGAGCATTCACAGCTTCCCTGGGCAACCTGTGCCAGCTTCTCATCACCCTCACAGTGAAGAACCTCTTCCTTATTTCTGATCTAAATCTCCCCTCTCCCAGTTTGAAGCCATTACCCCTCGTCCTATCACTATAAACCCATATAAGAAGTCCCTCCCCAGCTTTCTTGTTGGCACCTGTCAGGTACTGGAAGGCCACAATATTGTCTCCTTGGAACCTTCTCTTCTCCAAGCTGAACAATCCCACCTCTCTCATCCTGTCCTCGTAGCAGAAGGGTTCCAGCCCTCTGACTATCTTTGTGGCCCTCCTCTGGACCTGCTCCAAGGGAGGAGTCCTTTCCTCTCAAGTCAGATGTCCTAGAAGTCCACAGCTTTCTCCATTTGCAGTAATCCAACCCCAAAGCCAATGTCTCCAAAAGAGTTGTTACAGATTCAAAATTAACTGTGGGTCTTTCTGCTCTGTACCTTGTTAACCCCATTCCTATCTCTTGGCCCAGTACAACCCAGTACCCCTTCAGCCTTGCTCTGTCCTGTCTACCAGTCTAGGTTGTTCTTACAACAGTCCTAGCAGTACCATCCCTTCCCACTCTGCTTTCTTTGGCAGGCCTAGCAAATATTTATTTTACATACCTCTGCTGCTCATAGCCAGTTCTGTATATATTTTGTACTTGGACCCTTCTGCAGTAGGACCTTTTGTAGAAATCTTTGGTTCTGCAATGTCAGACTGTCCCTCCTGCCTCTTTTGTTCTGGTTTCTTAGCTCCAAAGCTTCATTGACGTGGAAAAGAGGTGCAGAAGCTTTCTGGTGATGGTGAAAATAGCAGGAAGCCAGTTTTGTGGACCTGGTTACTCTGTGAGCTGACCTGTGTTACTAAGCACTTGTCTTGGCTGTCAGGTTCCCTAGAGTGACTGCTGTCAGTCAGCAAGGTGATAGCACAAGACCATTCCAGGCTTGTGACATGCAGCAGAGCACATGAAGCTGCAGATGCTGCTGGTGTTGCAAGCAGGGGATCTCAGGCTGCCTTCTTGGCACCACCTCTGAGTGTTCCTGAAATAGTCTGCTTGTTGCACCAGGGTCCATGAAATTTCCCACCCAGGAGAGATACAGTTCTCAAAAGCTTCCTGCCAACTCAGCCTGAGCAGAAATCGCGCTCTTTCATGCAAGTACCTTCTTGCTACCAGTTTCTCTTGCCCCAGACTATATAACCTACTCTTCCTAATGCAGGGTGGTTTTGCAGGAGCTAGAACTGTCTTGTTCCTAAAGAGAAGAGCACCTTGGAGATCGGTGAGTAATGGGGCTACATCCTGGCACCTGCTAAGACAATCTCCAATGCATTACCTGTTACCTGTTCCCTGCAACTCTTAACAACTGTGAGAAGCTCTCCAGGAAAATGGTAATTCTGATGAGGGGAGAAAAAAAAAAACCCTCTTGTGCCAATGTTGAAATGTTTCATGGGCTCATTTTGACTTCAAGGAAGCTATAGAGGAATCCAAGCAGGTTTCTGTTGTATGCCTACCTACTTTCTCACTGCATTTCTTCTGTCTGCCTGCTGGGGAGAACCAGCATTGGTTTCCAAAGCCCTCTGTCACTGGGCAAGGTGCTGCTTCTCCTGGAGCTGAGTGGCAGCATGGTCCTGGTGCTTGGCTTCCTCCCCTTCCTCAGAGAAGGTTAAAAAAAGAAAGTCAAAACCTCAAACCAATCCAAAAATCCCTTGAAACTAAACACTATTTCCGACTCCCCTTTGAAAGGGAAATACTTTTCTTTCCAGGCGGCTCTAACAATGACCCTCTTTGCTGTCTGTAATATTAAACGGCTCTCCTCTGATGTCTCATTCAGTCTCTCCAAATTTTAAGTAGCTTGATGTATATTTTAAGGCACTCTCTGCCATTCCTTTGCCAAGAATATTTTTAAATAGCCATTATTTTGGTTGGACATAAGAAAAGCCAAATTCTTTCTATTGCTGGCTGTGCAAATCCTGTTCCTAAGGCTGTGCTGAAATGGCTGATGCCAGGATGCAGACAGTGGCGTTTTTGGCACTGCTGGGAGGTGAAATTGCTCTTGGCAGGAGTAACCCAGCTGTTTATTTCAGATCTGCTCATGGTAAGGGACTAGACAGGGAAGGGAGGGATTAATGTTTGTTACATGGGGGAGAACAAAAGGAGAAGAATAAAGTTTGAGTATTTTGGAAGCTCTATAAACAGTGGGGGGAAAAAAAAAAACACAACAAAAGTTATCTTTTCAACACATGGTTTAGCTTACGCTTACCTTTGTCTTTTTAAGGACTTGTCCCTTCCTATCCTGTGAACCGGTGCAAAATTGCTTGCTACCTATGAAGCAGCTACTTCTCTCACTGTGGAACAGTGGGATTATTTAAGTATGTTATTGGAACCAGGAGAGACTACCCAGCTGGTCAGATGAAGAAAATTTAAATCAGGTTCCTAGCAAATTGCCCTCAGATAGGACAATTTTAGTGGCGATACTGCAAGTTACGATTACTGCAAGCTGAGAAGCAACGGTAAGAAACTGTGTGCGTTAAAGACAAAAGTGTTATGTGATCTGTGTGGTCATAAAGATGCTGTTTGTGATGTCTGTTTATAAAAAGCATTGCTACCTGTTGGACAGTACTCCAGCTACCAGTGATCTGATTAATTGAGCTTGTTTTAAACTGTTCTAGATGGTGTAACCATGAATGGTGTCCTGGATTACATCCTGAAATGTCAGCATCACTGATGGCAGCTTCCATCTTCACGATGTCTTCACGTCAGCCTGCTGGATGTGTTAATTTTCCAAGTGGTATCAGATAATATCAGGGTATGAAGTGTTCTGCTGTCAGTAAAATATCAACACAGGCAGCTCTCAGCAGGTATCTGGTACTAAAAGAATCAAACGCTGGTAGTTTTAAGAATCTGTGGATTAGGATTTACTGCTGCTTTGGCAACCTAGAGAGAGCAAATATTAAAACTGCCAGTGCCTGAAAATTCAGGGTGCAAAAGGACTTCAAGGGAGTGGGTCAGGAGTGTCTGTGTACATGGTGGCCTGTACAATTAGTATGAAGCACAGACCGTGTAAGGGTTAACTGGTACCAGCACTCATCTTGTAACACCAGAAGTGTTTCTGGCCAGGGCCTCTGGAAAGAAATATTTAGGGCTGGTGGCTATGGGCTTAACAGCTCAGCCGAGCAGTGAGGACAACATTCCCATGTGCGTCCCCTGATTTATCTCCCTCTTATTCTTACCAATTTCCAAAGCAAGCCTGACTGCACAGGGGACTCCTGCAGCCAAGCTTCTTGTGTAGGTTGTCTGAAGAAGGAGTTAAGCAGATAACAGCTTTCTCCTATAATTAACTTGCAAGGGAAAGGTTGTTTTTCAGTCTTGCTGGTTGGGACCAGTGAAAGAGTCTTTTCCTACAGAAACTGTAGTACTGTCAAGGAATAACTGATCACAGAGAATCCCTCTTAAAAAGACAGGAAATAAATTAATGGGGAGGGAAGTAAAGAAGCTGCTCTGCACCTTTCAGATTCTAAAGGGGTTTCTCTGCCTCACAGCTCAGGAGCTGGCTCTTGTAACAACTGCAATTCCTGCAGCTCTGGTGGATTACATTTCAGAGACAGAACCAGAACTGAGGATCATCCAGGTGGGATCAGCACACTCACCACCTGCTGCAGGACAAAGAGCTTGTGGTGGGATTGGGCTAGAGGGATGGTCCCAGACAGGCCCTGTCAATCCATATGTTTGTATCAGCTGGATCAGCTCTCTGCTTCATGGTACCATTCAGGGCACGGTGGCAGGGCCATTTTTCAGTCATTTGTCACCAAATTCTGCATTTCATCCAAGTCTTGCAGCACCTTGGTTTTCTCTCCATCTCATGTAATATGTTTCACCATCCCCAAATTCTCAAGCCCTTTTCCTCTCCAGCATAATTTCCTGAATGGCCACAAGTGTACTGCAGCCACTATTTGAGGAAATTTTGGTTTGAATTAAATGTGATTGGATATCTTATTGAAGATGGAAAGAAGCACTTCTCTGAAGGGTGGATAGTTTTTCATTTGTAATTTCTTGGACCCAATGTTTTGCGTAGCAGTGTCTTATGCTGCAGGCAAGGATTACACGGATCCATGATAACAGCAATCGGTCCATCAAAGGAAAATGCTGGGTTAGTTTTGTTTGCGGTGTAAAGATACTGCCTTTCCATCACCAAGAAATACAGTCCTATGATGCTTAACAAAGACTTCTTGCTATCAATAACTCAGGTGAATGTAAACAAATCTATATAATGCTCCCTAACAGAAGTAAGCTGGTTAATCACAGAACCTAAGGCATAGCAGTGAATCTCCAAAATATATAGCAGATATTATCATAATATCATGGAATCGCATCTCGCAGAATTAAAATTATCTTTTTGGGCATTTGGCTATCTTCAGTTCTTGAAGGAAATATTCCCCTAACTCAAATAAATTCAACTCTCTGGTAACTACAGACAAATGAAGTAATTAGATTGTCTACTAACACATGGAAAGAAAATAATACAGCCACTCTGGGAACTCTAGGCTGTCAAGCATGTGAAAATCTAAGGGTAGAAAATGTACATTTGTTCCAGAAAGTAGGTGTTGCTATGATGCTCAAAATGGACACAGGTTTCTAAATTATAGGTTTGCTGGGAGTTCCTTTCAGACATCCAAACAGGTCAGTGTCATGAAGTGAACAGAAGGCCTGATATACAGATCAAACCCACTTCTTAGAGACATCTGCTGCCTCCCTGGAGATTGGGTTAAAGATGTGGTGAGAAAACTTACTACCCTGGTATGGCCCTCAGGTTTTTTATCCATTATTGGCCTTTCAGTTAGGAAAAACATCTTCCCTGCAAGGGTTGTCAAGGCCTGGCCTGGGATGCCCAGGACAGTGGTGGAGTCCCCATTCCTGAAGCAATTTCAACGACATGGAGATGTGGTGCTGAGGGACATGGTTTAGTGGTGACCGGGCAGTGTTGGGTTAATGGTTGGATTTGATGATCTTAAAGGTCTCTTCCAACCAAAATGATTCTATGGTTCTATGATCCAGCTTTTTAGCAAAATATCTCTTGTGGACTTATAGATTTGTTTGGCAGTGGCTGGCAAGGACTCTGTTGTATGGTGGAGTTATTTCAATGACTCTTGTTGTTAGTACATGAACATTTCACTGCTGGTCCAGAGACTGAGTCCCGTTGTCCTCAGCCAGTGGGTTCCTGAGCCTGTTTCTCCTAAACTCAGGAGACCTCTTTTGCTAGAAAACTTTTCTCCTGCTCTTCCAGTATAGCTTGTTATGGGCTCATCGGACCATCTGTCCAGCACAAGATGAGATGAGCTGTTTCAGGCTTGGACTTCAGGGTAGGGTTTCCAGGCTTCAGCTGAGATTTATACCTTTCCCCTGAATAGCTGCTTTCCAGATGTGCTTCCTGCGCTCCTCCAGACATGGTCCTGCCAGGGGATTTGCTGATTTTCTGCTGTGTATGTATCCAAGTACTGAAATGAGCTATCCCTCTCTTCCTGCAGGTTCCTGTGCAGCAAGTTATTTGCCAGGGACTCTTTGGTTTCAGTCCCTGATGAACGCAGTCCCTTGTCCTCAAAATGTGATGTGTGCTCTTGTTCCTTCATGCAGCTACTTGTACTTGGTTGTCTTGAAAAAAATATGCTGTTCTGTGGAGACCAGCTTCCTGGGCTTTCCAGATTGCACTGCAGCGTTTCTGTCTGTCAAGCTTCTTACATTGCACCCAATCAATATGACATCTGAGCCTCGCTTGCTGGGGAATGAAAATCATAGTAAATATTTTGTAGTCTGTGCAAAATGAGTTGGCGGTCTCGATTCAATTGCTCTTAGGCAGGTGTTTGCATATATACCTTAAGACCACTCATAGATTTGGTATCTGATATTGTGCTTCCTGGTGGGCACTGCATCAGGATTTGGGGCTGAATCCTCTACCTGGAACCTCCCCAGCAAGGCTCCTGGCCTCTCCAGCAAGGTGGTGCTCATCCCTCGAAGAAACCCGTAACCCAATGGGTCCCTACCCCCAAGGAGGGCAGCTGGGAGCACAGTACTGTGGTTGGATCAGAACACTTGGGAATGCTGCTGCCCATGTGCTCGCTATGTTGGCAGTTATGCTGGGCCTTTCAATACTTAAAAGGGCCTATCATGGGGATGATCTTTTTATCAGGGCCTGTTGTGACAGGAAAAGGGACGATGGTTTTAAACTAAAAGAGGGGAGGTTCAGACTGCAGAGGAGGAAGAAATGTTTTATGCTGAGGGTGGTGAGACACTGGCTCAGGTTGCCCAGAGAGGTGGTCGATGCCCCATTCCTGGCAACATTCCAGGTGAGGTTGGATGGAGCTCTGAGCAACCTGCTCTAGTTGCAGATGTCCCTGCTCAGTGTAGGGGTGTTGGACTAGATGACCTTGAAAGTTTCTTTCTCACTCAAACCATTCTATGATTTTTTTTTAAAGAGGCTTGTGGAGATTCAGGGAACCTCTGCTGTGAAACAGGGCAGTCACTGAGGCATTTCTAGCAACCACACCTCAGACTGCTATAGAAAAGGGAAGTTAACTGAAAGCCGAAGTGGCTTTGTTTCATTCCTTGGCAAGGAAGGTGAGTCAGGGCTTCAGTGAACTCAAGGGGGTCTCTGCAGCTGCTGAAAGGGAAGGGGCTCCACTGGTGTGGTGGTAGGCTGTGCTGCTCCACTCCTGCAAAAGCAAAAGTGAGCATGTGAGGGTTATTTCTGAAATACTGAAATTATACTGAAATATCCCAGTTAATTCTGCATCACCAGCCTCAGCTAGCATTAGCTTTGTACCTTCCACTTAGGGTTCTTTATCACTAGTTATTAATTCTGATCTGTGCAAGGACCTTCCCTCTTATCCCATGGCATCACAGAGCGCTCGGTGAAGGAGAACACTAGAAACATTTTGGGAAACCCAAGAAGATCAGAGCAACATTCTTCTTTATCAATATGCTTGGTGGCTCCTTCACAGAACCACCAGAGTTTGGTGAGGTGAAACCTCCCCTTACAGAAATCAAATCCCCTGAATGTGAAACTGTGATTCTCCATGGCTATATCCTTATATATCTATATGTCCTCCCTTTTTAAATGTAAAATTCAAGAACTGGCAGTTTGGGATAGAAGATTACAAGTTTGGCAGAGAGCTCAATTATTTTAATCTTTTACTTCCTTTAAAAGGCATAATTGACTTTGCTAATGAGAGGTAATTGATTCCAGTGTCTTGATTTTTGTTTGTTTTATCTGTCTGGTTTCTTCTCCAGATGCTTCACACACAAGGTCCTGTCTTGTACTGTCCCCCATCAAGAAGGTGGTTGTGGGAAAAATTCCTCTTGCTCCAAACACTCCTTTTTCCTACCCAGTAGCATGCTTTAGAAGTTACATGCATGCCTAAATCCTCTTGACTTCAGTCCTTTTGGAAACTATATTTAAATGACCTGTTTTGAAAGCACTGGCTCCATTAGGAATGCATGCTCGACATTCTCTCCCAGACTTCTTTCAGTGTTCTCCTTTCTGTACCGATTATGCCTGGATCCAAAGTTAATCTGTGAAACGCAAGAGCATCTGTGTAGGAAGACAGAGTGAAGGTTCACCTTGCTTTGCACATGGTCTCTGACATTGGCTAGTGTTGGACACTTAATGGAAGGAGCATAAAAACAGCCATTGAGCTGGCTCCAGCAAACCCTCCTAGCAAGCTGCAGTTTAACAGCTTACCCAGGTAGAGGATTTTTCTCTACTTTCATGTTTCCTAGATCTTTCTGTTTAGCTTACCTTCCATTATTTTGGGTTGCTACTCTTGGAATGTCCTCTCTTTCCTGGCTTCCACAACTGTCTATGGTAGTCAAGTCCACAATTCGCATGAAAAAAAATGCTTTGTTTTGGGTTTTAACCTGCATCATTTTAAGAATGTGCATCAAACAGTGTTCTTGTGCTGTTTGAAGGAGCAATGAAGATGTGTTCACCTCTACCACACATCTCCTGAGCTGGTGGAAAAGATGATGGAGATCCACAAGTCACCTCTTTTTTCAGGCAGAGAAGAAACTGGCCAGATGTAAATTATAACTTCAATGGAGGGATTTCTCAAGCTGTTTTGTGCCAATCCTGTATGGTCTGTTCATTTCTTTCCTCACTGTTTGGGAATGAACTAATATTTTTGTTGACTTGGATGATCTCTTTCCTGAGAGATAAAAGCTCATGGAGAGACTATGGTTAGGTCAGTTTAATTTTGTGCTGCTGATTATTTATCCACCTCTTTTACCCTGTTTTCTTGCCATGCTCCTCAGTCTTTTCACATCTCTTTGTAGACAGCACTCATTTCTGCTACTCTAAGGAATATTTTTTTTCTTTATCCTCTGCAAATTGCTCCTATATCCCTTTTTCATGCCACAGCCCAGACTGTGGGATTCCACTGGGATTCCCTCTGCTGTGAAAAATAACCATTTATTCCTACCTGTCCCTTCCTATTTCTACCAGTTCTGAACTCACTTGAGAACCTTTATTCTGATCCCAGGAGAAATTAATTTCCTAGGACCCTGTGGTGAGAGAGCTTTTGAGAAACCAGAGTACATGGTATCAACTAAATTGCCCCTACTTACATATGCATTGATGCCCACAAAGAATTCCCTGGGAGGTGTGATTCCAGCTACCAAAAGCATGCTTTTTCATCTTAGTTTTCTAATTATCTGTAATGCTATTACAAAGCCTCCACTGCTTTGCTCAGTGTTAAATGCAGTGATAAGTAGCTCAATGAATTCTTCTTTGTATTATTTTTGTAGCTTTTTAAAAAATGTTTATTTTTTCACTGCCTACTCACCTTTTTCAGAGGCTGATAGCCCTGTGTTGGTATTATCTTACTCCTGGGTTATCCCTCATCTGCACCAGTAGGCACTGGTGCTGAGAAAATATAACACACCTGGATGTGAAACTATGCTTTCTACAACAGTGAGGGAAAACATTTGATATTCCATGAACACTCAAGGCATTGTCTATCCTGGGCTGCATTCAGAGAAGTGTGGGTAGCAGGTCAAGGGTCTTGACTCTGCTCTTGTGAGACCCCACTTGGAGTACTGTGTCCAGCTCTGAAGTCCCCAACATAAGAAGAACATGGACCTGTTGGAGCAGGTCCAGAGGCCACAAAGATGGTCAGAGGGCTGGAACCCTTCTGTTATGAGGACAGGATGAGAGGGTTGGGGTTGTTCAGCTTGGAGAAGAGAAGGCTCTGAGGAGATCTCATTGTGGCCTTCCAGTACCTGACAGGGGCCTACAAGTAAGCTGGGGAGGGACTTTTTACATGGGCTTGTAGTCGTAGGACGAGGGGTAATGGCTTCAAATTGGAAGAGGGGAGATTTAGATTAGAAATGAGGAAGACGTTCTTCACTCTGAGGGTGGTCAGACACTGGCACAGGTTGCCCAGGGAAGTTGTGGGTGTGCCATCCCTGGATGTGTTCAAAACCAGGTTGGATAGGGCTTTGAGCTGCCTGGTCTAGTGGAAGGTGTCCCTGTCCATGGCAGAGGGGCTGGAAGTAGATGATCTGTAAGGTTCCTTCCAACCCAAACCATTCTATGATTCTATGATCTCTATTTTATATTCACCATGCAAAACAAGTGCTTGGGACATTTCACAGTTTTTCTCTTATTTTGAAATGAGCGCTGAGGATTAACATCGTGGAATATTGTGTTCAGTTCTTGGCCTCTCAGTTCAAGAAGGACAGGGAACTGCTTGAAAGAGTCTAGCGCAGAGCCACTAAGATGATTAAGGGAGTGGAGCATCTCCCTTATGATGAAAGGCTGAGGGAGTTGGGTCTCTTTAGCTTGGAGAAGAGGAGACAGAGGGGTGACCCCATTAATGTTTATAACTGTGTAAAGGGCGAGTGTCAGGAGGATGGAGCCAGGCTCTTCTCTGTTATGTCCAGTGATAGGACAAGGGACAATGGGTGTAAGCTGAAGCATAAGAGGTTCCACGGAAACATAAGGAAAAACTTCTTCACTGTGAGGGTGACAGAGCCCTGGAACAGGCTGCCCAGAGGGGTTGTGGAGTCTCCTTCTCTGGAGACATTCAAAACCTGCCTGGACGTGTTCCTATGTGACCTGCTCTAGGTGGTCCTGCTCTGACATGGGGGTCGGACTAGATGACCTTTCGAGGTCCCTTCCAAACCTTAACATTCTTTGATTCTATGTCTATAGCCCCTCAGTGTGACTGATGCTGCCAAATAATTTTTGATTTCTAGGGCTACCGACTGGTTTGGTGTAACAGATAAAGAAAGATTTACAGCATTAGTCCTTCTCTTTTCCAGGAATGCAAACAAGCTCATTCCACCACAATGAAACCTGTGTTCATGTGCAGAGAGTGCCTCCGGACCTCGAGTGCAGGAGAAAGTGATTGTCTCGGGATCCTTTTAGGTCCTGTAACTGGGGTGCCTGTTCCTTTCATATCAATAATGGATTTACACGAGTGTACTCTGTGGCCTTGCTTTGCAAAGAAAAAAAGATAATGGCTCTGTTTAAAAGGCGACTTTTTTTTTTCTGACATGATGTAGGAACATGGTTAAGGTTGACAAGCTAGCTCCGTTCCAGAGAAGCAGAGTTCTCCTTCAGTCTGACAGACATATTTTTTTTTTTTCAATATTTTCAACATCTCTTTGAAGCCACATGTTTTTGAGTTTTCTACCCCCTCCTCATCCCCCTTGTCCCATCCCACTCCCCCCCCCCCCCCCCCCCCCCCCCGCGCTCCCCGCTCCTAGGTCGGCTAACCCAACGCACCGCCACAGCGCGCACACCCCGATTCGGGCAACGGATCGAGCCAAGAACCCAGCACCTCCCAGCACCCTGCCTGCCCCCTCTGCAATCGCAAAGGCACGTTTCAGGGCTTAAAAGCAGCCTGCAGACCTCACGTGAGGCTTGGATGCTGAACGAGGCCACAAAGCCAGGCCCTCCTCGTGCTCCTCCTCAGCAAAGAGGGAAGAGACCCCCGAGTGCTCGCGAGTTTTCCCCCTAAGGAAACAAAACGCCAGAGCCCACGAGCCTCCCCACCCCAAAAGCCAAACTGCGCCCAGTAAGAACCCTTCTGCATCTCCATCAGCAACGAGCTGAGGGGAGCAGAAACCCGGCAGCGCTCCCGTGCCGTCGGCAGCCACCTCCAGCTCTGCCCGGAGCACCCAGACAACCTTTGCGCGCCGGGCTGGGCGAGAAACGCACCCCCCACGTCGGTGCGGGCAGCGCCCGGAGCCTCGGACCCAGGGGGAAATCCGGCCAGCCAGGCAGGACGAGAGGGACTTGGCCGAGCACACTATTTTTAGCCCCGGTTGGTGGGCAGACAAATCCTTAATCGCTGCCGCGTCACCCGTCCCGAGCTGGCAAAGCAAAGCCGGGCGCGACGGCCCGGAGTCAGCAGAGCCCAGGGCACTGCCAGTGCTGCCCGAGACCAGCGCCCGGGAGCCGTGGAGGGCACCGGCAAACCCAGGAGATCCAGCACGAGGGGCTTAAAGCGGCCAGGGGAACCCTGCCAAATCTCAGAGTCGTTTGGGTTGGGAGAGAACTTGCACATCATGGAGTCCAAGCGTTCCCCCAGCACTGCCAGGGCACCACTGACCCCTGTCCCTCAGC
>WUAM01000395.1:11776802-11789578 GCA_024336885.1 Actenoides hombroni
AGCAGAGGGGTTCCAGCCCTCCCAGCATTGCTGGGGCTCCTCTGGCCCTGCTCCAACAGGTCCCTGTCTCTGCTGTGACTTGAGCTGGCCCCAGCACTGCAGGGGGGGTCCCACCAGTAAAGGGTAACAGAAGTTTGCAGCTGTAGCCTCTGGTGAGAATTTCTCAGGCTCTTGCTCTTGTGTTTTTGAAAGACCTTCCCAGCTTCCAACGCTGCAGGGGTGCAGTGAGCCAGACCCCCCCTCCTCATGGGGTCTGGATGAGAAAGGGATGGCTATGCACAGTCAAATCCAGCAGATGCCCAGGATTCCCTCACTGTGTCTGGGCTAAGGCAATCCAGATTGCTCTGTCTGGGTTAATAACAGCATCTTTGAGATGACACCCTCTGATCTGCTGACTGTACCTTTCAGGTTGGCTCCTGTCTCCCTTTATGGGACATGTCAAGCCAGCTGATGTCATTTACCTTCATGAAATTTTGAGCTGCTTTGAACTCTCCTGTCACCTGAGCACCTTTAGAAGAGCAGCCTGTAGGTACAGGCAGTGAACAGCAAATCTAAGAAGGCAGCAATGGAATTTCCATCCTTTCAGCAGGAGTAAAAATAGAAAGTCATAATGCAGGAGGCAGCTCTGGTGCAGGTTTAATATTCAGCAGTCTCGTTGTGTTTTTCCAGTTAAGAAACAAAACCACAAAATGATTTTTGGATTCAGGAAGGTGACTCACGTTAAAAATACACTTCTCTTGGTACCTGTCATGAGGAACTCTGACAATGCAGAACTCTGCTGAGATGAAAGCATCTGCAGTTTTTGCAGCACACGAGGAACCCGAACGGAGCGCTGCCTGCGTTCTGCTTTTGTGAGCGGGAGTTAAAGAGTGGAGTGGTCAAATAGACACCTCCTGAGTTCAGTTTGGACACATTCCCTACCTCAGCCAGGAGCAGGAACACCAAACCAGGCTGACCAGGGCTTTCGGTGCGGGCTCACCTGCACTGTGGAGAAGAACACAGCCAGTGCCTGTCCTTCACTCTTGGTGAGGGATCGCAGGACGTCGAGTGACAGGATATTGGTTGTTCCCTCCCATATGGACAGCACCTGTGGGGTGGAAGAGGCTGTGGTAGGGCGTGAGGGAGCCTTTTGGAGAGACTGCAATAAAGAAGGGGCAACATGAGGAAACAAGATGTGGGGCAGAGCTAAGGGATATCGAGGAACTCTCCAGAGATGTGTTGCCTCACCCCAAGTGGAAAGGAGCCGTGGTGAGGAGAGCAAGAAGCCCAGCTCCATGACTGAGCTAGGAAACCACCCCAGCACCAGGAACAGATCACGTCCCCTCCCTGGTGATGTCTGGGCTTGGCAGGAAGGCAAGTAGGAAAGAGCTGCCCACTCCTGGAGTGAGTCTGGGGAGGACTTGAGCGTGTTCTCCTTCGAGCATGTCTCGAGCAGGCAACCACAAGGACTGTGCAGGGGACTTGGTGACACACAGGAGCTTCTTCTGCTTCTCCTGCTGCTTTCTTACCAGACTATCACGGACTATGACTGGCAAGCCTGTATCCTCCATGTAACCTTGGCCTCCAAAACTCTCCATTGCCTCAATCACCACCGCAGAAGCCTGCAAAATGCAGAGAGCTAACGTGACCCACACTGCACAGGGAGAAAGAGCGGCCAGAGATCTCTAACATTACACAGCAATTCCTGCTGGGATGGGACCAACTGGATCCCAGTGATTCGTGATTGCTCATGGTCACAAGCAGGTTGCTCATGATATGCAGGAGGAGCAGCCTGGGGAATGAAGACTAAGTAACCCTGAGAGAGGAGCTGCAGGAGGAGTCAGACCTTGGGAGAAGATCCAGGGAGAGTGTGTCTCAGTACAGTCCTCTCTAGGTAAGGATAAACCTGTGGTTCACCTGGCACATGGGAGAATGTGTCTGCAGGCCAGGAAAAGTCTTTAACTTCTACTTGCCAATGGTGTGTTTAAGCTGAGGACAGTGAGAAGAGGGACAGAGCCCTGAAGTTGAGGCTAATGCTAAACCATTAACCCTCCATTCATAACCAGGGGAAAGATAATCCCCATGGCTCAGTGCCCCACTATGGCCCTGGGGCTGCCTCAGCAGCTTTGCCCATGGCATGTGGAGTACTTCACAGACAGAGCAGGTCTGTTCTGATCAGACAGCTGATCGGTGGCCTTGCGAGCAAAGGGACAAGTCTCCAACTCACAGAGGCCAGCCCGAGCAGGGCACTAATCGCTGCGGGCCCCACAGCCAGAGGCGAGTGCCAGTACCTCTGCTGTCGCTGCCCGGCACGCTGGCTGTGTCAGTCTCTCCTCCCTCCAGTGCTGTGGTTGCTCCTGTGCCACACAGCCCCGCCCCGGGCTAATCGAACCGGTGGTCCCATACCTGCTTCCCAGTGTAGAGTTTGGCGACTGGGATCAGCAGTCTCAGGAGAAGCTGGTCTTGCTCGCTCGCCATGTTGGTTTCTACCAGGCCAAGCAGCCGGACGATCTCCATAAACAGAAGAAAGGCCCCTCGTGTCTCCACCTGCAAGCAGCGAAGTGGGGGAGCTCCACAGGCAAGGACCTTTGACTCGGGCTGATGCCAGCCCGGGCTGCTGAGGTGCCGTGAGATGATCTCCAAGGGGTGCACAATGCTCGGACGTGGGCAGAGTGCCACCTCTGCCCCTACAGCCCTGCAGCTGCATAGACAAAGGCCGCTGACCAACCAAGGCACAAAGCATGAAATACTGAAGGTAGCCTGGAGCTGCTCCTCTTGGACGAGGAGAGGAGCAGTGCCACTTCACCAGGATCACTCGGAGCCTTATCAAAATTCCTATCAGGCATCCAGGTCACAAACCCACATCCTTTCCAAGGGTAAAGGGGCATGAGACTTGACCATCGGGTCAACCTCCGGACATCCAGAGCTGCAAGGTCTTTGACAGATTTCGTGCTGAGCAACTTCCTTCCCTGGCAGGTTGTGATTTGGAAGCATCAGGACATGGAGCTCTGTAACCCGTGTGCATAATAAAGTGCCATGACCTGTGGATTTCACACTGGCTGAGCTGTGAGACATTCTGCAGCTGGCAAAGGCCCACACATGAAATTCCTCCCAGAGCCAGCTGTACTCCAGCTCAGTGTCTTGTGGTGAGCACTGTGCCATGAAGACACAGTAAAGTCAAACATCTCTGAAGCTGAAGTGCATGGGGACCACTCAGGAATTCTTCAAGCTTGCTGGGAACAGCCCATCTCCTGGTACATGAGGCTGTACCAGTCTTGGACAAGAGTCTCTGCAGTTCAGGAGACTGTGGTATCATGCTTGGACGCTGATGCTAATGACCAGCTTCAGAGGTCATGGCATATCACAGTAGGTGCATGCATGAACTTGGGCTCTCCTCTCAGGATAGATCCCAGGTAACTGTAGTTTAGGATAACCTGAAGTCCAGTGGAGAAGCCAGGTCCATTACGAGACCAAATCCCACCAGATAATGGCCTTTTCCCTGCAGCATACATCTCACAGCAGCAGATATGGCTTTCTAAATCTGACTGCAGCTCACAGAGCAGGGTGGCTCTGCTCATTAGCAGCCGAGGATCTCTGCCCTCCTTCCTTGCCCCAAAGCCTTACCTCCATCCGGGCTAGCGTCTGCATGTGGAGGGGATGGTCCTTGAGGAGCTTCCCAAAGGCAACGCGCCTCCGGGCGTACTCCCTGCTCAGACTGATCATCCTAGAGAGAAGACAGGGAAAGCAGTTAGACCAGCAACCTGCCACTTCCGAGCTTTCCCTTCCAGCCACCCCCACTGGAAGAAACCTGCTCAGCTGTAGCACAGCAGCCTAGGTCACCCACCCACGGGCCAACCTTCTCCAGCACTGCTGGCTTCCAGACCTGTGCCTGCAAAGGCATCAGATGTCAGTCGGCTGCAATGCTGAGCATTGCAAAGTCCCCTTGGTCTCCTTAAGCTCTGGAGGGATCCCTGCTGCCTTCACCTTCTCATGGAAGCTACTGCACAAAGGACATTGTGGATCCGAGTTATGTTCAGCATGTTGGAGATGGAGGCCACTCCACGACCCTCTGCAGAGATCTGAAAGCATCAAGGAACACAAAGGCTGATGGAAGCCTTCTGCACAACCTTGGAGGTGGGTGCCTATCTAAGCAGAAGTTGTGTCAACAGACAGACAGACGTAGGCATCTCTGTCTGTCCTCACGCAGCACAAAGATCTTCTTGCTTTAAAATATGGCCGGCTCATTTTAGCCAAATTTTGGCATTACCATAGAGGTGGCTTTGGAGACCACATCAGCAAGATCAGTTCTGGTCCCTGCTGCTCGTTCCTCCCTGCATGCTACATAGAACTGTCCCTGAGCTGGGCCGATGCCACTGGACTAGGAAAATGACCAGCCTAAAATCACACTTTTTTTTTTTTCATTTTTATTCCCTCCCATCTTTTCCTGAGCTCTTCTCAGCTCTGTCCCCCACACAGCCCTCTCAGTGAAGCATTCTGTGAAGAACAGCCAGCCCCAGAGTTGGAAGAGAGGAACTTCTTCAGTGGCCCGAACTCCCCTGAGTGGTCTGCCCAGTCCCAAGCTGGAAGGGGAAACCTTAGGTACCAGCTCTGCTGTAGCTCCATCCAGCCATAGCTCTGCTGTTGCCATCTGCCGCGTGCCCAACTTGTTCTTCAGCCTCTGCACCTGGATGCTGTTCAGTTTCCCCTCCTCATCTCGAACCTTCAGGAAGAACAGGGACAGGCCACTGGAACCCTGGGGCCAATGAAAGGCATGGAAAGAGGATTTTGTTACAGTGAAACAATGAAGAAAACAATGCCCCTGCTCCTTTACCCGGCTCCACCATGAAACAGACCTGTTTTACTTGTCCCTCAGCATCCTCTACCCTGGCCAGGGTTAATGTCACATCAGAATCAGCAGCTGATGTAAACCACTTGAAACCGTAGAGACGATAGGTACCATCTGGCTGCTTCCTGGCCACCGTCTCGGTGCCGTTCGCTGCAAGAAAGGAGAAGATCGTCCTGGCTTTATGGGAACCTCTGTATCAACCAGTGCTGATTCGGGGTTTAAGCAGCAGCTCTTTTCAGTCACCTCTCGCTACCAGGCTGCTGTGGATTAGCTGCAAAGCTCTTCCACTGACCCTGGATAAGAAACGCAGCCAGAGTTAAGCACTAGAAAGGAAATAGGCTTTGTTTTAGCTCAATCTCTCCAGCAATTGCTCCAGACTACCAGCTGGTAGTGGCAGAACTCACCACGGGGTACAACCCAGCCCCTCCACAGCAGATCCCTCCATAGCAGGTCCCTCCATAGGAGCTACCAGGGCCAAGAATGACACAGGGTGCTATAGGATGCTCCACCACTGACCCTTTCACTTCTTCCAGCAGGAAACCAGCCGCAGCTTCATCAGACACAGGTGACTCCCCTGCCACGTGCCTGTCTCCGCAGCGGAGTTCTGAGCTTTCCTGGCCCATCCTGCTGTTACTACTCTTAGCCAAGGAGTAAAAGCTGAAGGCCACACATGGTCTCTCAGGCCCAGCTGGGCTGGGCTTGACTGTCTTGCTCAAGGTTTTGATGACAAAGCTAAACATCAGCGTGTTATCTGTGACAGGAACACGGCTCTGTACCTGCCGGCGTGTCCTGCGCTCGTCAGTGGACAGAAGTTGGGTCTTTTGTTGGTTATAAAGGAAAGCTATGCAAAGGATTTGGATGACTTCTGCTATGAGACCCCCTTGTGGCCTTTCAGTACTTAAAGAAGCCTGTCAGAAAGATGGGAACAATCTTTTAAGCAGGGCCTGTTGCACAGGAGGAGGGGTGATGGGTTTAAACTAAAAGAAGGACATTTAGACTAGATGCAAGGAAGACATTTTTTGCTGCTGAGGGTGGTGAGAGCCTGGCCCAGGCTGCCCAGAGAGGTGGTGGCTGCCCCATCCCTGGCACCATTGAAGGGGAGGTTGGCCAGGTCTCTGAGCACCCTGCTCTGGTTGCAGATGGCCCTGTTCCCTGCAGGGGGTTGGACCAGATGAGCTTTAAAGGTCCCTTCTGATCCAAACCAGTCTATGATTGGTTCCCAAGCCAGCTACCTGGCTTTGGAATCAACCCACACCCTTCATTTTCTCACCAACACACCTTACTGCTGCTGCAGCCGCTTCCCACCTCAAAACACGTACCAACATCAGAGCCTCCCCGGCGCTCGGTCATCCACTGGCCAGAGGTACAGAACTTCTTGGGGTCACGGGATGTCAGGCGGTCAAAAGCCTTTCTCAGAGATCCAGGAATACCTAGGGACTGTTTGGGGGAGGGAAAAGAAACAAAGGGGATCGTAACCCAGGAGATGAAATTAGAGAGTCGCCTGAACTAACACTGGTGTGTCCCGGGCTCGGAACGGATGGTCTACAAGCAGAGACCGAGTGTCCTGCGCTGCGGTGTCCAAGAGAGCCTGTCAAGCTGCCCAGCTCCTGGATCACTCTGCAGACAGAAGGCAAAGGGGAGTGCTGAGTGTCCCCACCCCCTCAGATTGCTGCATTGCCACATGGCTGGGCAGAGAGCTTTGCAAACAGTACGCATGCCAGGGTGTCAGCACCCACTGGATGCCACCAGCACCACAGAGCTGCAGGAAAGAGGGAACTGCCTTATTTTGAATTTATTTCTATTGAATTAACACTCCCAGGGCTAGCTACTTAAGGTCTGGCTTTGCCCTGAACCCTACAGAGCCACTGACACAGCACAAAGGGTGTCGCGAGGATGCAGAGTCAAACCTTCAGACTGGGGAAGTCTGGGTAGCTTAGTTAATTTACATCAGGTAGGGATTTGGCCCAATGCTTTTAGCTGCTGCTCCACACAAGGAACAGGAAAACAAACCATCAGGTAGTAAAAGCATATGGGAGACCTTTCCAGCTCCCTGCAGTGCCACAGGTTTCATGTGCAGCGCAGGCCTTATTGTACAAGGTGTTGTAAGGAAACATAAAAACTAGCCTGGGCATGAAGCCTTTGTACCTACAGGAGCAAGGCAGTGGGAGATGGAGCTGAGTCACAGAGCAAGGACAGGCCGTGCCCAGAGCCAGAGGGCAGATCAGCTCTCCTCCAGCCTTGGCCACGGCTCCAGTCTCTAAGCAGAGCTGCCAGGACGTGGGCTGTGCCCTCGGAGACCAGCTGAGCTCATACCTCAATGACTTTGGCTGCCCCATCTGTCATGGCCAGCGGACAGTTGAAACCTCCAGAGGAGCTTGAAAATAAGTAGAGTTTGACAGCCTGGTGCAGGCGGCTGGGAGAGAAAGGGAGTGCAAACAGTCAGGTTGTGCAGCAGCAGTTCAGCCCGCAGGATCAGGAAGGTGACATCCAGGGATATTATGATCCACTGCAGGTCATCAGCTGTGGCCTATCACTGCCGGGGTGGAAGATCACACTGGACAGAGACCGCTGCTTGGAACGGCGGTGGGTGTGCTTTTATCCATCCATCATCTGTTACCCTTCACACAGGGAAGTTCAGTCCTACAAGATGCCCAATATACCCCGCTAGGAGTAACCGCCAAGGCACTAAGTCACTCCCCTTGTCCCCCAGTTACCTCCAGTTGGCATGTCTCCTCTCGTAGGCCTCAGCAATCAGCCCCTCTTCTGCAGCTATCTCCTTCATCCTCCTCCAGGCAGAGGAGGTGATGATGCGATCCACCCGCCGACCCCAGGCATCGTACTGCTGAAACACGGGGGGGTTCAGCTCGCATTCCCGTCCCAGGGGCTCGACCTGCGTTACGAGACGGTTTCCAAATCTCTCCAGGTCCCGGTCCACTTCCTCCAGTACCTGTGAAGCAACAAGAAGAGCCCTTCAGTCTGCCCCTGGAAGGCAAGAGGCCTCAGTCCAAGCTGGGAAGGCAGAGGACCGACCATATTGTCCTGCTGCTTGGCCCTACCGTGCCTTCTGAGATGCAGCAGGACACCCTGTCTCTCAGCCTCTGCTGGCACAGCCGTGCTCAGCTGTCACTTCTTTTTATTTTTATTTTTTCTCTCCCCCCTCCCCCCCCCCCAGCCATTTTTTCAAGTTACTTTTGGCAGCATCTCTGGATTTTAGAAAAGACAGAAGAGCTTTTGTATCAGGGCTGAGAATGCCACAGATGCTCGTGAGCAGGGGGGTTGGACGAGATGATCTCCAGAGGTCCTTCCAACCTCAGCCACTCTGTGATTTACTGCTGGAGAAGCCTGCCAGGGGAAGAGCTGCCAAAACCAGAAAACCTTCATCTGTACAGGAAAACTTCCACGGGGCTCAGCACTCAGCAGTTACCTGCCCATCAGCTTAGAAAAGGAAGGACAGAGCAATCATTGGAGCTTCAGCCTGGCACCCAGGGGGGTGTCTAGAGGCAAATTCCCACCCTGCATCCAGCATCCTGAGTGGTCCTGGGTAAGGACTGATGTGCCCTCATTTCAGCCAGGCTTGGCTGACTTGGACAGAGCGGTCCGGCCGTAGCTGACAGAGGGAAACGGGCACCTGCAGAGAAGTGACTCACTCCAACCCTCTTAGACACCGATCTCCAGGTGACAGGAGCTGCCTTCTCTAAGTGCTCTGCACTCTCTGCAGCCCACTGAAGTTGTCTGGACTTCAATAACCTGACTCAGAGATGACTGACTTTAGGCCAGGAGGCCCCAGCCTCTAGCACTGTTAGATCCTTGTTAGCATAAATACATCCAAGGCTGTACTGGGGGTCAGAGAAACGCCAGATCTAGATTTGCCTTCATCAGAGGAGTATTTTTTGCTGTTCTCTACCCCTCAAGAGATGTTCGTTTCCTCCTCAGTAGAACAATTGACTTTTCATTACACTACATCCCATATGATTGATCCTCTCATCACTCTGCCGGTCAGCGTGTGCAATGAGGATGCTCCACACACTGCCCAGTTACTACTCTGGAAGCGTCCACCCTCAGACCAGCTGGTTTTCCTTCAGGTGACCGGTGAATTAGTGTTAAAAATCACAAACCAAGCCAAAACCGTGCAAGACAGCCCTGCCAGCTGGTACAGCTCCTGTTTGCTGTAGGTGGAGCTCAGCTGGGATGGGTGTATGGCCCAACACTTACCACGTCTTGACAATCTGAAGGTTGTTTTACAGGTGTAACCTAAAGAATCCAAGGTTTTTGGACTTTGCTGATCCCTGAAGCGCAAGAACCTTTGAACTGTGAGTTTTCTGTGGGCAGAGGAATACGAGTCTACCAAAGAGGTCCCTTGGTCAGCGCGCTACAGTGAACTCAAACTACGACAGCCCCTTCCCCTCACCCACATTTTCTTAAAGCCTCCCCCCTGCCCCTAGCTGGGAGCTCATGCCCTGACCACACATAGCCTTAGAAAGCCCTGGGTGACCCAAGCAAATGCGTTTATTGCCAAAGTAGGAAAAAACCTCAGAGCTCTGATGCTTGTGCTGGTCAAATGTCACAGGCAGCATCCAGAAATACGTATGGTGGGACATGGAGAGGGCATCTGTCACCACCCGGGTTGGGGCTGAAGCTGTTACCTTGCAGCATTTGCAGGGTGGTCTCATCACCCTAACTTGCCCTCTGCTGTCCCAGGGATGAAGATATTGGAAATGTGCAAATCAATGCACATTAAGAGTGCAAACAGATGATCCTTTATATTAAAGGACATTTCAGGGGGATCAAAGGCCAACAGATACCTCTGCACAACGATGCTCAGAAAAAGCAGGTGCTTTCTTCAGTGTTCTCCAGAAATCAGCTTCAAAGAAAGAAATGTTTTGCTCCATTCCAGGAAAATTCTTGGCTTCGCCACTGAACACAGAGGAATAATACAACAAGAACCAACCTCCAGCGTGGTGTCTGCGCCAGCGGGACAGGCAAAGCTTCATCTGTGGCTGCTCTCCTGGAGAGGAAGGTGCTGGGAGCAGAGAGCAGGCTGAGCTGTCTTTCAGCGGTGAAGCAACAGTGCCCCACTGGGACCGAGCGCAGAAACGTTATGGGAGATGCTGCTGCTTCTCAGGTGGATTTTGCAGCCGCTTTGTGGGAAGGGGTGGAGAGCAGCTCTCAGCTTTGGCCAAAAGACATCACTGGTCCTTTTAGTCTTCGGGAGATCTGAATCGTGCTCCTTCCAAAGATGTAGGTTAGGAGCGAGACCTTCATGGCTGCCCTAAGGCATCCTCCTGTTGTGTTTTCTTCTGGCAAGAAAGTGGTGCTTAAGGAGGCCTCATTCCCAACTCTTGTGATAGCTGTGACAAAAGCAGCTCCCAAAGCTGTCACCACACTTACTGCCCCATGTCTGCAAGGCCTCACAGACCTGGAGAGCAAGGACAGTGGCAGGAAGAGCATCACCGAAAGCCACGTTCTGCCCCTCTGCTCACCCAGTGGCTTCACGGGTCATCGCATTGCTTCTGCTGGACTCAGTCAGGGAGAGAGGTCATGCTCTGCTCCATGAGATCTGGTTCTTGAGAAGTGGGAAACAGTTGTGGTCCTTGGGGTGACAGCAGAGGACAGCCAGTGAGACGGACGAGCTACTTCCTTCCAGGGCTTCCTGTAGGTCCTGACCTCACAGAACAGGGACCCTCAGCTCAGGGTCTTACCCCACCTCTCTGCAGCCCTGCGACCTGTACAGAGCCTTCCCTGTCTGAAAACCAACCCAGAAAAGCCAACGACCTGTGCTGAGAACAAGCAAACCCCAACAGGCCTTTGAATCCTCCTGAGCACTCAGCTAACAGACTCCTTCGGAAAGGAAATTCCCTAAAAGCCCCTCTTCCCTGGGGGGGGAGAAGTGGAAGGGTACAGCAGAGCTTGGAAGCACCTTAGTTTTTTCCCTTTCTCTGAACTTCTTTCTCTGGCTGACCAGACAACACACCGACAATCCCAAAACAACGCTCTCGTGGCAACACCCAGACCACTCACGAGAGTCCAGTAAAGCCACTTGCTATTTCTGTTCAAGTCCTGGCAGTGTTTTTTCACCCCTGCACTGATTTAAAGATAACACCTTTTAAAGAATGCTGATGATTTCCCCCCAGTGAAACGCTCGAAGGCACAAAAGGGCTCTGAGGAATATTCAGTTAACAGTCTTTAACCAGTGACCCAGCCAGAACTCTGACGCGTACCCACAGAAACACAAACACTCACGCCAGACCTTGGGAGGAAGGTGTGTTTTCAGGTAACTCCGAAGGAAAGCATCTTCCAAATACTGGTTCCCAGTCTTGGGCTGCTCTTGGAAGAGGGTCTCCATTTCTCTCCTTTCAAGGGGCGTCTCCAGATGTCCTAATACCTGTTTCTCCTGCACAGTGTTGAAGTCTTGCCCAGTCCTGACCTGCTGCCCCGACCCCGCGGTCATGTGGATTCCTTCCAGACTGGGTGGTTGGCACCTCTCCCAGGGGCAAGGCAGAAAGCGGCCCGGCTGCCACAGCTTGTGGGGAGCACTGGGTCTCCAGCAAGGCAGGCGACTGGTGAACATGGTCCTGCAAAGCCCAGAGCGTATCGAGTTAGCAGCTCTCACTGCCTGACCCTTCCACGGCTGACGGCAGCACCAACCCTGTTCAGTTCTAACGTTGTGAAGTTATTCTGTATAAAATGGACGATGACTTTTCCCCTCCCTTGGGGAGGAGCTTTCCAGCAGCTGTTGACAACTGAAGTAGGGAGAAAGTCTTTGGAAAGAGGCCAGACAAAGGCCTGGAAGAACACCAGTGCTCAGGAACACCGTGTCCTCCCCTACCAGCCGGGCAAACCATCATAACAGCCTGACGTTTCCAGAGCTGGGGTAACCATGTGTGTGTGTGTGTGTGTGTGTGTGTGTGTGTGTGTGTGTGTTTGTGTGTGTGTGTGTGTGTTTGTGTGTTTGTGTGTGTTTGTGTGTGTGTGTGTTTGTGTGTGTGTGTGTGTGTTTGTGTGTGTGTGTTTGTGTGTGTGTGTGTGTTTGTGTGTGTGTGTGTGTGTGTTTGTGTTTGTGTGTGTTTGTGTGTGTGTGTGTGTTTGTGTGTGTGTGTGTGTTTGTGTTTGTGTGTGTGTTTGTGTTCCCACCAGCAGTTCCTCATCTGAAGGATAACAAAACGCCTGGAAATGGGAAGAAATGGTTTAGGTGGATTATTCTGTCAATAAGACAGTAGTGAAACAGAGATTCTATCCCGCTTGCCTGGGCTGTGATGCTAGCTCCAAAATAATCCGCCTCTTAGGAAGTCCCTGCTGCCTTTGAGTTGGGATGGTATTAAAAGTTCCCTTTTCCTTAGGGAAGTACCAGAATTTTTTTTCTTTGTCTTTGGGCTTTGAGAAATTAAAAACCTGTACCTAATTTGGGGTGATGTGCTGCTAATAAAACCAGTATTTTACTTGATACTGATTTGGTGTGGGTATGATACCGAGCTGCTGGAGTGAAACCACATCCCAGTCCCAGCAGAAACTTAGATTAGCTGGAGAGTGAAAGCGTTAGCAAAGCCAAACCAGTCAGTGTCCACCGCAGCCCAGCCTCACAAGGCCACACTCCTTTCTTGTTTGGATATTCAGGTACTTGGTGGTGGCATCTCGAGTGCTTTCTTGTGGGGTCAGATCTGTCCCAGGCACCCAGGGTGTCCCATCGGTGCCAAGCCCCAGCACCCGCCATCCCCTGCTCGCCCAGGGGGACAAACAATCCAACCACGGAGAAAAGAGCTCACTGAGAAGCTCAGAAAAATTACTTCTTGATAGGACAAGAGGAACCGGCCTCAAGTTGCCCCAGGGGAGGTTCAGGTTGGAGCTGAGGAACGATTTCTTCCCCTCCAGGGCTGTCCCAGGCTGCCCAGGGCAGGGGTGGAGTCCCCATGATCCCTGGAGGGGTTTCCAAGCCCCCCATGGAGCTGTGGTGCTG
>WUAM01000395.1:11883398-11927782 GCA_024336885.1 Actenoides hombroni
CTGTTAACAAGCTTTTCAGACCAGTTTGCACTGGTGAAGCCCGAAGCTCCCCAGAAACGTGAGGCACCACCAGTGCCGTTTACCTGGCTACGAAGCTGGCAGTCTTGTCGACGATATTCCTGACCTCTGGAGGGGGGTAAATAATTCCCACCACAGGCTTGGCTGGTGCTGCTCCCTCTTTTGGCTCCTCTTCTGGCTGTAGTAAAAATGGAGATACAGATCTGTCGAGGCCTCTGAACTGCTGCCTCCCAACCACAGCAGGACTCAAAGGCTGAAGAGCTGGGGGCACAGCAACACCACTGCGGTGGTTGCGATCAGGCCACCAACTACATTCCAACAGCCTGAATTAAAGCTGAACACAGGAGACCTGGGCTCTAATCCTGCCTCATCGCGGGGAAAAACAGCCTGGGAGGCCCTGAACCCAGACTGGGGTTTATCTTCAGCTGGCAGAGGTGGAAAACTCACCTCCATTCTCCCTCAGCTTCCCCAGCGGCAGTGACAACCCCGACGCCCCTGAGCATGTTGTTCTGCCCTCCCCTCCCTGCTTAGGGAACGCCGGGGAGAAGTTCTGAGCTCTCCCAAGCAGCACCCAAAGGACCAGCTGTCGTCAACTCCACTACTACTTTAATCAAGGGCTGAAGAGAAAGGCACCACTACCAGCCTCGTTTTTCAATTCCCACTCCCTCCAAACACCGACAGCCCGAGGAGCTGAAGGACCCGGCAACACCGCGCTTGAGAGGGGCTTTTATTGCACTGCCGTGCCGAGTTGCTCCGTGCCAGCCTGTGTGCCCGAGACTCTCTGGGGTTTGGGAGAACCAGGAGTGCCCTCCTGACCGTCTTCGCTACCGCACAGCCCCCGGGCTTTCGGTCAGAGCAGCTCCCTTCCCTGCACTCCCATCTCGGGAAGAGGCTCCTGCAGATGCGACCACGGCTGAGAGAGGAGAGACCCGGGGAAGGGACCAAAACCACGGGACCACTACGATCTCCGGGGCGGGCACAATCAATCCCGTCACGCCTTCTTCTCTCCTGGCGCAGGGTTCCTCCCCTCGCTCACGGCAAACCCTCCCGCCCATCACGATCGCAATGCCGCGAACGGCCTCAGCCTCGGGCCGAGGTGCGGCACCCGCTCCCCGGCAGGCTGCTGGGGAGCTGCGGGCGGTGCCGACGGGCCCCGGCAGCAGAGAGCGGGACGGAACCGCCGCACGCCCCCCAGACCAAAGCACGCCAAGCAGGGCACCGCAAGAAGGCAGGGACCGGAATCCTAGAACGGCTCGGGTTCGAAGGGACCCTTAAGACCGCCCCCAGCGCCACCCCCCGCTCGTCCAACCCGCCCTCGAACGCCTCGGGCAGGGGCGGGCGCAGCTCCTCTGCGCAGCCGGGGCCACTGTCCCACCGCCCCACAGCCGAGCCTTTCTCCCCACGAGCTGCTCGAAATCTCCCTCTCGCCGGGGGAAAGCGGCACCCCTCGTCCTCCCGCTGCGCTCCCTCCCCAGCAGCCCCTCCCGGCTCTCCCGCAGCGCCCGGCAAGCGCCGAAAGGCCGCCAGCAGCTCTCCCCGGAGCGCTCTCGGAACAGCCCCGGCCCCCTCCGCAGGCACAACCCCGGCGAGCCCCGCGTCCCCTCGCCTCGGCCGGGCCCGGGCCCCCGCCGCCGGAGCGACCTCCCCTCAGCGCGGCCTCCCCCCGCCAGCCCGCGCGGCGCGCACCGGTTTGCTCTCGGCGGGGGGCGCGGGCCGCGCCGGAGGCACGGCTGGTACGGGGCCGGCCGGCATCGCGCTCTGCCCGGCTCCGGCGGGAGCCGCTGCCGGGAGCGGACGAGGGGGAGGCGGAGGAGATCGGCAGCGGCGCGGACGACATGGCGGCCACCGGGGACGCGCAGCGCGCCGGAAGGGACGGACTCGCCCGAGCGCCAGCACGCGCCGAGAGGGGCGGCAGCGGGAGGAGCCAGCGGGGGGCGTGGCCTACGGGGAGAGGGGGCGTGGCTTCCGGGAGGGACGGCGCCGCTGCCGTGTGGGCGTGGTCAACGTCTCGGGGGCGGAGCCTGGCCCGTTGCCGTGGCGACGCCGAGACGCGACCGGCTCAGTCCGTTGCGACGCGACCCCGCAGACGCCTCGGATCGATCCGACGCTTGCTTGGCTTTCAAACCCCCGATACCCCGGAGCCCCTCGACTCTCCCGGAGCCCCCCGACCCCGCGACCCCTTGTGCTCGACCCCCCCCAGCGACCCGTCCCCCCCGTCCCCAGGGCTCTGGCCCTCCCTCCCGGGCCTGGTGACCCTGCCACAGCCCCCAGGCCCCGGCAGGCCGTGGCCCCCGGGCCCCCCCCACCCCAGCCCAGCAGCATGGCGCACCTCCTGGGCCACCGCGGCACCATGGAGAGCCTGCGGGCCGACCTGCGGGACCTGCAGGCAGCCATCGCCGACGTGTCCTCCCGCGCCGGGGCCGTGCGCTGCCCCTCCTGGAAGTTCCCTGGCAAAGTGGCCAGTGAGCTGGACATGGTGGAGCTGCTGAAGCTCTACAAACACAGTGAGAGCGACCCCGTGGCCAACCGGCACTCCCACGTGGTGCTGCTGGAGCTGGTGATAGACAGGTGAGGAGGCCCAGCCAGCCCCAGCCACCCCTCTCCAAAGCAGCTTGGCTCCTGCTCCCCGCAGTGTGTCCGGCCTCTCCAAGGCAGCCCAGTAGTGGCCCCAGCATTCCCCTGAGAGGGTCAAGAGGGGGACCTGGCCAGGCCGGATCGCTGAGCCAAGGCCGATGGGATGAGGATCAACAAGGCCAAGGGCCGGGTCCCGCCCTCGGGTCCCACCGAGCCCCTGCACCGCTCCAGGCTGGGGCAGAGCGGCTGCAAAGTGCCCAACGGGAAAGGCACTGGGGAGGCTGGTGGACACGCTCCCGCTCCCTCTGCCTCTCCCTCTCCCTCTCCCTCTCCCTCTCCCTCTCCCTCGCCCTCTCCTTCTCCCTTTCCCTTCCTTCTGGAAAGCATGTTGATGTTTTCCTTTACGATTGAGTGCTGACCACCTTTTACTACACAGCAAGATTAAGGGAAATGAACTTGCATCCTTTAAAGGGTTTCCTGGTCACAACACTCTGTTGTAAATAAAGAAATAACCATGTGAATAACATATGCAAAGATACACCAACAAAAATCCCAACCAAACAAAAATTCCACCACAAATATTTATTTGCTTGGGACTCAAGAATTAAAAAATATGGTTTCCAAAAGAAAAGTACATAGCTGAACTGTGTGGATTACATATGGTGAATATTTGAGCACTTTTTATGTGACTGAACATGACTGAAAGCTTAAAACGCACTGATGAAATTAGCTGTTAGGTGTTCCAAACTAAAGAGGAGCAATTGGACAAAATTGGATTTTCTTGTCTTACATATGTATAGCAGTTCACTCTAAAATTACACTGAGCTGACCCAGAGTAAAAAGTAACAATATTTAATACAAGAAATAGAGGAAGAAAAGCACAGTAGAAAGAAGTATACTTTGTGTGACTTGCTTTCAGAATTTGGCATTATTAAGAAGCAGTAATGTAATTGGAAATGCTGCTTATAATGAGGTGCATTCTACTATAACAACAAAAGATCTCCTAAAATGTGTCTTATAGTAGAAATATTTATATTTATTGACAGTATTTTCCATTGACAACATTAATTAAATTAAATCAACATATGAGGTGGTTATTAAACTCTTACCCAGAAACAGTGTCTTGTCAGTACATAAGAAGATGTTTTCAAGGACATTGTTTCTCTACTTATCACACTAATCACTACTTATTTTGACTGGCTGTCATAGAGCTATCTCCCAAATTATGTAGTAGTGAAAGATTAGTGTATTAGCAAGTCAGTGTACATGTGTAATAGCAGCCTCTCATTTTTATTTTATTTTTTCCTTTTTAAAACTATGTGAAATCACAGGACAGGCAAAATTTAAGGACTCTTTGAGTGCTACTAAAAATTAAAATGATTGGATTTTCCAAAGCTTGGCTGGTTAGAAGTCCTATGTATATTCTGCTCCCTGATGTAGATTTTTCCTTGTTTGCATCCTTGCTATCTGTAAATATATTAAACTGTTGTTTTTACTGGAAGCTATTATGGCTTTGGAACTTAGGGGAATAATTTTTATAACTTCAACTGTACAGATAATACTAGCAAATATTCTACCTCCTTTAAATAGCAGTTACAAATGATTACCAACTAAATCAAAAACAAAACACCCCAATTTTATGAAATCTTTTGCATAAAGATAATGTTCATGCACAAAATTGTATCTTTTAAAGAGAATGGTAAGTCATTGTCCATGTGTCCAAGGGAACTTGTAAAATTTTCTCAAGCTGGGTGGCATGAGACACCCTGAACTTCTGTTCTGCTAAATTCATATAGTCAGCTGTCCAGTGGCTCCACCTGCCCACTTGCCCAGACATGCACAATGTCTGCTACTGTCTTAAACTTCGTACAAAATGTGATCATTCCAGAGCCTACAGGAACAGTTTCTACTGTTTATTTCCAAGTACCTCATCTGTAGACATTCTGATTGTTCCTACAGCAGGAGTCACCTGTGAGAGCCTCTGGAATGGCCAGGCTCTCCATTCTTGGCATGATGTTTCTTTACACTACAAGCAACAGGAAGACACCGTACTGTGTACTCTCAGACCAAGGAGAGCTCTAAAGCATCAGAAAAAAGGTTTTAGACCACAAATGTAAGAGTAGGAAAAGCAATAGAGCACAAGTTTCAGCCTATATATGCTGGGCTATCTCACCTGAATGAAAAATTAATTTATTTGATAAACAATTAGTCAGACTCATAATTATTGTAAATATAAACTAAAAGATGCAAATCTCTTTCCTGTACTTTGTCTTTTATTTTCTTCTGAATGCCTTATTTCTGTTATTCATTCAGTAACAATAACTGAAAACTAATTTAATATCAGTATGCATTTGGATGGAAAAAGTTTTCTTGTCTTATCCTAAATAAACTTATTAAGGCATCAAATAAAGCTGGTTTTCTGCCTCCTTTTTGATGAACAGATACACAGAACAAGGGAAACAAAGTGTATAAAACATTATATGTGAATGCTTTTTTGTAGCCTAAAACTTTATAGATAAGTCTCATGCAAGCACTGGGTTTTTAGAGGGAGCAGATTTTTTATTTTTATTTTTTAACCCTGGAGAATTAAATTATTTTTTATTGTCAAAAAGTGAAAGTAAAATATGAATTATGACTAGCCCAAGTTTCAAGTGTATATAGCTGACTAGATGAAGACCAGCAAATCAGAAATTTTAAGCAAATCTCTGCTCTCAACTCAGTTTCCTGTTATTCATGTTACCACACATTATATTGATTTCAATATGCAAAAGGCATGAAATTAAATCATCCCTGAATGCATCTTATATTTCAAATTAGAATGGTTTTGGACCCCTCATAGCAACATTCAAAAGAAAATAATATAATTCCGGATTTTCACCTGTGATGAGCTGTATGTACGTTATTATTCTCTAGTTGAAATGCAACACAAGTTACAGATAACATTACCCCCTCATATTCTGTTTAGACAGAATAAGGTGCTTATGATCATTTTGAAACATATATATACAAAAATATGTCTAGGAGTTGTATTCAAAGTCAGCATTTTTAAGCAGTAAAACATGAAGGACAGAGTTCATAAACATTGGTACCTTCCAAATTGGAGATCAAAAGCTTTGTTAAAAATTGGTTTACCCTACACAATGCTGTTGAATGCAGTGACTTTGCTGTGTATATGCATCCACAACAGCTGATAAAAATATGTAATGCTTTTAGAAAATGCAGGATTTAAACACAGTTATGCAAAGAGTATCCAATTTACAAGGTTACAGTGCCTACAAGATTCTTGCAAAATTTGTAGTTATGTTATCAATAGATGAAATTAACTAATGTGCCACCAAATTAATTTTGATATATAAAGTAAAGCAAATTTCTTAAGCATTTCCTATTGTGTGCTGAAAATGAATTACAGAAAAGCAAACCAAGTCTCCATATGGAACTATTTTTAGTACATTCCCACTGTCATGAATGAGGCTAGAAATAGTAGAAATACAATGTAATTTGGTAGCACAAAGGCCAGGGTCATACACTTGAGGACTAATAATAGTTTCTACTAGAACCTGAGAGCTTGTTTGGAAACTGAACAAAAGCCTGGGAGTATTAGCTGAGCACAATATGACCATGGGCCACCAAGGTGCTATGTCTGGAAAAAATGCAAATTTGATCTTAGTGCACATTAAGCATGGGGTGGTAGTAAGATGTTCATGTTACTGTACAAAGCATTGGTGGTCAGAAGTGGACTACTACTCTAGTTCCCCTCTGTTGACTTTCTTCCCAAGTCAGCTCCTCCTGTTCCTACTTGTGTCAGAATAATCCCTTAAACAGAAAACAATGAGACAAGTCTAGAGTTACTGACAGCAAAATTCTTACACTGGAAAGACTTTGAAGCTTGTTATAGGGCTGATCAGAGGGATAAAGATGAGGTAATAACGAATAATTTAGGTATAAGGTTGCTTACTTTTTGTTCTCTTATGGAAGACACGAAAGAATGGCAAGGCAGGATTTGAAAGTTTTTTCCTGAGAGCTTAGCTTTACACATCTAAACGAATCATGACAGTATGATCTTGGATGGAATAAGACTGCAGGGACACTACATGTCTGTTACTGTGTTTGTCTTTGTTTCTACCCAAGACTAAGAAGCATAGCAATGTACTGAATAGTATTACTGTGTAGCTTAGATATCATAAAGATTTCTTTATTTATGACAGACTTGTGTTGGAGGTATGTGTTGTGGTTTAAGGGTGAACAGATTGAGTATTAGAGGCAAGTGATAACCCTAGGACCTGGAGGAGTCAGAGGCCAGCTGTTATTCCCTCCCCTTCCCTGCCACACTCCATAAAACAAGGAGATGGGAAGTTTGTGGGGCTCTTCCTTCCCCAACTCTGCTGCTGCAATGGCATCTCAACAGGGCTGGCCCCGACTCCATGTGTGCTGTGCCATCCATCGCCATCCCAGAGCGGGTTTTGTGTATACTTGTATATCCTTCCACCCTTAATATTCCTTTCTTTTTTTTCCTCTGTTTTTCTCCTGTTATTCATTAAATTTGCTATAGTTTTAACTTCCTATCTTCAGTGAAGCATTCTTCTTTTTCCTTATTCCCTTTTTTAGGAGGGAAGGGGGTAATAAAAATCCTGCTCTGTTTTTCATGTGGGCTTGCCCTGAGCCTGAAACAGAGACAATATGAGAGAAACAGATGTAATTCTAAAGATTAACAAGAGCCACTGGAAACAATCTCTTCATAGTAAATCTTGTGACAGAGCATGTACACACATTTATCACTAAAGAACCCAGCAGACAATGCATACTGACTTTCCCAAACTGAGATATTACTATCCAGGACATATATTAGTATTTGTCCTGTGGAAAAAAAAATCTGGAAGGTAGAAAAAGAAAGTCCCAGGATATGATCGAAGGTACAAAATCTATAGGAAGACAAAGGCAAAAATAGCTGTTTTCCCAGATTCAGGTGATGAATAACACTACATGTAATGACCAAGAGCAGGAATTTTCAGTGAGGAAGACTCTGCTGACACTTAGCTTCTGGTAACCCAAAAACTTCCAGTGTGCATACTGATAGAAGATAGACTGTTATTTATTCAACCATGCAAGAGGAACAATGAGTATTTGATAGCAATTGTATGTTGGAGAAACTTTCAGATTCCTCTTGGCAGTACCTATGCATAATAATATCAGGTCTGAAATGTAATATATTATAACAAAACAACTAAATGGTCAAGTACAGGCCATCAATAATAAATCACACAGTCATGCAATCACAAAAATAAAATGTGAAGTAGGAAAGAACAACACATCTACTGAGCAAAATATAGATATTTAAGTAATAATGTGATATTAAACATCTTATTTCTAAAAAGAATTAACACCATGGACCATACTCAGCATCCCTCCCAAAATGCGAGGAAATATGTCACAGTAATAGACACTAAGAAAGCCAGCTACTGTTTTCATTACTTATGGAATCATCACAAAAGCCATCTCGTGCGTTTCCTACAGGAGATGTTGATGAAATGTACAGAAGGAACATATACTATTGTGAATGAAATGCCAGGGTATACAATCAGACAAAAACAAGTGTAAAAACCTTTTTGACAAAGGAAGTATCTATGATGTCTCAATGCACTGAACAGAACACTCAATAGATAGATTTTTTGGTAGGTGCCAAACCAAATATGCAAATATTCACATGTCCTCCAGTATAAACTTATTCAGTTTATGGATATCAAGTTTGTGAGGATTATGCTCTTATTCTTACAAAAGGAAGAGTCAAAGCAGAATCTTTTCAGGACTGCTCATAAAAATATTGAGTGATAACATCAAAATAACTACTTGCAGGTGCCTAGGAAAAAAAAAAACAAACCAAAAAACTGTTGATTCGTGAAAGATAAAGCCTATGTAAGAGTAAAATATAAATAATCCATCAATAAAAAGGATAATCAAAGCACGTTTAAGGGTTCTGTGGTAAGAATGTAGATATTGTGTGATTTCTTTCTGTAGATTAAGAGACAGTGAAGGAAGTAAATATCTGCAATAAAACCCAAACCTGTGTAAGTCTGGATGATTAACATAAAATAATCATGGTAATAAGATCTTTGAAGAAAAACTCTTTTGGAATTAACAAGGAACACTTACTAGGAGAGTATCAAGGTGAAAATATAGCAATTAAAAAAATCCCTTATTGCCAATTTTAGAATGTGACTGAGGTTCAGAATTTGTTTTAGGATATTTTGGAAAGTATTATGAAGAGGTCTCTATGTGGAGCCAAGTTCCATCTGCTAGATGATGCATAATAGGTTCTTTGAACAGGCTGTCTTTCAGAAAACAGCAGAGAAGGGTCTGTGCAATAGTAGATGGTTTAAAATTATTTTTAATATCTTAAATGTAACTGATGGAAAACACAGTAAAATATTGAACAAAACAATAAAACAGTGAGACAATTCACATCTGTATGCTAATTTCACCAGATATAAGGTAATGAAGTATAATTAGGGATGAGTCAGTTTATTCAAATATAAATGAAGAAAAAGAGGACTAAAGGAATGAAATAAAAATATTTTTCTTTCAACTAGGTAATTTATTTATTTTTTTCTGTAACCTACTGTATGGGACACATCTGAAATAGGGAAAACATGCTTAATTTTCTTTCAGTAAATAAAAGTTAAAATGGTATTTACCTGTTTCCAGAGTTCACAAAAATCTTTTAAAAAGCCATCCTGTTTCCATGTAATATTCATGTAACAATCCAGGATGTGTGTGTTTCGGGTGTTCTGGGATGTGCCCATATGCAGAAGAGGGAATCAAATTCTTGTATCCTTTCCCATTACTCCTAAATACAAAACTTGGGTGGAAACAGAAGAACATCATTTGTTTCTTATCTGAGGGAAATAATTACAGCTCACCACTTATTTTGATTTCATTGCAAATTCTCTAAAAGTAGAAATTCATATCAAATAATGGTGGTTTTTGTTTGGTTTTGGGGTTTTTTTTTGTCCCTTCTTGAAAATATTTCTTCCTTCCATTGGAAAAAGCAACTGAGCAATGGAACATGTTTCTAGTTTTGCATATTCCAGGATGAAATATATTTTTGACATCTTGGTTTGTTACTAATATATAAACTTAGAAACTAAAAATGCAACAAGCTGAGGAGAGGACAGAGCAAATGAAAACAAAGAGAGGAATCTCCTGCCCCAGATTGAATGCCCAATATAAAATATATTCTGGAAAGATCTACAAAGAGAATACTGTTTAGCAGCAGAAAATATTTATAGCCTTATGGAATATTAATAATGTGCTAAAAAAAAATTATCTGATTCACACCTAATGTTAGAAGCTATATAGACACAGTGGGTGACTATATGAATTCAACGAAGTGGGGCTACCAGGAGGCCATACATGAAAAAGCTATGACCAAGATACCACAATTGTATTTTTCAGGCTATGAAGAAAGCACTGAGAAGAAAATATCTTCAGGAAGACAATGCTGATGGTTCTTGGAAATGCACTTGGTGGCCACAGCATACTGAGGCTGAACAGAATTGATTCAAGATCATTTGGAAAACTGAGCAAAAAATCTGTGAATCTCTGTGGCAGCCCATGAAGAGATAAGATGTCTGAGTTGCCAAGAGACTGACTTTTTTCTCGCACTGTCATTCCATCTCAGTACAGCTTGGAGTCCATTACAGATGCCGATAGTTTGAACACTGAGAGTTGCTTGCCATGAAGGCTGCAAGGGTGCAGTGGAAAACAGAAGGACAGACTTGATGTATAGATAAGATATGCAATTATCTGGGGGAGTAACAACCTCTGTGAGAAGCAAGCATGGGTCTTCTATGGGTCACCTAAAGAAGACAGAGCACTGGAGGAGAGGCCACTTTTAGCTCTTGACATACATAAGCCACAACCTTTATAGCATGAAAGTACCCTCAGTGACAGCAGGAGCTGCAGAATGGCCTCCATTACTCTCTTTCCTGTATGCATGGGAGCATCCCTCCATCTTTAGGTCCCATGCAACACAGTATGCAGAAGTTGGTAGGGAAGCTGAAAAGTTTCTCTGTTCACTCTGCGCACTAGCCGGTTTGCAGGCTTTTTTCTTTTTTCTTTCTTTTTTTTTTTTTTTTTTTTCCTTTCCTCTGGAAGGAGGGATATATGAGTCCTGGTTTGCTTAAGAACAGAACTGACTCCATTTAGTGATTTTACTTTCCAGCTAAATTCTTCTAACTAACTGCATTTTCTGAAGTTATCAGCATGTTTCCACAGACAGTGTCTGCTTCTAGCAGGGATAACACCCAATGTTTAGAGTTACTACCAAGGACTGGTGTGCAGACCAAGGCCACTGCTGGATCAAAGTGAAAGATGGCACTTGTAGGGAGGAGCAGACAGGACAGGTGACCCTAAACTGACCAACGAGGTATTCCAGCCCGTATATGTCATATTCAGTATAAAGCTGAGGGATCAGAAGGGTCTCAGATCTCCCTCCCTTTGCCCTCTTGGCCCATTTTCCCAGCTTTGCTTGGCTTGGGTTGGGTCCTCTTACAGTTCCTTCCTTGGAGCATCTGAGGAAGACTCTGTCCATTCTGCCTTCGATCCTGATATGTGTGTTCTGACGCTGGTACCAGAAACCAGCTTCTGAACACAGCTCCTGTCTGCTGTGGGGCCCAGTCTGGGACTCTCCCAGTGCCTGCTCCACAGCATCAGTGGTGATGGTGATGTAATTGCCATCCGGGTGGGGGTGGGGGGCTGGGTTCAATACTGGTTTTGTATATATTTGTATCTATTCAAATATTTTTATTATTATTATTTTAATTTTAATGAAAGCTGTTCTAGTTCCCTTTTCTAATTGCTAAGTCCCCCTCTCTTATTCCCTTTCTCTTCCCCTCTGGGAAACAGAGAGTGTCTGTTATAGGTCTAAGGGGACACCCTGACCCTAAACCATGACAAGTTGAGAAACAGATCTGAAGGAGTTCAGAAGTCTACCTCTAATAAGAAATTAATTTCATTTGATAAAATAAGCTATTCTGAATAACAGAATATCAGATCAAGCTGTTCAAAAAGATAAAACCCTTTAAAATTAATTTATTCTCATTGGTAAGAATCTTTTTACTCTCTGGTAATTTTATTTTTTTTCCACTCAGGCTGTAAGCAATCAATACCTATAGTCTTTCCCTGTGCTGCAAGATGTGGATGAGAAAAGGAAAATTTATTACAAGTGTACACAAGGAGTAATGATAAGAAAAGCTGTCCAGCTGCATGACTGCAATTATGTCATATGTAGGAGTGCATGTTTCAGTGACCAGTGCTAAACCAATATTATATTAATTATATTATCCTCATGTGTGCTTTGCTGCAGTATGTGCTACTGATATTATTACTTCGAGATTCTTGGGTGAAAGGGCCTTTGTAAAGTGCTTTACAGATAGATTAAGAGTCAATTAAATCCACATTTCAGATGAATAAATCAATTCAAAAAACTCTGTTATGCTCTAGATCAGTGATGTGGTTGAGAATGAGAAATATAATCCTTGATTTGCAAACATGAGTTGGTACCTATTTCTAACAGCTAAATGGCTTTCTTTCCATTTTATACTCTACTAATAATCATTGCTGAAAAGACAATGAGAAAAATTGTCTGAACACAGAAATGAACATTTAGATAGAAATGCTCTACCCTACAGTACTCTACTGGAAAAGTGCGTATTGTTATCTCAGATTATAAACTTATTTTAGTCATAAACTTAGATTCTATTTTCTAAATAGGAATAAAGTTAAAGGGAGAATTTGAAATAAATGATCTGACAAGGGAAGAAGAATTTATTGGACTGCAATTTTATAAAGCTGCAATTTAGGCTCATACATAGTCTATAAAATAAGGACTCTCTTTATACAAATCAGAATAAGATGTAAAACAAGAAAGACTAGGATTAAGTGTAGCATATAAAAGTACACTTTCAAACCTTGGTGATATTTTACTTCTACTTGATATCTGCAGGGTGTATATTTAGTTTAATTTAAATCATATATGGAAGAGTTCTATCAAGTTATTATGCAGTTCATCTTATTACTGATGAAGATCTGTTCCCTAAACACAATGTAAAATGCTTTGTCTTCTCTGGTTTTAAGTCACGAAAGACATGGGTCCTTCTGTAAGATTCATTAAGTGATTATTCTACACAAGAGAATCTCACTGTTTCTAATTGTGTCCCATCGTTCAACTTAATTATATCCCTTTTCCTTAGTTAACATATGTTTCATAATCCTAAATATCTCTTCATGTGACTAGATGGTTAAATATTAGTAAGAGATAGGGACTCATATTGTTAGATGTTACAGAGTTTAGATGTATACTTTGGAGAATACATTTTATTTACCATTGCTCAGTATTAGATTAGATTCTTAAGGTTCTTTAATTTCCTGTGCAGTCCTTTCCACTAATGCTGCTGACTTCTCCTTATTATGACTTTATTTTTTTACAGGGAAGAGTTTAATGTAAGGATCCTTCACATTGTTCTAAAATAATCTAAGTATTTGACATAACTTTATTCAAGTAATGAGAAACCATACAGCATGGCCCATACAACACAGTACCACATAGTGTGCCCTTATTTAGCTTTTCATGCTTCATAAAACTACACCTCACAGAGTATAGACTTGCCTGTTTATTGATGTCTGTAACCTAGACAAATGTCTCCCTTCTTTGAGGCCACCCTATTTTCAACAGTTTGATTTTCTATGCACCCTAACACAGGAGCCAGATCTTTTCAAATTACTGTGATTTAACACTGTTCAATAGAGTTTACTTATTTAAACCCGAAGAGTGGACACTCAAGGAAGTAGTTTTCAGATAAGTTAGCATGTAGATGTAGCTCATCTAATTTAGAGCAGTAAATGTAAGAAGCTTGCCTTGAGGTAGCTTTTCCTGCAGTCCAAACAGGACTGGAGTGTGAAATTGTGCAACTGATTGTTAGTATTCCACAAATCCAATCCTCATAACCTCATAGATAGTTGATTGCATACTCACATTCTCAGTGGAAGATCAGGTCCATAAGGCTACTAGGTTACAATCATCAGCTAAATGCATTGGCTTCAAAGAATTTGGAAGAAAGATGATGAGTTCTCTGTCTCTCATCTGTCTTTTACTTTTCTCCTTACCCGTTTGTGTGATCCGCCACAGTCTCAACAAACGAGTGAAATAGTGGGGGACAAGAAAAGATATACAACTGGCAAAAAGGTAGATCATGTTGATGTATATAAGTGGACAGTGGACAGAGACTTGGTGGAAGAATTTATATTTAGGTTGTTTTTAAATGGTAATATAGATACAGAACTACAAGCAGGATATAAAGGAGCTAAAGAAAGAGCTAAAACAATATTCAGATAAAACTAATGTTTTTAGAACAGGTTGCCTGATGTAATTTTGGGGATGTTAGAATCTGTCTTTGTCAATTTGCAGAGGACAGACAATGCCACCTGTCACCTGGTAAATGTGACTTTGCCATTACTGGCAATGGTTAGAGGCTCTGTATGGACCTGCAGGCTCCTCAGTACAGGCTCTCAGGGCTGGTCTTGGCCTCACCTGGTTTTACCTTATTTTAACTGCTGTCCCCTTGCCAAGTGACTGTCACCCAGCCTGTTTTAGCTAAAATCCTGTGAATACCTTATGGTGAAGGTTTGACAAACCTCAAACAAAGTGACTGCAAAGTAAACAACATCTCTTCACATCCCCTGACACTGGGGAAGCTATTCCAGGCTTTGTGGGGAACAGATGAGAAAGCAGCAGCCTGTGTAAAAAAAAAGTGTAGAAGGAAACCCATTCAGACTTGGAGTGATGTGGAAGTTTCTATGTCACACTCCTCGCAGCAGAGAGGAGGGAGAAGTCCCCACCATGAGGTCTCAACAAAGACCTTGGAATACTGAATGCTTCCAGTAACTTCACTCTTCTTCTGTTTGAACAAGACTGAAGTGTCAGACTGAGGCCCAGAGAGTTATTGAAAGGATGGTTGCAATACCAGAGAAAGGGCATATATCACTGGAAGGTTTTATATGACCTCTTTAACTATATGGGTCTCATACTTATCTTATTAGAGAATTTGATATGTTAATATGATAATTGGCCTAATAATGATTTCCTAGCTCCATGCATACTCTTTTGCACATAACAAGATTTTGAGTGTGACATCTAAGAGTAATGGAAAAGGTGAACATACATTATAGAAAGACATAATCAAATAGCCATTTGTAATCACATAGGAAGAACAAATTGGGAAGTAAGAGTCACACCGAGTTTTTAAAAAGACAAGTCAAACTCATTTTCTTCTACGAGAAGGCAGTAGGCTTTGTAGATTGAGACTTTTGAGAAAATGAGTCATCTTGAAAAGATGTATAAAAGAAGCATGGAAATTTGTGACCGTGGGGCTCAAAGTTACAGAACAGTGCAATAATCAGACTGAGTTCAATGGTGGCAAAAGTCACCTGTCAGCATCTTCCTAGGTCTGCCCAAACATCCTTCCATTTGATATCCATGAATAGCTTAAATCCAACTAGACATTTGGTGCTAAGAGGTACAACAAATAGAGACTCATAAATCAGGTTTGTGTATGTGATCTTGCAGGGTGCTTTCTCACTGGTATGTGCATAAGTGTGTTGTGGGGAGCAACACAGCTGCACATCAAGTCAGAAGCCCCACTTCCACCTTTAAGAGGTGTAGATAAGTAAAGGTAAGTTATGCCTGAAAGAGGTAGGAGGCATTTGTAGTGCACGAGTCCTGTAAGAGGGGAAGAGAAGGTTACATAGCCATGCATATTTCTGAGGGGGCCAGATTGGGATGAGAATTTGTGGAAATTAGCTATAGAATGGAGATGAAATTTGTAGGTGCTTGCAAATGTTTTGTGAGTGCCCAAAGTTGTATCTGTTTTATTGATTGTGTATATATAGTTCAGAGATTGTTGATTAATTGCATTTCATTAATATTAAATCTATAAATTGCTTCAATCCTGATTTCATTGAAATCACATGAGAATTTATTCTAGTAACTGATGCTTCCATAAGAAACAGAAAAATTTGGAAAATATTTTCTAAAGTAAAAGATAATTAAACACTGGAGTAGGTTTAAAGAACTGTCATCACTGGAAGTTTTCAAGAGTATTGGAAGATTTCTAAGAACAGATTGGATAAATATGTATCAATAAAACAGAAATAAAGTATAAGTGTCTTCAGAATGAGAAGAAATTCCAAGATTCAAGGTAAAAGAATTTATACATTATGTATTTACTCAGCTCACTGTAGCTTATACATCCAGGTTGGATGACGCCTTGAGCAACCTAGTCTTGTTGAGAGGTGTCCCTCTCCATGGCGGGGAGGTTGGATTAGATGATCTTTATGGTCCCTTCCAGACTAAGCCATTCTATGAGTCTATGATTCTTTGAAACATATTAGATGAAAATAAGCAGCTAGAGTTGAGAAATGGCTAATAAAATACTGGAAATCAGCACACGAAGGCATAGTAAAATTGAACAGTCGAGAATTTGTACAGACTTGACAGTGTCCTTGAGCAGATATTGAGGCCATAAAAGTATAGTATGGTATTTTATTTGTTTTGATGCAGTCAGCATTGTGTAGGGATTTCTGTCCATTCAGTAGCTCAATTTACAATATACTCTGAGAAAAGCAGGCTCTGTCAACCCACCATTAATTTGATGGGGTGAATAAGGAACTGTCTGTGAAGAACTATATTCATTAAAATACTCTTATAACACTATGGTTTCAACTGATGCAAAACTGCAGAACATTTCTGTTTGTTATATTGCTGCTGTATGTATGAATGACACTGAAAAGAGCAAATATTTCTAGTACAGCCCTTCATTCCATACTGATAAGATACTCTAAATCAAGGTCATGATCCAGGGTACTATCCATTTTGACTGAAGTGTCAATTTTTATTTGACTCTAGTGTCATATATCCAGACAGAATAGATAAGAAACACAGCAAGGTTACTATAATCTGTCATGCCATTCCTCATCACATATGAGAACTCTTAATCTCAAGGACTTTATTAAGCTGAATTTAGCTGCTATCATTGACACAACTGGTACTATTAGAAAATAATAATAAACAAACAAACAAAAAGTAATAACTTCAAGCAAAGACAATCAATATAGAATAGTAGTAATAGTAGTATATTCAGTCGTACTAGAACATTATTAATTAACACAGGGAAATCTACCTTAAATTATAGTAAAAATTAATACATTCTTTTACTGATAACTGAATATAATGATTGATTCCAGTTGTGCTATACCTTAGTTCTGAATATGTGAGTTTTTCTACTCTACATGGTTTCGTGTTCATAAAGCGGTAACCTAAGTCATTTGTGATATATTAAAATATTGACGTTTTCTTCCGTAGAGGTTTTTTTCCTTTTTTTTCTTCTGTTACGAAATTGCTCATGGTTAGGTCTGAACTAATACTGTAATTCATGTCCCTCCATTTACATTGTTCAAATGGAAACTTTAATTCAACATTAGGCCTAATTTGTCTCTGAACAGTATGGCCTTAATTTTTTCCTTGCCTGGCCACTTCTGCTTCCTACTTATCATTGGCCCAGTGTTGACACAAGCAAAATATATAACAGTAAAATTAGCTGAATCAGGGAATTGATGCCACTGTGATAATTTTTTTTTTAATCATTAGATTATTTGCAAAGGAAGAGGGATATTTTCCACTGGATAATGTGGTCTGAGTTGCCTTTCATCAGCTGTCGAGATTAATGCTGAGATTTATTTAAAATAAACAGGTCCTGCAGTATTATAATACAAGTACAATTGTTTAAAATGAACTAACAACTGCAAAAATATGAAAATAAAAGTAACTGAAAAAAATGTTATGAATTATGTAATACTTAAAGCCTAGCATAATTCCAGCTCTAAACTATGTCTATTTTAGGTATGGGTTACTTGAGTTATTCTTCAAAACAATACCTGTTGGACCAAAGCAATTTTACTGCACTGCCATATTTGAAACTGTGCAGGATTGCTTTTCCAGTTCTCTTGAAAGTGGTGTGGAAAAGTATTGCAGTTTGCATATATAAAAATAAATACTTCAAGCGTACAGGAAGTGTTGTTAAGTACAAGCAGTAGAAAGGTGAACATTTCAGCCTTGATTCTGCATTTGTCTATATGATTTTTTGCTACATTGCCTATGCTTTTGAGTTCTCTTTCAAGGTTATATGTTCTTTCATCATGCAACTACTGCAGTTAATGTGACATTCACACAATATTGGATCTTGTAGTAGATTGGCAACTTTAAACACAGCATTTTTAAATATTATTATTGAAATATTGTCTTAAATTAAGCTAGTTTTTGATCTGGATCTCAATAAAGCTGAGGGTTTAGTCTATATTTTTTCTTGCTTTGGTAAATTTCCTCTGTACTGAGTTGAGTGAAAGGTTTGCTTAGCAAAATATTGCAGAATTTTGTCTTTAAATGAGAATCTACTAGTGAATTACTGGAGTATTTATTACAATTGGAAAAGCTATCAAGTAGCTATCTAAATTTTTAAAGATTAACAAAGTTGTTAAGTAGGAAAAAAACAGGACTGGAAAATTCATGAGGTAAAGGAATATTCAGGTCAAATTCTGGTCAATTCACTGATGAAACCAATTATATTTGTACTCAGTTTTACATCCTCCAAGTATAACCAGTCAAAATAAACACAGTTTCTCAATTATTTCTTTTATTTTAGTACAATATAAGTTTTCCCAAGCCAAGCAACTAAAACTGCTTTCTACATAATAGAATATATTTTAACAGACAAGCTATCTTAAATCATGTGTCTCCTTTGTAGCCTGGATAAGTTTGTCAGGCTAAGATCTGTGAAACACCTAGAAGCCACTTTTCTTCTGTTGAGAACATAATGTCCCTTTATTTCCTACTGGTGGTTATATCTCTGAGGGTGGTATTATTATGATAGGTTTCTGCTGACCATAGCATCCTGTGAAACTCAGTAGCAGTGCTGGATAGCTTCTACCAAGTTACAGTGAAGATCAAAGCATATCTTCCAGATGAAGCCCATTCATTTAGTTTAGCTGGTCACCGACCAACTAAATTGCAGCCTGGACGTGCTAGCTAAGGAGTAGAAGAACAGAGTGAATTCCAACAAAATACTATATAAAGTAGAATTGCATTCCTGGAATTTTGAGTAAAACAATCTCATGCATGGCCATCACTTAGCTTGATTTTAAATCACTCATGACTAAAAGTCCCATACAGTTGTGGAGCTTGCATAATCATTTATTGCTGAGTTCTTTGACTCAGTGTTGCTCTGAACTTAGAAAATGCACATATTGCCAACTGGAGCTCACTTGCCTCAGCCTCCAAATAGCTAGATAGACAGACAGACAGATTTTACATGTTGAACTTTTATGTTTAGCAGAATGTAAATTCAATCTAGCTCTTGGAGAATTAATTTACATAAACTTTGTGGCTGTGTAATGAAATGATTTCCATTGCATTAGTGGATCATTTAAAAAAAAAAAAAAAAAAAAAAAGGGGAGGTTTCTTCTTTGAAAGAATACAGATAATTTGTGCAATGGATCTGGATATTTTGTTTTCAGCTTTTTGCCTAATTTATCACCTGTTCATGCTGAGTGCTTTTGTTGAGGACTCTTAATTCATACATAGCATGAGGGAGATTTAATTATTTATTAAACGGATGAAACTTCAGTGCATATCATTCCACTCTCTGTTGCCTGGCAATTTTCTGTCCTTTATACAGTTGAGTCCCTATCATGTTTTTTTTGTGTACCTCACAAAACTTTAAGTATAATTCCTGACATAAATTTATTTCTATAAAATTGCATGCTAATCTCAACATACAAGCTTAGTATTTGAAGTAAATTAGATTCGTAAAAAATTACATTCTTAAAAAAGTTTTGTTCTTCTTCTTTCCTCCACCCCCCACCAGCATAGGAAATTTGTTATGATCTGGTGTTCTTATGTCAAAAATGTGAAAAACAAGCTAGGTAATAAAGGTTGTAAATATAGTCTAGAATGTACTATTTTAGTTAAATCATATTTGAAATACATTCTTTTTCCTGATTACTGTTTGAAATAATTATTTCTGAAGGAGAAAACTCACTAATTTGTGATAGAATCTGGGACTACTGAAAAAATTAGATCTTCTAAGAAGCTCTGTATGTGCTTTAATGAAGTCCGCCTGGCTTAGGAAGTTATAAAAGCTAATTTTACTTTGCAAAGTGTTCTTTTTTTTATTATTCCACTTTATCATTAGTATAAATGTTTGTTCTTTTTTTATTGAGTCTCCAATATTGAGATATAGTAATCTTCACTTGGTCTTTCTAGATACTAGATATTTAGGATAGCTTGCCATGTACGCTCTGTTGATAGCTTGTTGGGGAGATAAAAAACCCTTCAGAAAGCCACTTACTTAGGCACTCTAGTGCCTAATTCTCTTTCCAGTATCATGGAAACTTGGCTAGAAGTTGAGCCGTATCATGTTCCAAAGGTAGAAGTTAGGAGAGATGAAACCTAACCCTCCTTTTTATATTTTTGTTTCTGGAAAGATACATTTCTTTTAAATTAATGAAACTTAGATAAACAATATTGACTGTTTATACAACCATAATGTAATTAATTAATTGAACAATTCATATAATTTTAAAGATTTGCCTTATTTCTAAGTGAGATGAGTAATGAGATAAACCAATAATAAGATAAAGTTGTTTCAGTAGTTTTTAAATTAAAATATCTAATATTTTTACCCATTGTTCTGTATTGTAACTTTTAAAAAAACTGACATGCTTCCAATATATATCCTTCATTGATTCAATTTTTCATTTAGTATTATTTGGATATGGGAGCTTAAAATCCTTTCAGCAGAAAGTGTCTTCATTAGTTTTAGGCATTTGTTACTCCTTACTCTGGAGGCACAGATAGTTTGGGGCATATCTAGAAGCAGATACTAGTTTACCTATATAACTTTACCTATCTTCATATGCCTTCAACACAGCATCTAAGGACAAGCATGAGGAGTGAAAGTCATGTTAGACATTTAATTTACACGTATTCATGATACTGCTAGAAAGAATAAACCTCATCTTCCTTTTGCTTGGTCTACTTCTAATCCTCTGATTTCAGCATGAAAACCTCCTTGCTCTTGAGTGCCTTCTGAGGCATGAAGTAATTTGTGGTATGTGAACTTCTCTGTTTTAGTTTGCATATACATGCTTCACCTTTTTTTGAAAAAAAAAAAAATTACTGCTGCATTGGCATTTCACATGTAGCTTATATGTAACTGATATGATTTAAATGTCTTTTGATTGCTGCTGCTGCTGCTGCTGCTGCTATAATGGACATGTTTGCACAGTGTAATCTTCCACAGATTCTTCTGGAGCAACCTGTAGATCTCTGGAAACAGAAAAAAAATAACAATTCTACTAGGACAGAAAGCAGAGACACCACCCTACAACTCCCACCAGGGATCGTCACACCTAGACCTTTGAGATTCAGCCTTAACAATGTTCTTCATAACTGCAAGAGACTAATAAAACATTTTCCTGAGGGTCAGTGTGAGCTCATGGATCAGACTACCAATCAGAAAAAAAATCCTGGAGTTAAGTCATTTTGAAAATTACAAAAACACTAACTACCACTTCCTTTCTTGTACATTTACTCTATATCCTTCATTTGTAGTCTCTTAATCTAAATAGATAGTTATTTTGAAGCAACTTTTCTATGGAAATCCTCACTATACACACCTTTCCTATCATCCTTCCTCATTTGTGAATTAGTAAAAATGACTAAAAGATGTGATTGCTTTTACTGAGCCTCAAGTTAACTCAAAAAATTTACTTGTAGTATGAGAACTTAAGGAAAGATTTAGTATTTTATCTAGTCACTTGTATTCACAATGTATTTGTACCTGCTGTACAGCACAACACATAACTTTACTATGTGACAGTATTTTATATTTATATGTATTTTCTTTAGTACTTATTTAACAACGTGTTTCTTCACCCACTATGCCTTTTCTGTTCACACACTGTGCAGCTGAGGAACTGCAGGATTTCAACAACAGGAAAAGACATAGTCTTGTTTCTACAAAATGGAAAAAAAAATAAAAGAGAAGAATCTTCATAGGAAAAAAAGGAGAATTATTACAAGTTATAAGGAAATAATTAAGGAGTGTTTCATTTGTCAATAAGAAAAAGATTATCAAGAATCATTTTATGCCTAGGATGGGTTTTGTTTTATTCTAATTACAAGCTAGGAAGGCAGTGCTAGAGTATCATCAGTAAAATTTTTTGTATTTTCAGAGAATTATTCTTAATGTTATTATAGAAATTTATTTTTTAATTGAAGAAGTCATAAGATTCAGACTATGACAGCAGTATTTGCAAATTTTAGTGGATAAAAACAAACCAAGTAAATATATGTTTTTCAAATGAGTGGCAAGAATATGGTGGATTCTGGGATGTTTAGTAGTGTCAAGTGTTGAATTATCCTCAGATGTGAAATACCTGCTTTCAGCAGATGCTGGAATCATGAACATATCTGATCGTTTGGATCATATATTGTCTATGAAAATTTTATAGAATGTCTCAGTCTCTCTTCAGCTTTCTTGTAGGACCCCTTTAAGCAACAGAAGTCTTCTATAAGGTCTCCCTGGAGCCTTCTCTTCTTTGAGCTAAACAAAACAAACTCTCTCAACCTGTCCTCATAGAGGAGGTGCTCCAGTCCCCTGATCACCTTCATGGCCCTTCTCTGGACCTGCCTAAGCAGGTCTGTGCCTTTCTTATGCTGGGGGCCCCAGAGCTGAGCACATTACTCCAGATGGGGTCTCATGAGAATGGAATAGAGGGGAAGAATCACCTCCCTTGACCTGTTAGCCATATTTCTCTGGATTCTTTTTTTTTATCCACCAATAATCCCCAAGGGTTTCATCCACCAATAACCCTCCACTTGGAGGGAGCACACTATGATGCAAGTCATCTTTTTCCCCTGTATGCTTTTGGTTATGAGGCGCTAGTATTGTTTAAGCTCTCCATAAACCACTTACACAGCCATTGGATACAAGCACTCCATCTTAAACTAGTGTTTCCTACTGAAATGCTTAAATGTATTTAAATTGCACCATATTTATTTCATTATGTGATAAGAGTTCAGTTTTATGTACTTGCATCTCTTGAAAGTATGGTAATGAGATAGTTGTGCATATTTGCTGTTCACTGTAACAAAGCCAGATATACATAATGGAGAAGGAAGTGATAAATCTACCTGAATTTATGATTTGGCCCTGTTCAAGTAGAAAAGTTAATAGAAAAGATTTCTTCAAGCATAAAAAGTATAAAATGAGATAAAACTAAAATAGCTAAGTGAACCTAGAGGAAAAATGTATCACTGCCTGTTAATTTTAGGTAACATATTTTTCCATAAAACACGCTCACTGGGGGGTGATACTTATTGTTCTTGTGAAAGTAATTATTCTACTGTGCAGTACATTACACTGCAAAAAGCCCACACCAATAAACAGCAATAATAATGATGCTTTAAAATGTCCCCTGTGTGCTGTGATGTATCTATTGCTAACTCACACAGTAAATCTAAACAGTTCAACAAATACTATAGAATGTATCTGGAGGGCTTAATCCAGCTTTTCTCATTTAGCATTCTTAATAGTGCAAAACTGCTTCTGCAATACAGTTTGAGCAGCAACACTCAAAAGTTTATTTAAATTTTCAGAAAATAATTATAGAAAGCAAGCCATTGTTGACAAAACCAGATACATGACTGAATAATAAAGCATCATAAAGAAGAGTTGTAGGCCTTAGTCTTGCCAACTATTTTGTATTGGTGCTGCAGAGTCCTCTGTAGCAGTCAGTCTTTAGGCTTCTGACTCTTCATTCTAGACCATGAAAAATATTACACTATTTAAACCTGCTACTAAAATAATTGCCTTATCTTTAATAATCACTCACTTTAAAGCAAACTTTCTAGAACTCTTTTTCTTATTTGGCTGTTACAATTATTTTATCTCCCTTCATCACTAAGTGGAGAGATCTTATGGGCTTAAGTTGTGCCAGGGGAGGTTTAGGTTGGATATTAGGAAAAATTCTTTTACTGAGAGAGTGGTTAGGCTTTGGAACAGGCTTCCCAAGGATGTGGTGAAATCACCATCCCTGGAGGTGTTTAAAAAATATCTTGATGTGGCACTTCAGGTCATGGTTTAGTGTTCCTGATAATATTTAGTAGATGGTTGGACTTGATGATCTTGAAGGTTGTTTCCAACATTAATAATTCTATGATTCTATGTGTTATCTCTGATGTCTGAAGAGGAATGAGGACTGTTTTCTTTTTGACGATTTTGGATTTTCACACAATAGTGAAAGAAACATCAAATATGGAGCTGATAGATAAAAGAAACATGACTCTGCAAGTTCTGAGTGACCTATAGTGATTTCAGTATGGTCAAAGTACACATGAATTTTGCTTACTGCAGTGAACTAGCCTTGGCAAACAGCCAAATGCTGAGCCAGATGCTCACTCCCAGTCTGCAATATGACAGGGGAAGACAATGGGATGAAAAACTCACAAGTTGAGATGAAGATAATAAGAACAGTTACCAATTGCTATCATTGGCAAAACACTGAAATTGGGGAAAATGTAATTTACTGTAAATTAAATAGGTTTGGGTAGTGAGAAAATGAAACAGCTTTTGTCCCCTATTTCCTAGATTCAAATTCAGTTTCTTCACTCCAGACTCCTTGTTTCCTTGTGAGTTGTGGGGAGTTGGTGGGAGGAAGTTACTGTCAATAATTAATGGTTTCTTTCTGCAGCTACTCGCCTTTCACACTTTTCCTTTGCTCCATTGTGGACTTTCCACAGATCGTGGTTCCTTCAGGAATATCCTTCTGCTTCACGTGAATCTCTGCTCCAGTATGTAGACCACCTCCTCCTTGTCCTTGTCCTTGCATTATCATTGTTGTAGTAACTGTCATCCTATTCCTCCTTCTCCTCTGCTGCCGCTGTTGCCTCCTCCTCCTCCATTTCCTCTGCTGTTTGTCACTCTTTATATTCCCTCCTCCTCTCTTCTTTCTGGTGTTATCACCCTTTCTTAAATACACTTTCCCATAGGCACCCCTAGACTGGCTTATGGGCTCAGCCATGTCCTGTGGTAAGTCTTTTGAAGCTGTCTGGACCTGGCTGTTTTTAGCATAGGGCAGCCACTGGTCTTTCTTCACAGAGGCCACCCCCACATCACCCCAACTGCCAGCACCTTGACACATATACACAATACACTTACATACCATGACTACTTTGGCAGAACATTGATCTACTTGTCATTATATTGTTATAACATTTGTATGAACATTTTGAAAATTAGACTGAGATCTCTTTCCGTTGACTTCTCACAGAGAAAGATAAACTACATTCTGATTTGCAACAGGATCTAAACAAATTTAAGACTCCATATTAAATCTAATTTCTGTGTAACTACAACTTTTAACTGCCCAAAGGAGAGCTCTATATAATTCATAAAAGTCTTTGATGAAAGCTGAGGTGTTTTAAATAGTATCGTGCATAGAACAGTATTATAGAATCATAGCGTCATTTAGGTTGGAAAAAACCTTTAAGATCATCAAGTCCAACATAATGCTGCCAAGTCAGCATTAAACCATGTCCCTAAGTGACATGAGTATACATCTTTTAAATGCCTCTAGGGTATTATGTTCAGTAAGTGGAAATTTTAAGACAGAGTCCCCACAGTGGAGACACACTATCAATTTCAGGTACTGTAAATGACGCGGTAGACTTATTTATAAGATATTAATCAGAGTTCAGAATTAGCTGTTTTCTACTGGATGTTAAAATCCATCATTTTTGATTGATTATGTCAGGAGCTGAGCATACCCTGATATTTCCACATGTCCACAGAAATCAAAAAAGCTTAGTAACTTAACAGCAAAAAATCTACTCTTTTTTTTTTTTTATTGTAAATGCATTATGGAAAGCCAATGACTCAACAAAAATGAAGAAAATGTTGTGCAGCAAAGAGGTCATCAATTATCATTTTCACAGTAACATTACCTCACTTTTCAATTACTGTTTTGAAGTATTCTTACACGTTTACTCCCTGTTGTTTAGATCTTCTTTTCTTTTTTAAGATTTCTACTTCTATCAAATGGCTGTATTTGGCCTGTATGGACAGAAATTGATGATGGACAGATTAAAATGCTAACTGTGCTTTGTTTAAACAGTACGATTTATGACCTAAATTGTAACTCTAAATGCCTACTGCTCTGAAAGCTGCAAATTTTGGCCACAAATAATCTTTTCAACACTAGTTTTCCTCTTAGGCTAAAATGGCAAGGGTTGTTACAAAGCTATTTCACACTGTCAAGAAAAAGATGCAGTGAAACTGTCTTTCTTAGGTGCATACCTAAGGCAGTTCAACTTACATTTCATTCATCCATTTCCAACCTCTTTTTACAATTCCTGACCACCCAGAAGTGATCTCATTAATGATTGCATATAATGATATGAAAATTTGTCTGCTCTTAATTAACTTACTAAAGATAGAATATATGATTGTAAAAAGCCAGAATTCTCAAAGTGCATGGATGCACAGGAGGAATCTGTTGCAAGCTTAAAGATATATATGTGCTAAAGAAAATGATTGTTCAACAAACCTGACCAAGACTGTGAATATCATTTTATGATATATTATACCACTATGGAATTACAGTAAAACAATGAAATAATTTTTTAAAAATTTAAAATAAATTCCTCTTAGCATTTTCACTGCAAAATTACCTGCAATTAATTGTCTCAAATATTTGAATTTCTTTAATTTCTAAGTTCTATTATGCATTTGTTTTCAGCTCCCTGCTGTTATGTTGTACATGGACTTATGTCCCCTCAAATAAAAAAATGGGAGTTGTCCCTTGTATGAGTTTAGATTCTGATCCGATCTCCAATTAGTTGTATTTTATTTACATGAGGCCTGAAGTAAAGCTACTCTTAGTTAATAGGAGTTGATTTATTGCTAAGAATAATGCCTTTAGACTAAGCTTTTAGTGTTTAGATTAACCCTAACCAGATTCAGGAATCAATTATAAAGTGTACCTATGGTTCAAATGAAAAAGAACCTCCCATCTTTGATCTATATTTTTAAAACAACACTTTTTTTTTTTTTTTTTTCCCAAGCAATATCACTTGGAGTTAATTTACAGTGTAGTTATAGCACTGAGGCTGAGGTTATCACAAAAGAATATAGACAGCTAAATATAGCTTTCATAATACCAAGCAGCAATTCCAAAGTTTAGCTTGTTTCGCTGTTAAATCTATTATTATTTCCACAAAAAAATGAGATTTTTTTTCTGCATTGCTATATCCATCATATCAAAATTCTCATAGGTGATGATAAACAGCTTTCTGTGATAAGACATAGAGCAGTAATAGTACAATAGCACAATCTATGAAGGCAAGATTGATCTTTTATTCAAAGAGTGATTTCAAATTGCCAGAGGGACTGACTGCTGTAAGAGTGTTTTTGTGGGGAACATCTTCACCAAATTGAATAATGTTTCTGTGTGTCTGAAGCACTTTGTGAAGGATGTGTGTTTTCCTCAACTCATTTCATTTTCGTAATCATCAAAAATGTGTCAATATTGTAAAATGGTTCAGGTTTTTCAAATGATCAGAACACCTGGGAAATATTTCTTTATACACAGTGTATAAAGAAGCCTCATTCAAGTAAGGAATTTAAGAGGAAAAGGCATGACATTTTCATATTTTGTGCTCATTTCTGTTCTGAAAGGCTTTGAAAATATGAGAAAGAACAATATGGGCACACATTTCTGTGATTAGGCACTTTCTACAGACTTTTAAGCTTCAATTCCTTAATGTCATTAAACATTATTTGCACAGCAGGTAGTTTCTGAGAGCAGCTTTCATTTTAGCTGGAAATTTTTTCAGTGAAAACTCTGAAAATTGGAAGCTCTATTGATACAATCTTTTTCTTCATATTTCTCAGACTATGAAGTCAATTGAAAAAAGCATATTTTAATATACACATTTAAAATACAAATTTTTTCATGCCTGGTGTGAACATTCATCCTGTTTCATTTGATAGACCTTTAATACATTATTCAGAGTTGTTGCAATCAGTAGGCAACTGTGTTCATAGAATCAAAGAACCTCCCAATTATCTCAAAGGCAAATGTGAATTAAATTTTATTCAGCAATTCATGTGCAGTACGTTGCATTAAACATTCATCATGTTTGTCAGAGGCAAAGAAGGAGGGGAAAATCTCAGACTTCTGAGAAAATCCCTTTAAAGATTTCTGAAGTATTCAAACACAATGAGATTTTTGCTTTTCTAATTTTAATTGTGTTCTTGCTTCTACGTTCATGAGACAGGGCAGCTCCTTGGCGGTTTGGTTTGCCTTGTGAAGATGAGCCAAACATTGTCTTCTATTCTTCTTATGAAAAACTGACTTATGGAAAAGAAATATTGAAGATTCTGTATAAAGGAGGAGAAGCTGTCCACAGAAAGTGAGGTAGGCTATAGAGCATGTGTATACATATACATATATACACAGTAGAGGATCATTAGCAAGTCACTATTTTCCCTGCCTGTTCCTACACAAAAGATAGAAAGAACCAAAGAAGGAATGGACTATTCCACCTTTAGTACTTTCTTTCCTCCAAATAGAGCATTTCAGCTTGCATTTAGGGAGCATTTCAGGTTACAACATAGTATTTATGAACTACTTACATGAAAAAGACAGTCTGAAAAGTGATAATTAGCTTTACAAAAGAATACATGAAAGATTTATGTTTTATGCATGTGGTTTAACTCCAACAAGAGAAGAGGACAAGTTTTTTTTCAGAAGGCAACCTAAAAAAAAAGAAAATAATCCTGTGCAACAGAGAACATCCTTTATCTTAAGTTGCTTGAATTGAATCTAGAACTTAAACCCTGGCCATGTCATACTGCAGGCGATATTTTCCATCATCAAGTGGTATGCTCATACTGTTTCTTATATCAGAAAGAATTCTGTATCAGGAAAATTGGTCTTAAATCTGCCTCCTAAATCTCTGGCTATTAGGATATACAGACAAAAAAAAAAATTAAAAAGAAACATTTTTGATTTTTTTCTTATTTAGGACAAGTTAATGCTTTCTAGTGGAAAAACACATTGTAGAAAAGTTCTGAATTCCCTCTATAAAAAAAGATTAGCAATCACTTTAATTATAAACAGTAAATTTGCCTCCTTCTTATGACTGACAGAAACATGAAGGGAAATGATGGATCCTGTGGTTGTTGCTAATGATTTGAGAGAAAGTTTTTGGGAGAATTCTGTCCCTCCCAGTTTAGGTGTGCCAACAAACTATTCCCATCATCCACCATTTCAAAATACTGCAGAAGCTTTATAGCCATAGTCTTTTAAAGTTTTGAAGTTTGTCCGTACAAGCTTTGGAGGAAAGTTGAGAAACTGAAAAGCTTCGCCTTCTACAAATAGTAAGTTAGAGGATGCATAACCCAAGTTCAGAATAGTGACAAATCCTATCTATTCTTATGATGTTTAAAGTTTGAGCATTTCTAGAAAGGACTTCTCATCTGACTTGTCTATCAAATTTTGACCACAAAATGGTACTAGGAGTGCAGCTGAGGAACAGGTCAGCACTGCAAGTCCTATCTGCCCACAACAGGGTTCTGCTTGAAGCTAAGCAAAAAGAATTATACAGGCTGTAATTTTCTGTCTGTGGAGTCTTTAAAGCAGTATAAGTGAGAAGAAACTTGAGCCAAGTGATATTACAGCTTGATATTTTGTTTGTTTCTGTTGCAGAAAAAATGCTTTTAGATTTTTAGACATTGACTCCTGACATATAAATAAATGAAATAAATTCAAAATTAATTTCTATTTCAAAATATGTATTTATAATAGGAGATATAATTATCTAAATTTCAGTGAAATTTATCTGGATATATTGAAAAGATTTATTTCTTTTTCACAAAAATATAACAAAGTGGTTTTATTTTATACTAGGTAGTCCCTATTATTTTTTTTGAGGAAGGTTGTTGTATTTTCACTTATCTTATATCTTGATCTATGCACACATATCTCCATGTATGTATACAGAGACACAATTAAGACCCAAGGTATATATACATGTGCATGTAATTATTTTTTTTCTCTTTCTCAATCTATGTCTGCATGGATATTATATTCATAGTGATATATCCCTGTATGTTTTAATTTCTGATCTATATAAATCAATTTAGTATCTTAACATGTAAGGTGGTCAGCAAGACAATTTACTTGGAAGCTGATTGGAAAGCAATACATTTATATTCAGTACCTGTAGCTCTCAAATAGTTGTATTGTGCAAGAAAACCCTTTTTTTTAAAAAAAGTACAAATAACTGCATCTTACTCTCACCGATAAGGTAGAATAGGTCATTTTGGGGAAAACCCAGGAATGAAAAAAAACAGTCTGTCTCTGGGTCAATAGCTGCAGCTGACTATCTCTCTAAGTAACTGTGTGAACTTCATAGTTCTAATGTACTTTTGAACATTGAAGGAATGTTAAAATCAACTTTAAAATACTTTTGTTATACATGATTTTCCTCTCATTTTTCCACTGGGAAAAAGGTTATAAGGAAATAAGTATAAATAACAACATAAAATCACTTTTCTAAACTTGTTGTATTTCAAGTTTGGGAGAGGGGATATGGATGCGAAAACAAGTAATTATTAGGATTTGCAGTCTTTGGTTTAATAGGACAGCAAAGGATACAGAAAAAAAAGACAAGAAAAACACAAAAGCACCCATGAAGTTTTTACTTCCATCTTCAAAAATTAAAATAAGCTTACCTTGACATCAATAGCTGAAGAAGTGGTCGTGTAAATTCTGTACCTCAGCTTTAGGGCAGAACCTTACAGCTCAAAGAAGAGAAATATTCATTGGTTTTTAATGTATTTGATGGTGTGAACACTGCTTTTGTGTTCTCTTAAATCTGAGTATCTTGCAAAATACTTTTGGTTGAGCACAGTAGAATATTGTGCTGTGTGTAGTTTGATAACTTCATGAATCTATAAGCAAGCTGAGAATATTTTACTTTCTAGGCATAATATACGCTTGGAAATACAAGATAGTCAACACAAACATGTAGGAGAGCTTTTAAACAGTATTTCTGTACTGCTGTTAACAGAGCTGGTTTATACTCATTTTGAGGATTTAACATCCTTTCCCTCTGATTTTCCTTGTAAACAGCCTGAATTTAGTCTGATATCAAACCTCATCTGCTCTTTTCATTAAGAAAGCAAGCTTTGCCTTTTTTTTTTATTTAATCTCAGTCATTAGGCATCACAACATACCCTAATAGGAGAGACAGAGTTCTCAGTGTGCTGGTTAAATCTAGGTGTAAATAAAGGGGGTTTTTCCTGCAAGACGCATGAGTTAATGGGCTTGTAACACATGAAGATCCCAAAGATCCTATAGCTTTGGCAGAAACTATATTACCCATTCTGTGATTGTGTCTTGCTAGAAGAGTGCCTAAATGCTATTAGTAATGTATTTTCACTGTACTCTTTTGCTGCTGTAGCACCTGCAAAACTTGTAGGAGCAGGACAGTTGCTAGTCGTTATGGTGATTAGCTTTCTTGAGGTTTCCTGAGGCTTTAAATATTTGTATTTAAACCCTAGCTGTGCTTTGTTCTAAACCAAGAATGTGAAAAATTGCAATGACAAACTTGTAATGGTGGCTGGTAACACAGCAGTAAAATAAAATCCCTACACAACACTCCCACAGTGTTTAAACAATTGAGTTTGTGAAGTAAGTATCCTTGCTGATTTTTCAGCAACAGTTCCTGCTTTTACTTCATGCCACAAAATACAGATGAAAGATATCTATCTTGAGGAAGACACCTATCAATTGTAAGAGATTTGGAAAAAAAAAAAATGAATGTAAAACACAATTCTGTGACTTCTAAAATCACCGCAACAGCTAAAAAATCCCTGCCTTAGGCGTAACATATACAGTCTGGTATAAGCTGTAGGAAGTCTAAATATAAAAAAAAGAGAGCTTTCAACATTGCCCAAATCAAGCACAGTATACACAGTGACAAAAATAGACAACATGTTTCTCTGCTCTAATTTTACAATTTCTTTCTTTTTAAATTTCTGCTCTGTTGCTCTGGAAAAACATTATTAAAATGCCTACTAAGCCAAACAAGTGACACATTCATGCAGCGTTTTCCCTACATGTCACAAGTCAGGCCCAGATGCCCAAAATGATGTCTGGTTTTGTCCTAAGTTGCCTCTTCATGCACTCATTATCACACTGATGTCACTAGAACTGCTTACTGTGAATGAAGTAGACAGAAGGATGGAATGATTCCCTTGCTGTACCAGATTGTTGTCTTTACTTGCCTAAAGTGAACTGTTTGATTTGGCTAAAATTGTCCCACCATTCAACAGATAAATTTATTTCCTTTATACAAATCCCACTGAAATCAGTGAACCTACTCTAGGAAGCATGCACATGCCTTTATGAGTGAAGAGAGGCAAAGAGAGACACAAACATTAACTTGTAGTTGAAGAGGTAACTTGCCACCAGTAAAACTGACAGTAAAACTGTCCAAAAGAGCAGAAAGCAAGCAAAAAAATTCTCTTTATGTTATCCCAACCCCAAATTTTCCTGGGAATCCCCTTGCCCATAAAAGTTGTGGGTTTATTTTTTATTCTGAGATGGGATGAAAAAGGTTTTCATTATTTTAGAGGGAGACATTTTATTTTTTATTGCGGTTTATCCAGAAAGTCATTAGGTAAGTAAAAGACTTAAATTCAAATATTTCTGAGTGTCATGCTATTGCACATTATATGCATATGACATTGAAGAGCCTTGATATAGTAGGATCAACAAATTGATACCTCTATGGCATAGGCAATTGCTCTGAATAGTGATTTACCTGAAAATCCAAGCACTTCCAAGCATCTGACATCTTCGATGCATGAATTTCGGTTGTATGAGATTACAAATGTAGAGGTATGTTTTAATAATCCCATTCACATTCTGCTTTCTCTAATATCTTTTCGATATCCTGGGACTTTGTGAAAATAAGAGAAAATGTAGGTAGAATGTGACAGGATATTATTCAGAGAGCTTTCACTAATCCCTCTTCTTCCAGCTCACATTACACTTATGTAATTTTTCTAGTAACTGTTGTTGAGGAAGTGCTATGGCATATTATATAACTATTATTTTATCTCACAATATTTCTATTTCTAAGACTGGAAGGATGAAGGGAATGTTGTCATCTTCTAGTAGATTCACATATGAATTCATGAGACAATTTTAATGTTATTTTACTAAAACCTAAATCCATAATTTTTTTAAGATAAGGAGCTACATTTGTAGGAAATGCATGTTTTATGGAGAAAGCAGAATAATATTCAATTGCAGAAGATTTTAAAAGAACTAATTGATTTTTTTAAATATTGTACTGCCAAATACATATTTTCCCATAATTGAACTTCTACAGATTACTTTGTTATATTGAAAAAAAATCAGCTTAAATTTCTATCAGGCACACATACATATTGTGCTTTGCAACCTGCAACACTGAACTCTTTACTTATTGTGAAACCAGACCTCATCTGGAAAATATACTTTTGTCATTATAGCTAGATACTTTATTAGCTAGGGGGTTCTTTTCTGTTGATAGGTACTCTAAGAAGCTAATTCCCCTCAATTAGGTATGACTTGACAGTAACAAAAGAAAGGTTTAATCTTGGACTGATGGAATACACAAAGGAATGCGAGATAAGGACGGAAATGTAACGGTGTAAGTTTTGCCACATGACATATGCTTGGCAGCTACATTCCTACATTTATTTTCTGCTGGTGCTCCAAATGAACTTATTTTTTCTTCCTTATTCCCAGTATTCATCTCAGATGCTTTGAGAAGGTTTAACTGCAACTTAAACAGTGAACATTACATCTGCAAAATCCAGATGTTCCATTGTGATATACATTTTTCTAGCAACAGCATCTGGACGCTTGGCTGACTGCACCGTGGAAAGCTAGTGGCTCTAACATTGTTTGTATTGGCATCCAAGGAATTGCCTAAGGATCAGTCTGCTGTGGGGCTGGCTGGGATATGCTGCCCAGCTGGAGGTCGTAGTCCTTTGATAGGCCTGTCATTGTCAAGAATTTGTTCAAGTTTATATATCTAAGAATAAAATCCAGTTCAAATTTCTCATGATCTCTTCCACATGTAAAGCCCTATTATAGTACAAAGGAACTTGTCCAAATTCGTTGGATTTAAGATATACAGAACTTTTAAAGAACCACTACTTTGGCTAACTCTTTCGTAATCCATATACTGCAGAATATGCCACAGAAAACTGCATTTCTGTGTTATGTCAACCTTTTATTCCCAAATAAACCCACTGTGAGATAATTGATTTACAGATAAAATGAAGATATTTTAATCTGAAATGTAAAAAAAAAACCCTCACAAAACAAAACCTAAAAAACAATACCACAAAAATCTCAAATTGTTAAAGGAAATAACCCAAAGAACAAAGTTTGGTTAAGTCTTTCAAGCACATTTCTAATGGCCATACAGCCTTGTGCCTGGAAATATTTCACTTAGACATTCATGAATATATACAAAAAGTTCAGAAAATTGCTGGTAGAGCTAAAAGGAGCTGTGTAATTTACAATATTAATAATATTGGCTCTATGGATACAATAGGACTGGAAAAGAATATTTTTTTTCTTCAATCAATAATGTATTTTAAAATGGTTTTAAGTCTAGTTTCTTTTTCAAATTACGTTCAATAACAACAGACACCAAACAGACAATAGCATTTATTCCAGAGTGATAGTACAACTCAGAGCTCTTCTATGTACAGAGGAAATGATTGGCAAAACAGTCGTGTGTACATTATTAATGAGTCTATATATGCTCTTTTCCTCCCATCCATGGCTGCTAATATGTCTGAGTTTCTCCATGTATCTTTTTCCACCTTCTACAGTTGGAAATTTCCTGTTCACAACCCTAATTCCTGCAAAGAGTCCTATCAAATGCTCTTAGTTCTAAATCACTCTTTTGGAAACTCTCCTACACAAATTCTTTGTGAGAGCAAAGAGTAAAGAGGTCATCTGACCACACTACTGCAGTTTACCAGTAATGGTAAACTAATGGTAAACTAAAAAATGCATAGATATGCAAAAATATTTTGCTGTGCGTATGTAGAGGCTAGGAAATTTATTTATTTATTTATTTATTTATTTATTTTCCTGGAAAGTATTTGATTATTGGTTAATATGACAGTGACCAAAAATCAAATAGAAGTCACTATCTAATCATGATTTTTTGGCTTTAGTTTTTTTTTGTTGAAATATGTGAAAACCTCCCTGTAGATCAGACAGACCTCCTGGTAGGGTCAATGTTATTACCATTTTGAGAACAACAGCAATCTACGAAATTTCCCAGAGCAGATTTATGAACAATTGCAAATTATGACTGATTGCTTCATTATCAAATAAGCTAGGAACAAGTGCAGAGAATACCTACCACAAAATCTGGAATATGGTTAACATTAAGTTACTCCTGTGTATGGAGTTTGGTGTTTGTTTACTGTGGACAATTTTTCATTTAATTGGACATCCACAAGACCACTCCTTTTTCATCTCTGTGCTTAAATTGCTATAAAAAGAGGAAGGCTCTGTATTTAGGACCTCCAAGCACAACACATATTCAGAGAATGTACATTTCTCCGTTAACTACTTCCACCTTTTAAATTCCTAATTAAATTTAGAAACTATATCTCTCTAGCTAGAAATTTTTCAAATTGTTTCAGACATTTCAATACCTAGGATATCTGCTGTTGATCTGAATGACATCATGACTTCTATTACTTGCATTTCTTCTTAACACTGAGGAAAGAATTTACATTTGGTATATTAAAGATATTCTAAGACACTTTGTGTCATGATGTTCTCTAATGAACCTATAAAATATTTTGTGAATGTTTCCATGAGAGTTGTCAAAGATTATGTATTACCATGTTACACATTATTTCTCCAACTGTTTCTGAATCTGCTTAGGGCTTTTCAGGTAAGGTGAAGAGAGAAGTCCACTCAGCAGTACTCATGATCTGTTTGATTAGGCAACCATGTGATAGTCAGAAAACTATCACATTTTTATAATGTTACTCAAAACTATGCTGAAAAAATTCCTTAAACTTAGGAAGAAGGGGACCAAAGAGCAAGGCTTTTTTCCCTTCTACTCATATACCTGGAATAGTAAATTAGGAAACATATCCAATGTTTTAATAGTGCAGTCAATTGTCCAGAAAGAGCTCAGACCCACCCAGTTTAATGGAGGTACAGAGCTGTGTGTGGGCAGCTGTACCACTCCAAATCTTTCAGGCCACATGGATCTTCAATAGGAAAGTGCAACTAGGAGTAAACTGGCATCACGTAGAGACAGTCCCTTGAGCACTGAGGTCCTTGATCTAAGCCTGCTGAGGTAGATGAATCCAAGTAGCTTTGCTGAGCAGTCTAGCCAGGCCAAGTCCCAGGAATCAGTCTTTAACACCAGCTCTTTCATGCTCGTTAAGGGCAGTAGTGCCATGGCACTTCCCAGAGGGCATTCTGGTGCAGCAGTAGAGATCAGCTGACAGTGCTGGCAACACCACAATCTTGCTTTAATGGGTCACTCCGTCCAAATGTGGGGAAAGTAGAGCAGAAACCCAAGTGACTGCAGGAACCAAACTGGATCTGGCATGGCTGTTACTGACATAAAGTTCACAACCCTGCCTCACCAAAACTTTGCTGATACATAGAGGACCCAAGCTCTCCAGTCTGGAAAGAGCTATTTCCAGTGGCCACATAACATTTTCTATTTCTAATGGTCTCCAGCCCACACTTACTGTCCAGCTTTTCCAGGGATTGTGTGGCAGGCTGCAATTTGATATGGACAAAGGCGTGCCAGGAGCCATTTGAACAGATTAAAAGGTAAAATGGTATAATTCCAGTGCATGGCAATATTACCCATTGATGCTTAGTTTACTACTATAGATGCTGCATATTTTCTAGATTTATCCATTAACCCATTTACATATTATTCAAGTTAGTGGAAAATTGATTGCTGTTCACATTAGGCCAACGACTGCTACTTTCATATGGTATTAATTCATTGTGCTATTCTTTTTTTATATAACTTTTATAACTTGTAGCACATATTTATCTTAGGTCAAATACACCTTGCAGAATTTTTAAAGGATAATTGAATTAGAGAACTGTAGGTAAAAAGAAAAAAAAAAAAAGACATCTCCAGTAGCTATAGTAAAATACTTTTATTATGTTAACCTTCCAATACGCTTTACAGAAATACTTGAATATATAATTCAGCAGTTTTGCTAACACGAAAAGTTGTAGCTGTCTTTTTCTTTCTACTTCTGTAGAGTGGGTAAAATAATGTAATAACACCTTATCTGATATAATCCTTCAACACAGTCTTTTACTATTTAGATATACATATTATGTTATGATAATTCAGTATGATAATAATGGGGAAAGAATGTGTTGAGTAGTGCTGGTGCTTCACTGTCTAGTTTCTTGTAATTAAAGAGAAAAAAGAGTGGTTTTCTTATCTGACTTGACAGGACTTATGCAAATTCTGCACTTAGCATTCAGTCTACAAGAAATGCATGGCTGCTGAAGTATTTCAAAAGGATTTTTTACAACCATCTGTATCAACTTTTTTTTTTGATTCATACAATATTTTATCAAAGAATAATTTCTTGATCCTATAGCAAGAAGAAGACCTTCAAAAGTACAATATCCTTCAAAATATATTTGACATAGACATTGGACTAAATTGGAAGTAATACAAAATGTAAATGCTGTGTCCAAGACAGTAAAGTTTTACTGACCATGTTACCATGAAGAAATCTAAAGAACTAAAGAACGTGAATTTATATTAGGTTTAATGAATAATTGGTGCAAATTAAACATAGTGTCTCTAAAATAATGAATTTGCAGACCAATGACTAAAACAGCAACACATCTATTCTACTAGGAATTTTTTTTTCTGGCTCTTGTCTTGATTTCCATGCTCACAGGAGGTTTGAAACCTGGCAGTTGTAGACAGTTAAAAATTATCTACAGGAAAATGCATATTTATTGATTTGCAATGAATAAGCTATATGAGTCCTCTCTGTTATTTATCAAAGAAATGTATCCATCTGGAGTTCAACACAATTGTCTTTTAATGCCTTTTTTTAAAATTAGTATTCTGTTTCTTGGTTGGGTGTGTGTGTGTGTGTGTTTGTTTGTTTGTTTGTTTTGGGGGGATGCAGGGGAAGGGGGAGTTTTGTTTGTTTGTTTGGGAAGACTTAAAATAAAAGAGATCCAAATGTATAAAACCTACTTCATGGACAAATTGTGCAGATGAGTACCAAAAATTCCTTGGGTGCTATATAATTACAGGGTTGTGCCAATATTATATGACCAATTCTGGCAGGCTTTATATCAACGCTTGTTTAACAGAATCTCTCCAGATATCAGTGCATGAATTGTTCTATCAAGTAGATGAAAATTAACTCAACAAGAGGCACATACTATGTGCAGAGGTGCTGATATGGGTTTGTGGCATATTTAGGTGTACAAGAAATTTGTTGGAATTCAAAGAAAAACAGTGGAAAGAAATCTGCGAAAAACAAACACACCATACAAATGTATGTGGCAGACATCTTGGTCACTGTAAATGACAGGTCTTACAAGTTTTGATCTGAAGTTAATAAAATAATCTTTGCTCATTAACTTTTGCTGAAACAAATTATGAGAAAATTAGCAGTAGTATACATTATTTGCAGCAAAATGAGGAGGCATTTGAGGGATTGCTGTATAATAAATCACCTACGGCAGATGTTGCTCATCTCAGGGACATAACTTATGAACTAGAGGACATGCTGTGAGAGATTCTACCATATGGATGCAAACCTTAAAACCCTTCCAAGTATGAAATTCCCATAGGCTCAAATCTCAAATCCACGTATGTAGAAATAACAGGACTGCTTCTCTCTTCTGAAAAATATTAGGTTCAAAGGAAGATTTTGCATGTCATTTTTACATGGAAAAAGAATGATTGTTTTCACTACTGGTGAATAAGAAGCAAAACTGAGCTTAGACTTACCTTAAGAGGAGAAAATAAATAAATAAGTAATTATTTTCCTGATGGAAGATCTAGTTTGGAAAATGATCAATACTTAACTTTTTTTTTCTGTAAAAAAACCAAACCAAAACAAACAAAAACATAGGGTAAAAATATTTATCATTATAAAAATTCTATAGAAAAACATCTGTTTCCTGCTTTAAACTCTCCTTTAGTAAAAAGAGGAAGTTTGCTGGAGCTAATATCTGGAAAGTTGGATCAACTAAAGGAAGTATTATTTAGTGAAAGGAATGGTAATTCCTCAGCAGTCTTGATTTAAGACATCATGTTTTTGCTTGACTGTATAGATAGCACTAGGATAGTTAAATAACACTGTCAAGAATAAAAATTAAGATATTAGTAAGTCTTGAACTTTTATGCTATAAAATAACAGAAATTATAAAGGTCCTTTGACACAGATCTGCATCTTTTTCTTTCTCATTGCATAGTTGTACTCTGGAGGTTTTCACTTTTCTATAAGTTATTAGATATTGACAGAAGCAGCATAGAAAAAACTTGAAGAAGGAGAATATGTGCTAGCTCTTAACCAGTGACATAATTTTAAGACCTGCATTTGATTTGTAGTAACATTCGTAAAATGTACATGACTACTTCACCTTACGTTAATTCTAAAAAGCATTTTGGTGACTGTATATCAAGCATGTGAAAATAAAATCCCTTTTTAAAGAACTTTTCAAGATTGAATTAATCAGATCTTTTATCATTGTCTTGAAACAAATGTGGGAGAGAAAGGAGAGCTTGACAAAAAAATTAGTATCTTTAGCCCAAAATACATAATACTCTTCTTATGGACAATGAATTTGTGACAAAGGATCATCACCCTCTGTTGCCTGTGGAACAAGATATGAACACATGCTTTTGAAGATACCAAGCTACATTACTCAAATCTCTCTGCTCTCAGGAATTTTCTGCCCTTGAGAGCAACAGTCTGTTCAGTGCCTGACTGCCATTTCTAAAGTTTGGACCATGAATGGGTTCCTGGCAACTATCGTGGAAGCACAGCCTGTTAAAGTTCTGGGGTTCTGACCCATTGGTTTTGAGTACAGGTAAATCACTGAGCTCCTAAAAGCTTAGATTACAGGTTTTGGCAGGATTTTGCACACTGTGTTTGTCAAGGTCGTTTCCTTGTGGTGCTACCCTTTCATGTAACAAAGCAAGAAAAAAAGAAAGTGACTTCAGTCCTCAGAGATGGATATATTTGGACAAAAGCATCTGAAAGACTTTGTATGTCACTTCTGGAAGTAGTCCAATGAAGTTAAAGATGTATAAAGCTTGGTGTCAGCCTCCATTTTTATCTTTGTGTCTTTGCCAGTTAACATGTTTTTGGTCTTTGTTCCTACTGCTCAAGCTGTTCATTATATTGGTTAGCTAGAGGCAAGGACAGGTCTTACAAATTAAACTATATTATTTCTCACCTCTCTTCCATCCCAATCTACCCGTGCAATCTTCATATAATATCAATTTTTTTTCTTCTTCTTTTTGTTTTGTTCCATGCTTTCTTACAATCAGAATTTGTATTTGACCTCAACTTATGGCCAAGGTGATGTGTGATGGGAATCCTATGCTACATGAGAGGGAGTCTGTTAGGAAATAAAGAACAATCCTCAAAATCCTGAAGAAAATAGACAAAAGAGTGATACGAGAGTGACACATCTTAAACAGATAAATAAATAAAAAAAATACTTTGAACTTGATTTCTGAACAGAAAACTATTCCTAAATCTCTCTTTTCTTGAAGAAAATGTCCTGGTAGTACTGTGTTTTAGGTTGCTCCTTTTTTTCCTTTCCAACAAAGTAAATAGGATAATTGCATAAGCATATTTTTCCTTGCAAAACCAGAATAATTAGGTGTCTATATGTCTATCTATGTATGTAACTGTGTAGACATTGTTAAAACAAAAATTTGTTAAAACAAAAATTTTATCTATATAAAACTGATCTGACATAAAAATAATCGAAGTGCAGAACCTTTAATCTCTTTTATTGATCTGAAAACCCTACATTTTCCTTCCCCTCCTTCAGGATCTTCACTCAGTCTCTGGTAAGAACTTTTAATTCAAATATTTACATTACAGTTTTAGAAGATAGTTTATTTTGAATCCTTTTTAGGGAAGTACTACCTCTTACTTTTATCCCTGAGGGGAAAACCAGCTATTACTTCTTCTGTAAATTTATTTTTATTTTGAAGTATTACTGCAGAAATGTTGAAATAATTAGGTCAAGTGGTGCAATAAGCCCAACAGAAATAAACAGCTTATCTCATAATTTGTCATAAAATATTTCAGCTGCAATTTGCAGTCTAGATTTTGTTAAATCTATGCCAGCTAGTTCAATAAATTGGAAACAAGAACATTTTTAATGTATGTAATACATGCATTAGAGATTTTTGCCTTTAAGATGTCAAATCATTAGCTCCTTCCTCTCTCTCACCTTTTCCTAAAACATCTGAGAAGGAAATCTGTTTAACCTCAGCAGCCTCTGAAAATTAAACAGAACAAAAGATGTTGGAATGACTACAAATTTGAAATTACCCTGGTCATAAGGCCAAACTTTATTAATCAAATAGAGTAATACTATCAGCTAGTATAACTCATACAGTTCATTGGTACATAAAATATGTTCTTTACAAGATAATTCATGTTCACACCATTTACTGTTAACGTTATCCTTCAAAATGTCTTCTATATAAATACATGTAAACATACACACATATGCATCCATAAACATACACATGTGTGTTTGGCCTATTTATTGTAAATGACATAACATTTAGGGAACATAAATCACAGTAAGGAAGGCTATAGTTAGAGGGAACTAGGCTATAGACTCCATTTCTCTTCCAGGTACCAATATTAAAGAAATTTCATCAGTCTTTACTATCAAGCTGTGTTCACTAAAGAGATACCAGGATTGCAATTTTTCCTGAGGAAGCAATCCTGAAATTCCCTTCCAAACTGGGTAAAGAATGAGACAAACACAGCCAGATTCTTGCCTTGGACTGAAAAATTTGACCTTGATACCTGTGAATCTGAAGGAAAGGACATACAGAAATTTTTTATCCCGAGTGTCTCAGAACAATGCTTTGCAGAGGTTTTGTCCTGTTATCAGATGTCTAGCTTGAGGTGGATGATAATATAAGTTCTATGCTAAACCCATTAACATCAAGATGAATTTCCTCTTCTGAATGCCAACAGGCTTTGGAACAAAATGCAGCAGAGTGCCAGCAGTGCACCTCATTGCTCTGCACTACTTGCAGGAAGTCACTGCAGGTACCCTAAGACACGGTCATAGTGATCTTCAACCAGAAATTTTGTGGGACACTGCTTTTCTCCCAAATAATTTTTAGATTTTCTATCCTTGCATACTTACTTGACATTGATATATTCTTCCAATATGTTTTATTATGGAAGATCTATGAACATAAAAAATTGCAATATTTAGCAAGAAACCAGAATGCTACATATATTTTGATCAATATGATACATAATGAGCCTCTTCGTCAGCAAGTTGCATTATTACTCTTTCCCATGAACTTCTTACTGTTCAGCAGAATTTTGGGTGACTAAAGAGGTGTTAAAAGGGGTAAGGGAAGAAAGGACATAGAAATAGAAAATTTAACTTAGAAATGGTTCCTTAAGCACCAAAACCTGTCTGAAGTCTGTGAGTACCTTTGCTTAAAACCTTGATTCTGCAACAGTTAAACAAGTATATACTATTATACATCCATGCACTTCCCATCATGCTGTGGATTAACTGGAAATGCTCACATGGGGAAATACTGGTGTGATATTAAGTCTTCTTAGGAACATGGTATAAACTCAACCAATTGCTGGTAATCAGTCCGCATCCACATCCTTCCTGCTGACAATGGTATTGGTGTTGAATTGATGTTAGGGTGACAATATGGTGTGCTTGACAGTGGGAATAGAAGATGTAGAAAAATTAAGCATTTAATGGTATTAAAGCCAGCATAGCAGGCTAGATTCAATATTTTTTATCAATCATTTCTACAGAGTGATCATATGAATACTTCAGATAGAAAATAACAAGAGGTAGAAAGCAACAAATAGATCACAATAAAGTAACAGAACAATACTATTAGAAGTTTTACAAGTGTGTCATGAGTGTCCCAAATTAATTTTAAAAATAAACACATATTGAGATTTGGGAAGAATTTTCCTTACATTAAATAAAAATATACTACTCTTCTAAGAAAATCTAAGAACAGATAACACAGCTAGTATGACATGAAATAAAGATGCCAGAATTTTTTTTTTCTTCTCATTATTTCTCAGAGGCATCATCTGTATGCCCTCTGTTAGATTTTTGCTTCCTACAGCAAGGCATACTGCTTTCTCTCCCAATACCTCCATGACTGCTAGTTCATGAAGTGATTAATTCAACTTTTAAAAATATATGTGCAATAAAACTTTCACAGTTGAAGCTGATATCCTCTGCTCTTGAGACTCACAAGTTTCTGAATGGACAGTCTGAATTAAAGAAAAAGTCTCTTTCCTCACGTTCTTTACTATCTGTTCCCTACTCACACATAAATTTAAATCATTTATACTACCTTTCTCTTGATAAAACTAGGGGGGGGGAAAGGGAAAAAAAAAAAAAAAAAGCAAAATACCTCCAGTTGCAAGGAACTTACTCTACCTGTCTTATAGAATGAGAATTTTTAGTCATGTTCTCTAATCGGAACTGATCAATAAACCATCATTTTTCTGTAAATGATAATTTATCTGGAACACTTCAGGCATACTTGAGAACTTGCATAAATAATGCATACAAATAATACAATTATAGCATTAAGAAAAAATAAAGTTTATCCACAGGAGAAATTAAATTTTACATTTTTTTCTCACAGTTTTACTTTTAATTATTGTCACCATAAGTTACAAACTTGATTGAAAATCTAAATAGATTTTGAAGGGCTTTGATTGTTCAGCAGTCTACATTATCCTCAATTTTCCTGTTATATTCAGAAGTACTTCTGAATCCAGATTATTTTGGAAAATATGGCCTCCTCTTTTTGGAGTCCTGATGGAAACATTCAGAAGCACCTATGGTCTAGTTATTGTCTCTCATGAAAAGCTGAAGGGAGATGAACTGAAAACTTTTACTATTTACTTAGGAATCCCCACAGTAAGACTGGTGGACCAGTGTAAGCTATATAAAAGCTTATTAAATTTGGTGAGGAAGCTGCTGAGCCACAATGGCTGGGGAGTCTTTGAGAATGAGTAGAAGTATCTTTCATGTTTTCGCTTTTCTCCAACTTCTTTCCTAGGTATCTGCTTTATCATAAAATGATAGGGGCTGGAAGGGACCTCTGGAGATCATTGAGTACAACCCCCTGGCCAAAGAAGGATCACCTAGGACATGCCACACAGGAACAGATCCAGAGGGGTCTTGAAAGTCTCTAGAGAAGTGTAGTGGGTCTGGCTGAGCTGCTTTTCCCCATCCAGCCCTTATGCTGTAGTACTGGGAGCTGGAGTGTGTTGATA
>WUAM01000395.1:11927882-11968704 GCA_024336885.1 Actenoides hombroni
GTGGACGGGAAGTACTGAATAACATCTTAGCTATCATAACTGACGGCTCCTTGCGTCTTATTCTCTCCCTGCGTGCCATGCTGACAGGGGTGGGGGGAGCAATAGAAGGGCTTGGTGGGCACCTGGTGCCGTGCCAGGGTCAACCCACCACAAGAAGGAGACTCCACAACCTCTCTGGGTAGTCTGTTCCCATCCTCTGTCACACTCATAGCTACGAAGTTTTTCCTCATGTTGAGGTGGAACTTCCTGTGTTTCAGCTTGCTACCGTTACCTCTTGTCCTATCACAGGGCACAACTGAAAAGAGACTGGCCCTGTCTACTTCACACCTAGCCTTCAGATATCTGTAAACATTAATAAGATCCCCTCCTGGGCTTCTCTTTTCCAGGCTAAACAGCCCCAGAGCTCTCAGACTTTCCTCATAAGAGAGATGTTCCAGTCCCTTAATCACCTTCGTAGCTCACTGTTGGACTCTCTCTAGTATTTCTCTGTGCCTCTTGACCTGGGGAGACAAGAACTGAACAAAATAGTCCAATGTGGTCTCACTAGTGCACAGTAGAGGGGAAGGAGAACCTCCCTCGACCTGCTGGAAACACTCTTCTTTATGCACCCCAGGATACCATTGGCCTTCCTGGCAGCAAGGACACATTGCTGGTCCATGGATAACGTTGTCCACCAGGATGCCAAGGTCCCTCTACATGGTGCTGCTTTCCAGCGGTTCCTCCCTAGATGTAGGACTCTACACTTATTCTTGTTGAACTTCATTAGGTTTGCCTTTGCCCAGCTCTTCAGTGCGTCCAGATCTCACTGGATGGCAGCACAGCCTTCCAGTGTATCAGACACTCCTCCCAGTTTAGTATCATCAACAAACTTACTGAGGATACACTCTATCCCTTCATCCAGGTCATTGAACTTTTGCCTATGTGAGCAGGAGGATAAAGGTTGAACTGAGTTCCCTGAACTGCCTGATCCTCCTCTCCATTCAGTTTAGCAGAGCAGGAAATATTTAAATAATGCAGCCACAGTCTGAAATCCGTGTGCCAGTTCAGAGAAGTGATATGCCCATGAGAGGAGTTAGCAGTAAATTGCACACCATAGACTTATTATTGCAGGTTTACTAATACCTGAGAACTCTGCAAGGTGTTCTCATAGGCTTTGCATGATTTCGTCTTTGTGGAGCTCTATACCTGGCAAGGACTGGCAGTGCAACAGAAATGGGGGAAATCAGGCCTTGAAGAAATGACTCTCATTCCTACAACAAAAAGGAAAAGTCTTCAAGTGTTGTAAGATAACCACTGCTTTCATGAACATGGATGGAACATTGCATATTTCAGATGTAAATTTGATAAGAGACACTTATTCTAACTCCCTCAGAGGGGACAGTGAGGAACCAGATGTGATCTGAGCAAGATCAAACACTTAAGAGAAATGATAACAGTAATTAAATCATAATTGCAGATTATTAATAAATAACAAACTCAAAGTTTAGTTTTGACATTATTTTTCATTCTTGAAAATGACAGGTCACAAGTATAATGTTGTAGAGTCAGGCTGGAATCAGACTGCCCTGGGGACAATTTCTGTCTCTTAGATGAAAATAAAGATTTTCTAGTGCTTTATTTTGATACAGACAAAACAGGAGAAGACAAAAGTGGTATATGAGTCACTCTGAATCTATGCAAACATAATCTTTCTTTCATTTGAAGCATGGACAAAACTGCAGAACTGTCCTTATTTTAACTGAAGCAGCTGACTAGCCTCTGAAGAGTACAAACAGGTGTGTTTTCTCTAACCCTACAGCACGGTTGTTGTATTATTGTCATTATTATGATAATTATTATTGTATTACTATTATGGTTATCATTTTCATAGCAACTTCAAGTCTGAATCCTGAAAGAGTACCTGACTCACGGTGATATGCAAACACAGGTGTGAAAAAGATGACCCTTATCAAAAGAATCCTCCCATAATTATCCATCGTAAATGTAACTCATTACCAGCTACTCTCTGTTACAGCAGTAATGGGCAGCCACAGTAGATTTAACTTAGTATTTCATTTTATAGAGATTTTTGAACCGAATTTCTGATTAAGTGATGGCTGTGATCAGTTTGTGAGGAAACTGGTTTATCAGATTTAAACCTCTCTTCATTTCTGTTCATAATTTGTCCAGTGGTTACTGTAAGTATAGTCAATCACAAGGTGAAAGGTCATGGAGCAAAATCCTGTGTGTTGTGTATATTGTACATTTTTTAATACACACATGGATAAGAAATATACAGAATTTTCAGTTTCAGACCACTGCCAGGTTTAGTATTTATTCATACTTGATACATCTTAACTCAATACCAAGACATATAATGGAAATTAGACAACAATATGTGGTGCATCACTTAAAATCAATAATGTGCTTACAGTTCTGCTATAAATTCCACAATAAAACTCAATGATCACTGAACAGGCATAATAATTCAATTTCAAATATCCTCACTTACATACATATAAACCTGGAGTCTTCTGTGTCAGTGGAATAAAGATTCCTGCATCTATTTAAAGTAGATGTAGAATGGCATCAAGTTGGAAAATTTTCTCAGCAAAATGTATTTATGGCAAAGTAAAGTGAGGTAATTATGGTTTGCTGTGAACTAGTCTAAAACCTGTTAAAGCTTTCCAATTTTGAATTTTATTTATTGTCAGGATTTACACCTTTGTTTTGAAGGATTTTACCAACCTGGTAGAGTTCAAGCCTGATTCACCTTCTCTGAAGGAATTCTAAATTCATTTAATTCTAAAGCCATTTGGAGAATCAATTTTTGTTCTTTTCCCCGAATAGTTTTCCTTGAATTGGCAGTTCAAGTCACAGTCATATCATGGCATAAAAGAATTTAGTTACATGTTAGAGACTGTGACATAACTAATTTCAGAAATTTAAATCACTGCTTTGAGGTATTTTTGTGTTCATTTTTAGCTCTATAATATGCATGTATTACATGAAAAAGATGCTACTGTTTGAATATGTTTTAAAACTGTCATCGATTTTGTCTCCTTTCAGTTTGAGTACTGTCAACCAGACCAGAGTATTTTCTTACAGTATTTCTACCTTATTCCTTGTTATACCTGTCATATTTCTTCTAGATTAGAAATCTGCATTCTAAAGAAGTAGTCAAACATTGTCCTCCTTCCTCTTTATTAATGTTTCCCAGCAGCACTAATGTGATATAGTGCTGCACATTATGCAAATATGCCTATTTGTTTTAATAGTCCCTTTGCACTTTACAAACACTTTTGAATCCTCTACTGATTTATCAGTGAATAATCGATTCACATAATATTTAATTAGCAAAATAAAATTTTGTAGTCCAATTTAAAGCAATATGTACATTTAAGCTCACAAAAAAAAAAATATTTGTAGAACCAAAAATAACCAAGATGTTATATATGAACTGATTTATTCTCAGAGCAGTTTTAGTTCTAGTAGTCAGATTGTAAAATTAAATCATACCTTTTATGTTGATATACATATTGCTAGCACTTATGTATTTTTATTTGCATCTATTTACATTTTTATTGTAATTTTAATGATCTTTAGGAGGCATGTATATTTTATGTTTAACTGGGCAATAAAATGTGTATTTTGTTTTATTAATATTAATCTATATTTATGCTGATATGTACTGGGAATGCATCATGCAAGCCTGTATTTTTTTACTTTCATCTGAGAAATTCAAATCACAATTGATATGTAAATATTTATTTAAGTATTCAAAAGCTCATCCAAAAAATGTATTTGATTGATAGGATCTAACTATCAAAGTGGAACTTAGCACAATGCAAGCTTCCATTAGCATGCCAAACCTCAAAAGGAGTGAAGTTGGAGCATTCTGTTCATACATCATGCCAGAAAAATACCACATATCATCAGTACATTTTTTTTTCACATTACTTGTAGAAAAGCAAAACCCCAGGCTGACCCAAGAAACAGAAGACATTAAAACGTGTTTGCTCCACACAGATGCTCTGAGATATACTCCATACAGGTGAGAAGTGATCTCATACCTTAAGCATATGGGTCATGTCAGTGATACAGTAATAGATAACCATCTAACCTCTCTCTGTATCAAAAGAAAGTTGCAGAATGTTTCAAGTTCCTTAAGGCCACTGAACTCAGATTTCAATGATGGCTGCAAATTCAAAAGATCTATTCTGCACTATATCTATTGGATACGTAAAGAAATTTTAACTCACATGTCCAAGGACTGAATCCTGATGCAAAGTCCATGTCCTTATATTATATACAAAAAATTATCTCGCTTTTTATACAAATATATTTTAAAAATTCAATACATGTGACTTGTTTCTGAGTCTTGATTAAAATCTTACAATGATTATGTACCTTTTGGGGTTGATCCCCACCTGTCAAGCTGGGATACTAGGTACAGAAGGAGTATGAATGAAAATGATCTACCTCTGTTAGAATCCAACTACTAGAGACCTGATCTATTCCTCTTTAAAATAATTTTATCTATGGATATATGCTGCAGAAACATGCTGGAAAGTAGAAAGAGAAATACATCCATATATATCATCAGGACTACAAGACAGATTTCTGTGTTAATTTCTCATCATGCCACTGGAGTGAATGGTGACCTTACAAGAACACAGATGGATATACATGAATTCCTTACCTGGCTGCCAGTGAATAATGTCAGGGAACAGCAATCTAAAAATTCATCCACAAAGAATGAAATGCTGAATGCTATTTATATGAGTGAAAAACAAATCAATATGAATTGTTAAATCTTGTGTGCCTTATTTTTAAAGGACTTTATCCTGTTTACAGAAGGTCATAGAGGAAAATTAGACTGCACTATTTTTATTTTTTTAAATAGCTCTTTAATTCCATAAGGAATTGTAGCAGTGAAATGGATATTTAATCAACAAGTGTGGTGCACTTCAGAAAATGTATTTTAATTTTCCACAAACAGGGAAAGGTTGGAGGGGATTTTAGGCAGCATGAATACTTTTATCTGAGCTTCCACTCAGCTTCTTTCAGACCTACACTCTATGACCTAAAAAAAGAAAAAAACCAAAAAAACAAAAAAACCAAAAAACAAAACCAAAAAACAAACAAACAAAAAAAAACACAAAAAAAACCCCAAAAAACACTACATAGTCACAATCCAGAAAGTCATTTCACTGTAATGTGTATCAATTTTCTCAGTAGGACTCTAACAGAAAATTTGGCTGAACAATAGCTTTACGAAGTATTTTTTAAAACAACACTTATCATAAATGGTGTGGTTCCAGTGAAAGAAAAAAGCTTGACTATGCTGTAATATATACCTCTCAATGAGCATTAAATAAAGTACTTATTCTTTTTTTCTCTCTTTTTTTTTTTTTTCCCTTCTTTTTTTTCACTCCCAGGAAAGTATTCTCCAATCTGTTCCAGGTTTGAAGTTAGTTCTTGTTCAGATTATTAATTAAACATTTAAAAACACAATTTCATTTGCATCATACTTATCCAAATTACAAAACAGGTAAAGATTAAAACCTGTATTCAGACCACTTCTTGCGACCCTTACGTACATTGAACTTAGGAACTGCAATTGCTTTCCTCCATTAATGATACAGAAAGTATGGCTGAGTTGGCAGAAAACAGGACAAATTAGTCATCAGTGTTTTGACTTTAAAAGGTACAGTGGATTATTGAGCCTGACTTACATCCCCTAGCAGGTAGCTTGAATACGATCTTAAATTACTACTGTCATTTTCTGTGGCAGGTATAGCTCATATTAAATGTACTTCATGGTTCAAGGATAATTTTTCATGTTACTGCTTGGAGAGTTCTGACATGAAATTCTATTCCCCCTAATGTAAATGAGTTTTGTCATTGAATTTAATGAAGCTAGGAGGTCACCCCAGGTAGAGAGGTCCTTTACAAACTGGCATTAAAACTGTTTAGATAAACATTTTGAAGGATTTGTTTATTCAAATGTTGCTGTCATAGAGAGTGCTTGTTTTAAACACTAGAAAGCATGTATGAGTATTTCCTTCCTTCTATTTCTGAAAATGTGTAGTTCATAAAAAATTTATCTGTTACAAAACAAAACATGTGGCATGCTTTTGAAACATATTAGAACTCCTCACTCCTCAGACTTCGTAATTCACTTCAATGTAATCCTGTATTTAATATTGGAATAATTTGAAACAGATTGCAGACTAATGAAGAACTATATAGGTGCTAGAAATTCAAATATAATAACCTATGATTTTGTGCCCAGTTAGCACTGAGATCTCAATGTTGCTTTGTTTTTTCAAGGTAGATCAAACATAGGAAAGATGAAGGGCTAAAGGTGAAAAATAGAGACTTTCCTGGTATGGGCCCTTTTCCTCATATGTAAAGACCCTTCCTTGTTAGCTGGTCTCGCTTTGGACAGCAGGATTCTGACATATGAAGTAAGCACCTCAGAGAGAACAGATTCATTTTCACTATCCCCAGATATACCCTCTGATATCCCCTTATTTATTTTATTCTTTTTTCAGGAAGGCTTTCTCCTGCTGTCTTACACAACCTTGGACATATGGAACAAAAGTACTTTAATGGCATCACTTCAAACAGTAAAAAGAACAGTTTGCTTATTGTTATACTGACTTCACAAAACCAGTTACTCTATGCATTGTCCTATTTGCTCTCCTGTATTTCCAAGAGGAAAAAATCAAATTTTTTTGATACATGATAAGCTCAGGGAAAACACCCAATGATAACCATGCATGCATCTGAAATGATTTCTGATGGCTTCACAGGAGTGGATGCTAATATGTTTCTGTTCTAGTATGTGTTTATTTTCTATTGCAGTGAATATACAGATGATTATTTGGATGATAATATTTTTTAAATGTTCAAAAGAATATTAACAGTCTTTACTGGCAACCTTTTTTTCCCACACATCCTGAGTCAATGGACCACAAGACAGGGACTGGGGGAGCAACATCCCTCCCACTGCAAGAAAAGATCAGGTTTGTCACCACCTGAAGAACCTGAACATATATAAGTCTATGGGACCAATGCCAAGCCACACTCCATAATATTTGAAAAGTTGTGGCAGTCAGGTGAAGTCCCTAGTGACTGGAAAAAGGGAAATACTACACCCATTTTTAAAAAGGGTGGAAAGGAAGACCCTGGGAACTACTGACCTGTCAGCCTCACCTCTGTGCCTGGCAAGATTATGGAACAGATCCTCCTAGAAACTATGCTGAAGTACATGAAGGACAGGGAGGTGATTCAAGACAGCCAGCAGGGCTTCATCATGGGCAAGTCCTGCCTGACCAATCTAGTGGCTTTCTATGATGGAGTGACTACATTAGTGAAGAGCTATTATGGGATGTTGTCTATCTGGACTTTGGTAAGGCCTTTGATATGATCCCCCACAACATCCTTCACTCTAAATTGGAAAGATATGTATTTGATGTGTAGACTGTTCAGTGGATAAGGAATTGGTTGGATGATTGATCCAGATGGTAGTGGTCAACAGATGGAGATGGTCTCCAGATGGAGATTGGTGACAAGTAGTATCCCTCAGCACTGGGACCAGGGCTGTTTAATATCTTTATCCATGACATAGACAGTGGGATCAAGTGCACCCTTAGCAAGTCTGCAGGTGACACCAAGCCGAGTGTTGCAGTTAATATGACAGAGGGATGGGATTTAATCCAGATGGAGCTAGCTGAGCTTGAGAAATGGGCCTGTGTGGATCTCATGAGGTTCAACAGGACCAAGTGCAAAGTCCTGTGTCTGGTCTGGGGCAATCCTCAGTATCAGTAGAGGCTAAGGAATGAAGGGACTGAGAGAAGCCCTAAGGAGAAGGACTTGGGGGTACCTGTGAATGAAAAGCTGGACACGAGATGGCAATGTGCACTCACAGTTCAGAAGGCCCCCCATAGCCTGAGTACATCAAAAGGAGCATGGCCAGCAGGTCAGGGAAGGTGATTCTGCCCCTCTGCTCCAACTTGGTGAGACCACACCTGCAGTGCTGTGTCTTTCTCTGGAGTCCTCAGCACAGGAAAGACACAGTCCTGTTGGAGTAGGTCTAGAGGAAGATCACAAAAATGATCAGAGGGATGGAACACCTCTCCTATGAAGAAAAGGTGAAAGAGTTGTAGTTGTTAAACCTGGAGAAGAGAAGGCTCCAGGGAGACCTTTCAATACTTAAAGGGGGCCTTTAAGAAAGATGGTGACAATCTTTTAGCAAAGTCAGTTGCAACAGGACAATGAGTAATGGTGTTATACTAAAAGAGGGGAGCTTTAGACTAGATATAAGGAAAAAATTTTTACAGTGGTGGTGAAACACTGGAACAAGTTGCCCAGAGAGGTGGTAGATGCCCCATCCCTGGAAACATCTTGAGATTGGATGGATATCTAAGCAACCTGATCTTGTAGAAGATGTCCTTGGTCACTGCAAGGGGGTTGGACTAGATGACCTTTAAAGGTCCTTTTTAACCCAAAACATTCTATGATGATACAAATATTCCCAAACTGCCTTTCAAAAAAAGGCAAATGTCAGTTTTTGGGAGCCAAGCCCATTAATGTACTTGGTGGCTCAATTAAAATGTTTCTTCTTCTGAAGGGAAAAAAATAAATCTTGACAGTATATGGAAAACAAAATAAGGTATCCATAAACTGTTGGTATTACTTTGTCTAACATTTTTGAAGGTGAATATGATAAGTAAAACTACACTTTTAATGTTCAAAATTAGATCCTTAATGGCTTTTTTTAAGTCATGGTAGTAGGTAAAAGCATAAAAATTGATGATATTCTGAAAACAATTGAAAATATTGCAATATATAAAAAAAACCTGACAATTTGAATGCCTAAAAATCTGATTACATTTCATAATATTATTTAATGTGTCAGTCTATAGTTGTTCATGAAACCTAAAAGTTGTTGTAACTGCTTCAAAAATGTATTTGAAATGGAAAATTATGAATCAGTTTTTGATAAAGCAAGGTATTAGGTGTTAATCCTATTAAAGCACAAGGGGCACACATTTTCCCATCTGTTATCCTGGTTTTTCCTCTAGCCTACCTGAAGGATATCAAGTTGCCTGATATGGGCATTATTGAGTTTCACTGCAGAAGACTGATCTTTAGGCCCACGTAGAAGGAAATAATTTTCAGAGATTTTAGAAGAATGTGTTATATGTCTTTAAGATAAATCTGTATGCTGAAACTCACAAATTTGGTTTAAATGGGCTAAATTTATGGTGCTTTTTTCTCTTCCAGCTTGAGTAGAACACTTAACCACACTATATATCTTGGATGACTGATGCATACACTCTGGTGAATGTTACCAAAATAGTTTAAAACGTAAATGCAAAATTTTTCCCACTGCTTTTCAATTGATTACCTCAATACCTGACTTGACAGGAGTACAGCATACTGTTCACAGCATAGAGAAGTCCAGTGTTTTAGCATAAACTGGACTTCACCCTGAGAAAACCCAGTGCAATAGAAAGAAAACTGCCACTGTTTCCTTCTGTGCCTTTTATTCACAACTAATGGGAAATTACATGAACAGGACACCTGTCCAAGCTGTTGCTTGGACTTCATGCAGGTCCTTTATACATGGCAGAATTTTTCCTCTAATTAATACTTCAATAACAAGAGAAAATGTGTTATTTGAGCTTTTCATGTTGTTTGTCATGTATACATCAAGATATATTTCTGCATGTTAATTCTCTGTTAAAAATTATGAATTGAATGACCCAGAGTGCTATACAGATCTTTCCAAGCACCATATGCTCATTGTGTGACATGGGTAAAAAAAGAAAAGACATTGTGTGTCTGTGAACTACTCATGACTCCTGGGAGATGATGAATCTACCAAGACTACTTTATGCTATGAATTTTGCTTGATAATAATTTAACATGCAGGTATGACAGAAGCTGTAATATCAGTGTGTGCTATTCCAATACTGTCTTTTATAATATTGTGTCATGTCTTCTGTGTGTATATGTTAAATATAACACTCTCTACCTTTCCCCACTCAATTAGTGGAACAAAATATTAACATTTGTTTAGAAGCCAAGTCTGTTTTCTTAATGCAGTCTCTCCCTATTTTGTCTTAAATCTTATTATAATCCTTGTGAAAGTGACCCTGATTACAGTTAATATCTGAAAGAAAACAAGCATAACACAAAACAAAAGAAGTCCACTCTGGACTTTCTTCTGACAGTTGCTTTTATTGTAAATATAATAGTGTGATAGTCTCCCTGATTAAAAAAAACAAACATCCTGTTTTTGAATTATCCGGAGGGGAGAATTTCTGGTAATGTAGTAAATTTCATAGATACTTACAATGAAGCAGTGAGCACCACTACAGTTTATGCTGTCCTTGTGTTTCAATTGGAAAATGTTACAGTCATTTTTTCTCCTGGAAATCAGATTAAAACCCTGATGTTTAGTGAGATGCTCTGCCAAAGCATTGATAAATACAGTTAATATTTCAGAAGATCAAAACTGGTCACCAGCTAGAAGTCAATCCAGACTGGCAGTCATTGCAAATCATTCTCTGTAATAGCAAGTTGATTTCAGCTCTGCTAGACACCTTCTTTGACCAGAAAACTGATACTAAGTTTAAAATTAATAGATAATTTCAGGTGAGACAAACCAAAATACACTACATTTTTGACTTACAGTGCTTTTGAAGTAACATGTAGGCAAAGTGGTAGGTAAACATGACTCAAATCAAATAATGAGGAATTTGTCCCTTATCTATATCCCTTTTTGCTCAGTACTCCAACATATCTTTATTATTGTTATATTCTGTTGAGAGGAAACTGGGAAAAAAAATCATAGAAAATCTGAAGACGTGGAAGAAATCAGCCCAAAAGGAAGTGAGAGAGAAAGAGAAGACAGAGGGAAATGAGAGGGAAACCCTTCAGTTTAGAGAAGGCTTTCAATACCTTCCACCTTTCTTATGTCGTTAATTTTATACAAACTTTTCTTATAAACCCTAGAAAATGGTGACATTATTTTCAATAAAATCTTTACTGGCTAGGTAATATGCTCTGACTCTCATATATCAGGATCATCTTGTGATCCTCTAAGCACATTTGCAATGACTCAGTCTGCAGCACAATGTATGACTTACTAGATTTTAAATCATAATGTATAATTTCCAAGGAATTCTACATTTAATGCAATTTTCATTATATAACAAGCAAATCAGTTGTTTTCCCATTTGAGCTAAAATGTGGGACAATAGTTCAAGGACCACACCTTAGATCCATTGTACAAAAGATCACTATGTCGTAAGTAATTTATATGCATAAATAAAATAGAAGGATTTGTTTGGAAAAAAAAAAAACAAACAACTTTTTTTATTTATAGGATAATGTCTTCAAAGAATGTATTTGCATAAAAATTGCGTGTGTCTGCATTTTGGTCATGGGTATTTTCTGCTGATTGCAGGAGGAGACATCCTGATAATGCTGGATCAGATTCTGATTCTGCTGCTCCATCCCACCTCTGTCTGGTCCTGCTCAATCTGTGAGGGACAGAGACAACTTGGTGGAAAGCTGCTCCCTCTACAAACAACTGCTATTATCTCTGCAGGTGAAGTAATCCCCTTCCTAGACTATGTATGAGTTTATAAAAATCATTGGACCTTCCTCCCCAACCATGTTTGCAAAGTTATTTTAATAAAGTGTCATAAGTAATTGTTCCAAAATTAAATTCTATAAATTATGGACAATAAGTAAATTAAAACAGAAATTTCAGATAATTCTTTTTAATGGCCTGAAATATAATGCAGATATAATAAAAAGCCCATGAGGCCTCCATGAAGAAAATCTAGCCTTATTGTCTGGTGTGTCAGCACTGTTATGGCATAGGAAGAGACATGACCAAAGCATGTTAATCACTAGGAATTTTGAGCCCAAAGAGTTATCTTCAAGGCATGGTACAATTCCAAGAAAGCTGTCACTATTTTATTTTGCCCAGAATAAAAGAAAAGAAAACATACGTGATAGTTAAGAACCAGGCTCAGGATTGTGTTTCTACCATTTAATATCTGAAAATTGACTAGGTATTGAAGAGCTGATTTAATTCCATGTGAATCTACAGTTTGACACTAGGTTCACTGATTAGACAAAAATAATCTACCTCTTTTTTACTTAATTTAAATGAATAAAGTACATCAGATTGACTTAAGTGATACAGGATGTTTTTCATGGTCCAATGTTCCTTATTCTGTTTAAAAATACAGACTCCGTTCCCAGAAGCATTTGCAACTGTGCTTATCAGATAGTAGATTGGGTGCATTAAAAGAAAGTGAAAAACTATAGAAATTATTGTATTTCCTACAATGCTGGGAAATACAGAGTGCGTCCTGCGACAATGGTCCTTAAATACCTATAACAGGGGGGAAGTGCTATCTGTGTACAGAAGGACTTTAAAAGCTCCAGAGATTTATGAGCTTAAGGGTATGAAATGTGACTAAATACTTTGTTCTGAAAATACAATAAAAATTTTAAATTTTATGCAATTGCCCTGAAATATTTTATACCAATATATTAGGTATTCTGATAGCTTCTCCTATTCCCAGAAATTCCTATCTAGTCTATTATATGATAAGGTATTAGGACTTTAGAAACACTGCCTATAGAAGCTCTATATTTCCTTATATAAAATATATTATACTCATTAATGACCTTGTTATAACATCTGAGGTTCAATCCCACAATACTGAAGCTAGCTCCACTAAGATCTAGAAGAAAATGGAACCAAAAATTACCCTGGCTATATGAAAGATCTGCAAGTGTATTTAGGACTTACATGGTTTTCTAAGTCCCTTAATGATGAACCGATACTAGAAAATACTAAACTTTTTCAGGACTGTTAGAAGCTTGCTAATGTAACTGCTTTATAAATTACATTCCTGGGATATCAGTTCAGATTATTTCTGTTAGCTCATCTGAAGTGTGGATTTATTATTCTTTAATTTTGTATATCTGAAGTGTAACATGTAAGACAAAGAGGAGCTCATTTCTCTGTATCGTTTTCACTGTTTAACTAAATTTATAATTCTAAAGGAAATGATTGCACAACTAGGCCCATTTAAAATCTTTTGTGTTTTATATGCTTTCCTGATTTTGTCCTAATGGTCTGATATTTTCCCCTCTTTTCTTCTTATTCAAAAGGAACAGCTCAAGGATTTTTGTAAAAATGACACCAAAATGGGAAGGAAGGGAAAAGAAAACAAATCGTTTCTATATTCATCAGGACGAACAGACAGAAGTGAGAACTGACAAGGTAAGGCTGTTGCCTAAGGTTCCACATGTGAGAATTCCTCCATAGGCTTAAGCAGTCCCTGAGCAAGAAGCCCAAATTGGGTCACTGCCATTAGAAAATGGAGAGGTAACCTTAGCAACTTCATTGTTTATTATTATATCTTTGGAGATTAAAACTGACTTTCTCAGCCCAAGGATTATAGGGGTTAGAGAATAAGGTGAAAATACATCAGAAAATTGTCATCTTGGAAAAAACCTTGTAATGTTCTAAGCAAAAGTGGAAGCAATTGTTATCAGGATATTGCACTGAGGTTTATTCTTCTGTTTGTTTTCTTTTTAACTAGTCAAGAAATGAGGATATGGATTAGAACTGGAGAAAGAAGACTCACAAAAAGATTGAAGGAATGTTCCAGAAGAATATTTTAAAATTAATTTAAGGAGTAGATTCCAATGCAAGAATGTGAGCACTTGGACAAACCTTATGACCTTATCTGGGTTAACTCAAGTTATTCTATGTCCTGTAAAAAGAAGTAGGTCAAAATGTTGGTTTTGAAAGAATATTAAATAAGTTTCGTACAGTGTACCAATTCTGGGCTGTAACTTGCATTTACCTACTAATGTTGATGTTTGACTACATTATTCATTTCTTCAGTATTGCTTAAGACAACTATATTGTTCAGGCACAAAGGTAAACATGTCCCCCTCTATTATCATTAAAGGTTACTTTGTGTCATTCAAAAGTATGCATACAGCTCAGTTGGTGTGTATGTGACTACATTTTTTTTTAAGCAGCAATTTCGAGTTAGTTATTTATATTATATATATATTTACTATATTTATATTTATATTATATACATATATGTAAATGTATGGCTAGGTTCCTAGGTGACATAGAACGCACAGAGACAAATCTGGTAACGTGTAAGAGAAACTGGGAGTTCACTGCAGAAAAAAAAAAACTGCCAGTGTTGTTAGAGCAACACAATTTTCACTTCATAATATGATGACATAATCTGTCAGGAGAAATGAGTAAACCATATTACCAGTTTTTACCTTTCATTGATAAATCTTTGTAGTAACTTTGCAGGTAACTATTGTCTTTTCAGAGGTTCATGATTTATCTAAAATATGTATATATAGCCTGTACCTAATTCTAGAAAGTTTCAAGTGGCATTTTCTTTAAAAATACATTACTTAATTGATTGACCATGTATATATGAAGACTTGCATGGTCTATATGATATTTAAAATAAGCTTTATTTATTATATCTTCATTATTAAATATGAGAAGCCCAAAACCTGACAATGTACATGCTCTTCTCATAAAGGAATTACGGTTTTATAACTTATGCATCATTTGAGCTGTTCATTCTGTTCTAATATGTCAAGATTTTATGGCAGTCAAGGACCCCTGCAGATTGTCTAGTTCAGCCCATCTGCTGAAAGCAGTGTCAGTTACACCAGATTGTGCAGGACCATGTCAAATCAGGGTTTTAGTATCTCCAAGTATGGAGAATCCACAACCTTTCAAGGCAACTTGTTCTAGTGTTTGATCGCCTTTACATAAAGAGTCTTTACTTACGTTTTAATCATGTATTTCACTTTGTATATTTCATTCTTGTGCTAATGAAAAAATAGCCCTTTAGTAATAATTTTCCAACTAAAATGTTCATGTTTGCTTTAGAGAAAAAGATGTGTTCTCCTCCATCCCTCTGACACCAGTGATGGACGAGGGAATATATAGGAAGAGCCAACAGCTCAATTCATGGCTCAGGGACTGGTGTTGTCAAAAGGGCTTTGGATTTTATGATCATGGCTCAGTATACTAGGCACCAGATCTGCGAGAAGCTAATGGGATGCGCTTGTCCCAGAGGAGGAAAAGGATTCTGGGGCAGGAGTTGGCAGGGCTCATTGATAGGGTTTTAAACTAGATTTGAAGGGGGAAGGGGTTAATAATGTCATGCTTGCCTGTGACAAACAGTAGGGCAGCACATCAGGGGCAGAGGGGTGGAGTGATAGTAAGGACTGTCAACTTGTTGCCCTGTGGCAAGCCAGGGACAATGCACCCTGGACACCCTGTAAGAGCCTAGCTATTGTGTGCTTTAAACCTTGTGTGGTGATAAAGTCTGGAAAGACCTGTCTGGAGGGGAGAAGTGTTCATTGCTCTCTGTGTCTCTGTGCCCCCACTTTGGCTCCTTGCAGACATGCTTTCACAAAAGGAAGAGGTAAGTTCTGCATAGGTGGGACACTTGTCTTTAGTTAAGTGCTCCTGCTGACTGTGCCCTGGGGGAGGTGGATGGCAGGTGCCACACTACTTCTAGCTCATGGGGCTCATGCAAATCAACACCGCTTCCTGTGGAAACTGGGAATGCCACCCAGATATCTCAAGGGTATAAAGGGACAGGGAAAAAAAAAAAAATTATATATATATAAAATACGGGTGTGCACCCACCACCAAAGAACTGAAGACTTGGACTGATCCAGTGAGACATCGGTGGATCTATGGTTGGTGAGAACCTTTTCTCTCACTCTCTCACTCCACCTATCTTTTCCTCTTTTCTAATAAATCTTTCTTCCTTTTCCTCAAAATTTAGTCACGCTGTAAAATAATCGCCTACAAAAATAACACCTTTATCCATACTGTTTATTAATTGGCCCATTAGGGAGAACTAATAAACTGTTTTGTTACTGTTCCTCAGAGTCATTGTTGTGACTCTGCTGCCCTGGCCACCCTGCCATGCAGGGACAGCCTCTTCTGGGGGATCACAAAGATTCACCTCCCTCACTGTCCACCGAGCAGGACAAGACACACCTCAAGTGAATCAAGGGGGATTTGCACAAGAGGGTGACAGGGCCAGCCCAGCTGAAGTGCCTCTATGCAAATACATGCAGCTTGGGCAATAAACAGGATGAATTAAGGGCCACTGTGCTGCTGGAAAACCATGACATAGTGGCTATTACTGAAACTTGGTGGTATGATTCCCATGACTGGAATGTAGGGATAGACAGATACAAGCTCTTTAGGAAGGACAGGCAGTGTAGGAGGGGAGGAGGTGTTGCCCTCTACATCAGTGACCAGCTAGAATCGATGGAGCTCCATATCAGGAAGGATGATGAGCTGGTTGAGAATGTATGGGTTAAGATTAAAGGGAAGACAGGGGAAGGTGATGTTACAGTAGGGGTCTGCTACAGGTCACCTGACCAGCAGAGCCAAGCAGATGAGTCCCTCCATAGGCAGATAGAAGTGGTGTTGCGTACACAGGCCCTGGTCCTCATAGGGGATTTCAACCACCCTGACATCTGCTGGAGGGACAACACAGCAAGGAACAAGCAATCCAGGATGTTCCTGGAATACATAGATGACAATTTCCTCCTCCAAATTGCAGAGAAACCAACAAGAAAAGGTACTAAGCTGTCTGAGCAGCTAGAGACCTGGTTAGAAAAGTTAAAGCTCAGTTAGAATTAAATCTAGCCAGGAAGATCAAGGGGAACAGCAAAAATTTCTATAGTTATATTAATGGTAAAAAGAAGACTAGGGAGGGTGTGGGCCCCCTCAGAAAGGAAACAGAAGAACTGGTGACAGGTGATATGGAGAAGGCCGAGGTTCTCAACAACTTATTTTTCTCCAGTCTTCACTGGCAGGGGCTCCAGCCACATTCCCAGAGTCACAGAAGATAATGGCAGGGGTTGGAAGAAAGAACTGCCCATTTTAAGTGAAGATCAGGTTCATGACCATCTGATGAACCTGAAAGTGCACAAGTCCATGGGACCCAACAGGATACATCCATGGATACTGAGGGAACTGGTGGATAAATATTGTGCTTCAGAGAGAGAGAGGAAAAAACAGTTAGGGGATTAAACTTATTTTCCACATATGAGCATATATTTTAAAGTTTTAACCCTGAGCAAAGTCAAAAGACTTTTTTATGCATTTGCATGAAAACTATCAATTGCACTACTTAGTTCTTTGCATTTGTAAGAAATAATTTATATGATCACCAGTGAGCTCTATTTTAAACTTTAAAAAAAATTGAACAATAATTCACATGCTCCTTCATTTCTAACCTCTCCCCCAGTTATTAGTAAGTTGATGGTCATATATGTCATTAATGCAAGCTACTTAAGGAATTACAGAAAATAGCTACAAAAGAAAAGTCAGTAATTGAGACCAAGAAAACCCCACAACTAACAGAATTGTAGCTAAGTGAACAAGCTAGTGGTTTCCAACACATTTATAGATCAAGGATATACATTTTGCTGTTTAAATGAGACTTTAAATGATTAAAGGATGGAGAAAAGATGACAGATGGATCTATGCTTGCCAATCAATTTATACTGATTTGTAATAGCTCCCACATAGATTAAATAAAACTCTGGCTTTCACATTGTGGAAACTGGCACAAAGTTGAACAAACTCACTCCACCTCCAAACCCCATCAACATTCTGGACTTAACATGAGCTTCCACAATGCAGAAAACAGATGGAGTTCTTGTTGAAACAGGCCTGGAGATATTACCTTTATTAGATTTGTTGCAATCATACTGTTATCATTTCATAAATTCTGTAGCTAACAATAGAAGCCTAATTTTTTTGCAGTATCTTATTATACAGAAATCCTCAAACTCCTGAGCAACAATCCATCCTCATTGACATTTAGACCCAGGGCTGAACTCTTTTTGAACTTTTAAAATAGACTTTCTGCTTAATTTTCTTTTTTTTAAAATCACTTGCTTATGTATCTTGCATATTGGCTATATGATAACAATCTTTATAGACAGTATTCTTTTTTTTTAGTAAATATCTAACATCTCATTTTTCTCTAAAAAGTGAATTAATGCAGGAATCTAGCTTTCAAGTCCCTGTCCAATAGAATATACACGCGAATTACATCATAATGAGGCTAAAAATTGTTAAAGTACCAGAGAGAGAATTCAGAAGAGAAATCAGAATTAATGTCTTCGACTACATGACTTTGTGGAATAAAAACTACAGGTCACAATTAAATAAAAATGAGTTCTGAGACAAATGAGTCACAAATGTGCCAGGAAATTTTCTGTGTGCATCAGTACTGGGAATTTAGGCTTAGTGTTGCATAGCTTCAGCAGAGAGATACCTCAGGTTTCATTTCCTAAAATAGATCTCTGAAAGGGCAAAAGCAATTCTGTTTGTATTATTATAGTAGCATTAGAAAACCTGACATGCTAAGGCAATAACATTTGTGAATAATAGATAACTGCATGTGATTATTCAGTTATTATGAAAAGAGAGAGATGGAGGAGAAAAATCTATTCTAACACATTAAGCTCAAGGGACATTGTCTGCCTCAGCTGAAACACCTAATGTACTACTTGCCAGGTAGAGTCTGTCCCATAGCTTCTAGTCACTGCCCAATGCATGTCTCTAATGAAATCTTCACATTTTTTCTGCAAATGGAGAATTCCCATCTAGGAATAGTATGGGGTACAAGTAACAGTTCTATTTCTATTCTTCCAAGACACTGATTCATGTGAATTTTGGTTTTCACTTTCAGATTAAACCATCTATAAACACTTGTTCATATGTGAACATCTGTATGTGAATTACATATCAGAGTTTCTCATATAGTCAAGAAAGGTTTAGTTAGCACAGCTGATACACCCTGCAGAATGACTCCACTGACAAAATAAATTTCCTACAGGCTTAGACCAATGACCCATCTACCCCAGTGCTCTGTCTTGGATGGTACCACTAGTGCAGGCTACTATAGAGGAGTATGGCACACCCTGGAGCATAGGAGTCTGTCTGCTTTTTTGCTTAGAGGGCACATTCCTGTATATTCTTTTGCTATCTGCTGTTGCACATGTTGCCCATGAATTTACACAATGGAAGTCAGTAAGTGTGAGTCACCCTGAGATAAATAGTGCAGTTCAGCTGCTACTACTCAGACTCTAGGACCACATGAGATGCCTTAAAAGGTCACCTTTCCTTCTTCTGCTGCTCCAGTCAGCGCTGGTCTCTTGTGTGTCTAGACCTGTGTGGAGGTTTCACAAAGACATCTTAAATAACATGAGCTTTCCATATGCAGGTGTTCAACATCTTTTAAGATGTCCCAGGGTAACCTGCTTGGCTTCCAAATGTCACTCTAAGACAGTCTTCCAGGGACTCTCTGCTGTACCTGACGTCCACTTTAAGATTTCTCACATACTTTAGTGTGTCTCATGTTGCACTATATTTGTACAATGAATTCAAGACCATAGTAAATACAGTTGTAGACTATACAAAGCAATTTGGTTTATTCTGAAGTATTTATCTACTGACTGGTCAACTGAATGGTTCAGTGGGTTATTTTGATCATATTGGTAAGATCTTCAGTGAACAGTGAGAACTTAAGTATCTAGCTCAAGCATAGATATATCTGTGCAGACATTAACATTTAGCTGTCACAATTTCAGATTCACTCACACCCCATCATGTGACAAATACAGTGTTCCCTCAAATATAACAGCTGTCACATGGCTGTAAAATAATTTTTTTTCAATGTCTTCTCATTTATCAGACGTAGATGAAAAGTGTGAAATTACAAATTTGTGGCACATCAAGTCCATCAGCATGTACTGAAACAGTCTTGAAATGGAGCAAAAGTTCATACTACAGCAGTTTTTTTCATTGAATTTAATTTCCAGTTAAAATTATTCAGATGACATAATAAAGTAAAATTATTATGTAGCCACTGGGCAAATTATTTTCTTTTAAGGCAGTCTGTCTTTAAACTTAGTCTTTCTCTTAGGTTAAATTTCTGTATAGGAACTGCAGTTCTTATTATGAAGTGTTATCTTCTTTTATAAAATTGACTTTTTGGTTGGTTTGTATTTCCCTCCTATACTTACGGCCATGTGATTTTCAAAATACCACAGGCCATTCTGTCAGAAAAAGGGACTGCTGCATCATGCAACATATAGCTTAACCAAGGTTCCTATTTTCCAGAAGAAAATTAGAGTTTGGTCTATGATTACTATGTTGTAGTAAGAAACTAGAGGGAAACGACATTCATTTTTGAACCAATGTTAATGACACTGTAGAACTCTCAAATATATTTTGATTTCAGATCCACTCAATTTAGAACTAAAGGCAGAAGGGAGAAAACACCAACACAGCAGCAGAGATTTCCCCTCTTCTCCTCTTTGGAAAATGTTCATTTCTGCTGAACAATTATTATCACAGAAACTTCTTTGTTGACACTAATGAACTCTGTGGGTGTTGAATCTTTCTGTGAAAGGATGACGTTATTAAGCTGCTTGACTGTGCATTCTGGAGATTTTTAATTCAGAATTTTGTTTCTGACATGCCGTACTGATGTTACTACCTTTGGCAACAAACACTGCCTCTGTTGGGTTATCACTTTGGTTTTGGGAGTGATTTCTTTGTGGATGAGGCACACAACCTAATAGCCTGCAGACACTCCCGCAGTCTGATTAGTCCTGAGGCTTAGAGGTCACGGATGGATCACTGCTTATGGAAGAACACTAATACCGTTTTTCACAAACCAGTGTTCCTGAACTTGTTTTTTGCATGTCTGTTCTGTGTGGGACATAACTGGCTTGTTAAATTGTCTTAATACCAAAGATCAAAACCTGATGAGAAACGTGGAGAATGTTATCCTTTGAACAAGTTAAGAATAAACATGACCAGCAGAGTCTGTATATTTTGTCTGGTTTTATAGAAATTTCTACAATAGCTAGGAGACAATGTGGAAGTGGAAATGCTAGTAGGTAATATGGTACAAGGCCCTAGTCACCAAAAGGTGCTGTGAATTACACAAATCCAAGGGAAGACTGGACAAAGGGAATCCACTGTCGACTTTGAAGTGAAAACATTATCTAGCTTTGGAAATAGGCACAGGGAGAATACTCAGAGCAAGTAATATATCTGTCCTGTTCTTACTCATCCAGAGGCATATGCTTACATTTAGTTATATATGACTAGTTTATAGCTAGCTACACTTCCTACTCCTAGTTCTTATGTCCAGTTTAATATTCTTATGTTAAGTAAATTCCACAACATTCTTCTTTGGGTTTTTGGTTCTTTTTAAAATTTCTTTCTTCTGTCTTCTAAAAAACTCTTCCTTATCTAACCAGTTTCCTGTCAAGAGCCCTCTCAGTAAGGCTGTCTTTTGTTGTTTGAGAATTACCACATATTCTTTTAATGCTTTGAGACTAATTATAAAACTAACTACTTTTAATTCATCCTGGACGGTGGCTTTTAGCCACCATGAAATTATTACAGCCTTGTCAGTGTTCTGTAAAAAGATAATTATATTGGATATATTGTATACATTAAATACCCATAAGAATTAGCCCCTAAAAGACAACACTGAATAATAAGTGTAAGGGTTTCATATGTGAGTTAAACGTTTTTCATTTTAAACTCCTAAATTCTTAACTTCCCAAATAGATAATTAATAACTAGATACAAATCTATTCAAATGTTTTGAGATCTCAATAAATATCATCTGGTCAAGAACAACGGTAAATATCTTGATATGCTGGCAGATAATGGAAATAATATGCATGGATTGCAAAATCTGTTTTCTTTTCTTTTGAACACATATAAAGGTCTTAAAATTGTGGTTTCCCAGTGGGTGTGTGATACACAAAGCTTTGCCAGTGTTCTAAAAACTGCAGCCGCATTGTCTAATTGGATTTAAAAAATATATAAAAGAAGAGTAGTAAATACTAATCCTTCTTTGTTAAGAGAAAGACTTGGAGATGATAACGTTTCATTTTATTTTTTAGTAGGATACCTTGAAATTCAGTATTCCAGTGAGTACTCCATAGAGATGCGTTTCCTATGTGTTTTGACATTTATTTTACACTCAATTTAATGGCAGTTTAATTATTGTGAATAAATTCTCAAAATCTCAGTAAATAAAAGGGGGAGTTGAAGGCAATATATATTCTAGAGAAAGAAGAAGAGAAAGCAGGTGAGAAAGGTGGTTTAGAAAACAAGTGTCAGGAGGTTGTGGATACAGCAGAAGAACGAGGATGAGATAGGCCATAAATGGATGATGAAAGAGTGGGTCTTGATTTAGTGAAGCGAGGGAAGTGGGAACAGTATATTTGGACTACAGTTAACATTGATGTGCACTCTTACATTCTAACTAAAAATCACCATTGAAATTAACCTCTCATAATTTTTAGTGTAATTATGGAAATGAAGTATAAGGACCCTTAAAGACCATGTGGTATTCAAAGTGCAATTTCATTGCTTCTCTCTCCAGCTGCTACATGGTGTACTTTGCCCCATTACACCACTTTGGTGCTGTTACTGAATATTTCTTCCTACCATTTATCCATTAATTTATGGATCTAATAATGATAAAATTTGTAAGATAAGCCAGTCATTCATTTTCATCTTTAAACTATGATTCTGTCATTAATATATCCAGTGTTCTTTGCTTGTCTTCACCAGCAGCTTAGCTTCCAAAATGGGATAAAGGCTGTAACTGCTTGTCTTTCTTGAGCACCCAGCAGAAAGTAATCTTGAGTTTTGATCACTGGATTTCAATATCTGTTAAATATTTAACCCACTAAAACACTAGGAAATAAAGTGAAATTATACCAACAGGGGGAATAATATTCACGCTTTAAAATTTAGCTGTCAGTGTCATTTTTACAGAGGAAAAAATAAACATGAGAGTACAAGTTGTTTTGAACAAGCTAGGATTAAATTATGTGTTGAAGGACAGAAACAGAAGGCAACTATTTAACTTTCTGAGTAATATTCCTATAAAAAGTGAACCACACCTAAATTCCTTGTAATTTGTCACTGCTTGTACATAATAATGCATTACTATTCCAGGAAAGAATAAAAAATAACTTAAGCTATCTGCATAAGAGGAAAAGACTTTAAGAAATATCTTTGCTTAAAAGACACAGTAGTGCTTATGGAAGGATTTTCTAAATATGAACCATCTGGTTACTGTGACAATTTCGAGGTCGTTTTTATTTTATCATAGTAAGCCTGGAATTAACTGTTCTGACGATTATTGATAACAGCAGATCCTGCACACAGTTTTGAAAATATGCTCCATTCCTTAAGCAGTTATTACTCTTGTAACTAAAAGTATTAGAATTCAGTGATGTTCACTAATTCAATAGCCAGAATTTACTATTATAAATATATACATTGTATTTTTAACAATACATTCTTGTATCTGCCCAAAACCACCAAGTAGTCACACCTCATACCTTGAAAATTAATAATTCTAGGTTTTCTCCAAGAAATATAAAGGAAACTAGAAATGTCTAGATACAAATTTAAAGTCTCCTTATCTCATACCGTCCTTGGCACCCAGCCAAATTCCTTGACTGTTTAGGCTCTAATCTTACAAAAGAAAGTTTATGTGCATGGATTCCTATTAACTTAAAAAGGCATGTTGCAAAGTCACAAGAAAGCTCAGTTGTTTTCTATGACTGTCAACCTACATGTCACTGGAGCCAAAGTGTCAGAAAGAATCACGGGAAATTATCCATATTTACACCAGAGAAAATGTGTATAGAGTTAGACTTCTGCTGGTATGTAAATCTCACTCTGCACATGATAACAAGTAGGATTTAAAAAGAATTCCAGTACAGTTCATCTTTTCTTAATAAAAGTGATTCATGTAGTTGAAGCCCTAGCCAGAGCTGTTAGAGTAGCTAATCTGAAGATAAATCTCACTTTTAAGGAAAGATTTGACCCTTGGATGCACACATGCAACTTTCATTATGCTAATGGAAGCCACATTCATGCATCCAAGGGCAAAATTTGTTCCTTAGCAAAATAATGTAAAATAAACAGATAATAAAGTGTATCAGTGCAGTAAGGGAAGCTAATTTCATAAGAGGGATTTCCATTGGGGCGTGTCTTTAAATGTTGGGGAAGGAAACTTTCGAAATAACACACATAAAACTCACTAGCTTATAAAGTCTAAATCCTTCTAAATGCAAAATGAATTTTACTCTCCTCCAAATAAATGGTTTTGCAAACAAAACCAAACCATAAAAGACAAAAATTATACTAGGATTTCTAAGTTGTTTGGGGTTTTTTTTTCCATATAGAAGAAGAAATGTAATAAAAGGGGAGGGCACAAAAATTTCTTTCTAGAGATATGCTCAAAAATACAGAACACTGTGAAAATATTAAATATATTTGCTGAAAATTATATTATCACTCATACTGCTTATAATGTTGCTTTCTGAAGGAGTAGGGAACTCTCACACAAAGGTCTGGCATGTGTTAACTTCTGCATAGAAAAATCTAGTGTTGATTCCTTGTTGTAAACAACATGACCTGATATCAGTTGAAATGACCCCAACACACTATATGAAAAGCTGAAGCGTTTCCACCCTCACGGTGCAAAATAGAGGAAGAATATACTGATTTTCATGGAAGGCCAAGGGCTGACTCTAACTCTTCAGACCAGTATTCTTGTTTTCAAACACATAGCACTGAAAACAAAGAATTTTTCCTATTTCTTCCAAGGTTCCCAAGTTTTCAAACACTTTCAAAGTTGTTTTCACCAGTCTCCTTCTATAAAGCCACTGATCTAAATCTTTTCAGCTGGGCATCCACCAGTAAGTAAAATAATTAACCTCTTTCTTCCTGGGATTTTTGCCAAATAGGCCAGCTGACTTTGCTCAACAGAAACCAAAATAAATTGAGAAAGGTAAGGTAATCACCAGACTGTTTTCAAGAAAAAAAAAAAAAAAAAAAGAAGAATGAGACTAGAAAATCCCATGCTATTTGTATTATTTTCATTTCTTGATTTTTAGATAGTAACTACCTTGTCATAAAAAATTAGACTCTTTTTTTTCCCCTTACATTACATGTTGCTTTCAAGACAAAAGCAAGCAAGAAGATACATTTGGAAGGCACAGTTCCCATATCTGCTGTGAGTGTATTTATTTTCTAGGGCAGGAGTGAACTTTCCCCAATGATATTTGTTTTGCAAAACAACACTGATCTGAAATAATTCAGAGAAGCAGCAGCTACCAAAGAAGACAAAAGTAGAAGGGAGTATGGGCCAAAAGAAATAAACTATACACTGGTGGGACCTATATTTTGATCCTCCAAGGAACGCCTATAACTTTTTTCTTGCCAAAATGGGTAGTTTATTATCATCTTATGGAAGTAGCAACTGACACAGGGTATATTGTTCACTAGTGGAAACAGAAGAGGATGTGGATCTCCTCCCAAGTCTTGACCATGAGTTTTTCCTAAGTTTCTTGTAATGTAAGATCCAGTATGACTTTCTTCACCCAACATAAAGTTTGTTAGTCACACCACAGAATTGTTCTCTTCTGACATGTAAGGCACATTAAGAATGACAAACATCAGGACCTAGACGTCTAGATGCTAGAGGATGTTTTCAAAGAATAGCAAAACTATAGCATTAGACACATTTTCCAGTTACCCACAGTTTCTAGCCATTTTAATTTTAAAAATATTTAGTGCTAAGTGTGGTTTTGGTGGTGCATTTAAATTAATGCTTTGCCCACTAAAAGTCTGCATACTGTTTTACACCTTTTACACTTTTACAGAGGTATTTTTCCAGTGAGTGCTCTGAGGTACCTACAAAATAGTCTAAGACTGCAAAGTATTAGCTGGAAAGTACTCTTATAAAGAGTAGCTTTATTCATTGCTAGTTGTTCTCTTTCCCAGAGTTTACAAGTCCCTTATCTAACTAGAGAATCTCTCTTATTTGCAGTGAGAAAATCTTTTCACTTCAGAAAAAATATTAGTTACCGTTAGCAGGTTTGATTGAGCCCCTAGAGATTTTCCTTTCTGTCTTTCCCTATGCAATGTATTTTACAGACAGTTAAAAACCACTCTCTAGGCAGCTTGGAGAAGGTCATCCAAGCGGTCAGACATAGTAAATATACCAGACCTGGCTCTGTGAAATCTAGTCTGATGGGAATCAAATATTTTTGTCCATTTTTACCTCATCCTGTTATACAGTTAGTAAAACAGATGCCTTAAAACCAAGCCACATTTCTAGCAAGCTCTTTTTTAGTGTTCCTAATTCTCTTGGGTACTCTAATCTAAAATCTTGGTCTAGTAGAGTTTTGAAGAGCGGGTTATTTGGTAAAACCATTCCTTTAAAAGAAGGAAGCCAAACCAAAACAAGAACAGATCAATCTTGTAGATCAACAAGAAGCAAATATAGCTTCCAGACATTCCAAAATTTCTAGTTTGGTAAAACAGTTCTGAAGTTACTGAAAAGATCTTTTAATAGGGTGTTGTTTGGGTTTTTTTGTAAACTTGTCTTAAACTCTTTGTTGAGTTTCTCTTCTTCTGTTGATATGTTCAAAATGTTTATTATAACATATGGAAAAAATAGGGACAGTAGGTATAAAATAACTGTGACAGAACAGAAAGAAAATATGTCATAGTACAACAGATAAAATGTTTAGCATATATAATAGCCTCATGAAATATTCTTCAGTAAAATCTCTGTGATGAACTTGGTCTTCATGTGTGAGCAATTACTAAAATGATGGTTAAACCTCAATCTGTGGTTCATTAGCTACAAGGAAATCCTACAGTGACAGCTATCGTTATTTATATAGTATTGCCCTGAACATCTGAAGTGAGATAATAGGTGTCTTGGCTAGCTAGTCACTGAGGACTTCTGCAGCATGTTTCACAATATTCAGCAGTATTAAAAATTTAAATGTCTCAACATACTATGAAATTATTTGCTTTTATATGTATGTATACACACACATACATATGTATGTATATTTAGTTTCTTTAACTTGTGGTTTGTTATATCAAGAAAAGTCAAAAAATTTAAATCAGGATTTAACTAGTAGCATAAACATCTGGTCTCCTGAATTAAACAATGTAGCGATTGGGGTCAATAGCAGATTTTGGCCTAGGCTTTTCCTGAAGGTACAGATGCCAAAAAATTAGGAAGTTGGCTTTTTGTCACTTGCAGGTGTGAAATGTTTAATACATGTAGCTATGGTGATTGAATAAATAATACAAAATATATGGAAAAAGTATAGTACTGGGAGTTGAGACTGGCAGCCTTACAAAAGACTTCACCTTGTTTAGTCAGAGAATTTTTATTATTGACCAAAATTATAAAGCAAAGTCCCTATTGTAGATCTATAGACATAAGTAATTCTTATAGAAAAAAGAGCAAGAGCCAAAAATACACTTCAAGAGATAAGTCTGCAGACCTCCAGCATGATTTTACAAACATGATTGTTTTAGGAAAGAAGACAAGATCAGCCTTTCCTTTGAAATGTCACTCTTTCATGTCCTTCAAAACATGCCCTCTAGGGCTAATGAGTTCAGCAGACATTTTGGTCTCATATAAACCTTGAGACACTTCCAAAACTAAAGGGGTAGCATTTCAAAGTCATGCCAAAGAGTCTAATAGTCAACATTTCTCTTTTTTTTTCTGAGCTAGGCTGCCATCAACACACAATAATTAAAATGGCACAGTTCTTCTTTGTCAGAGTAAGAGCTATCAGTGTCAAACAGAATTTAACTAGTATTTCAATTTTTAATACAGAAAATTTTCTTAAATATGTATGACTGTTACCTATCATAATGCTGCACATGGCTTTCTAAATACAATTTATTTTCAAAAATTTTCTACTGTTGATTCAGAGAAATGTTCTGGGCTATTTTGATAACTATTTCTACTAAAAGCTGTCAGAAATTGATTCATTTTGTTCAGGAGAATCACACTTTGACCTATAGTTGAGAAAGCTATATCACTTTAGTATAAGAAACTCAGGAATTTTTTGTTGTCTCTCTGTACCCCCAAAAAAATTATTTGAACCTTTCTGGAATTAAAATTTTTTCCCCTGACTTTTAAAAATGTCTATTATTATTATTATTATTTATTATATTTCACTATAATAGTAAATCAAAAGGCTGAAACTGAAGGAAAGCATTTTGATTGCCCTGGAATATATATATCTGTAAATTGCTTATGCAATAAAATGATTTTGACATGGGTTTTACTTAAGTGTTATTTTTGAGAAATCTCTTTTTATTCAGAATCATCCCTGAATTTATGAACTCTGAGAACCTTTATAAAATGAAACTTTCACCCTAAAAGCAGCTTAGTGTTAGTATGTTTAACTGTACCATATCATAAATGTCATGGTTTATCAAAACAAAAATGTCATTTAGTAGTGACACAATAAAAATCATCTTACAAAAAGGAAGTCAGAGGGATGCTAATAGATGGGAAGGCACCCAATTATTGTTGTATACATACTTAAGTGTTTTTGGTATAGGTTATTTTTCTTACAGGCAGTTTCATCGCTTGGGGAATCTCTTTTTCTTTCAAACAGAACAAGCTAAGCCACAACCTTGTTACTATCTGTTGACAGCCAGAAAGCCTGTAAATCATGACTCAATGCACACAATCGTGTTAACTGAAACAATGCTGACTGTAATCATCTAGAGTCTTTCCATCCATGTTTGAACTAAACAATGGACAAAGGACTCATTTGAAATGCAGATGTAACATTTTTGTAACACTTGTCTATAGACAAGGCTGGGTTGCCTGGCAATGCCTTTTTAATATTAGCGTTTAGTGTACCAATGTTTGCTTATGTCAGTCACCTGCTATGTCAGGATGAGGAGGTCAGATCTTGAGGCTGACATGGCTGGCAGCCTAGAAACCACTTCATTCACATCGTGTTTTCTCAGGCAGACTTGTATTCAGTCATGTGAAAAAAAGGGAAAAGCAAACAACCGGTGCACTTTCTGTCCCAGGCTTCCCAAGGAGTTCTTCCAAGAGTCTGCCAAGTTTGCTTTCCACTGAGTCACTCTGTTAAATGATCTTTGGTTAATGCATATACAAAATGACAAAATAAAATCTTTATGAGATCTCATGCTGTGGGCAGGATGGTAGTGGCTCATTTACTGACACCCTGATGATCCCCTTCTTTCTTCTGTGCTTCCTGATGATTCCATGTGGTGTTTTAGTGATAATTTGGAAAAACACAATTGCCTTTCCTTCTTCCCTTTCTTTTTTTCCCTTCTTCCTTTCATTCTTTCTTCCTTACATTTCTTTCTCTCCTTAAATGCAACAGTATGAAGTCTTGTGTGTAAATTTAATTGCCAATATACTGAGTTGCCCAAAAGTCTCCACCAGAAACTAATGTATTTTCCTTCCTTATTCTTTCAACTGCATGCTTTGAATGTAATTATGAAGCTTAAATGAGCATGCTGTTTTAATTTTTCTTATATATAATAGCATGGTGGCCAATGAAACACAGCACTCTCAGCAGGAGTTAATTCTAATGAAAACAATAAATTTCACATAATACAGTCAACCACAAAATAGCCTACCAATTGCTTAGTTATATGAAGCCCACCTGTTCTACTTCAGGCAGAATTACCACTGAAGTTAAAAATTTTCACAGATTAAAAACTTTGTGACTTGACCTTAGTTTCCAGACCAAATTAATATTTATGATAGATTCTGATTTCTCAGCCACGTTCTTCTGAACAAGAGAGTGGAAAGGGTTTAGATCACCCATGGGGCTGATTATATACAAAAGTGTTCCCAGATATGAAAACTGGCTCAGATTTCATAAGAGTCTCACAGTAACTCTTAGAGTACCTCTGCTACTAACCTGTCCAACCTGTTTCACCACTGCTTTTTCCCAATTGCTGTTGTGGGAAATTGGACAGATCAATAAAATACATACATATTTTCAGAAGGAACCTATGTTTTCTTTTGCTCATACAGCTAAGATGAACATGTCCATGTAGATAAAAGTAACAGACATCTTATATCCCATGATGTTGCAAGATAAAATCTGGTCAATGAAAACACAGAAAAGTTTAAGCTGCTGAAGAGAAGGAGCTGAAGAACTAGTCCCGAAGAAAATTCCCCTATTATAAAGGCAGGAGGTGAGGTCTGAGGAGTGTCAGGAACTTAGCAAGCACCATCACAGTTACAAAAGTGAAAGATCAATGTGTAAGGAATCAAAGCTAGTTATAGGACAAAGCAGCTGTGTAACAGCTGAATTTACAGTGCTGAGGCATGTAATTTAGCATGGAAATGGGAAAAAGCTGGGGAAATTCATCCCTCCCAAAGCTAAGAAGTCTTCTGGGGGCAAGAACTGTTTATTTAGCAATTTTGATGAGAATGTCTTTGTTGACCAGTGTTAACATCAACTTAATAGTCACATTTACTTTAAACTAAGAAAAAAAAATCTGTACACAATGTAAATTGACTTTAAGTCTTCATTTGAAGGAAATTGCATGTTAGTCTTTATTAACTGGAAACTGTCATAATAAATTTGTCAAACAACATAGTTTCCCCATTTCTTGATGATGAAAAGGACAAATGATTGATGATAAACATCTAGTTATCATTAGAGAAGCCCAATTATCTTTGTGCTTTAATAATCATAATGTGCAAATAATTTAAAATCTATTTGTACACTTTATCTGGCCTTGAGACTTTTGAATAAATTAGACCTTATCTCTATTGTTCTATTACTACTGTTATTTTTTAATGCATATCTTTCAGTGATAATGTCAGTCATTATCTGGTAACAAAAAAACAAACAGAAGAAATACTAGTATAAACAAAGTCTAATATAACAGCAGGGAAAATATGTGCAGGAGAAAGGAGAGCAAGGCAGCTATGAACACCGTAAAATGTGTATTAAACCAAAAAAGTGACTTCAACTATGATTTCAGAGATGTTACCTTCAAAATGAAACAAAAAAATCCAAACTCACAGTATAATTCAGTTTATATAGCAAAATATGTGGAAAATTAAGCTTTATTTTTCTGAAGGATCTCAGTCCAAATCAGTGAAACTGTGATATGAGTTCATAACTTTTTATTGTTTCTTGAGAGTCTGAATGGAAATTTGGAAATTTTTGTGAGTCTGAAAAAATAATCAAACTTATCGTTCAGCAGGAGCTCCTACACTGATTACTTTTTCTAAATTTAATTTAAAGGCAAGAATAAAAGCACAATATATGATTCACTGGAGAAGCAATAATTGTTCTCATCAGGAGAAAAAAAAGAAACAAATGTGTGTGGTAGGACTCTTGCTGCCTTATTCTTCATCTCTAGTTAATTTGTGCATATGGATATGTAGAGCAAATGGATAACTTCATCTTCCTTGTATTTGGACTTGCAGGAGCTGATTCGGGTCACATGCCACAAAAGAGAGTACCACTTAAAGAACCTGTAAAATCTGTCAAATGGGACATACTGAAATATACATGCTCATATCTTTCTCCATCCAGTTCATCAAAGCTCTTAGAATAGCGGCCTCTGACTTCAAGCAAGTCACAGTTTCTAAATCACATTTTTCATACTACTTTTCAGTACCAGGCATGGTTTTCTTCCCGTGGAAAGCCAGAAACTCTGTTTTTATTGTTATATTTGTCTTCTTTACAGTTGAAGGCATACTCTGTAGTCTGTATTTCAGTATTCATATTCTCCTGTAGTCTTAGAAGAATTATATAATAGACATAGCAGTAAGGACATAGTAGTCAGCAGAAAGGATGAAAGAAAATACCAGAAAGATTCACAGGGAGAATATATATTGAAGGAGCGAGCACTTTGACACAGAGCACATATCCCTGAAAAAGGGAAGGGATAGGCAATGAATGAAATTATTCCTTCAGCTTTTGTTCCAGGCTGCCCACCATGCTCTTTGTACCTATTGAAACCATATCTCTTGTCATTTTATCAGAAAAATCTTACCTTAAAGATTATCCTGAACATTGACTAAAGGGGTCAGCAAATTCAAGTATAAACATCAATCAGTCTTCTATAGTCTTATAATCACTCAGCAATAGGTATAATTTCTGTTCATTGATCTACTGAGACATGGTTGCCACTAAAGCACTTTGTCTTTACTATTATTCCACATAATGAGAATAAAAACAGCAACTGGAGATTGGGAAAGCTGTCAAATATCTACTTCTCTGCTGCCAGAAATCAAATGAAGTTACTTTTTAAAGCTTCCAGACCATCTGCTTGCTTACCTGCTTCCTATTTTCTCCCAGGGGTCAGCATGCCAGCTTTTAGAGCTGCTCACAGTGGAAGCATCCTGAGGTGAGGAAGTTGATTGCCCATGCAAATAAAAGAGCCAGCAGCAGAAAATACTTTTGCCACACCCCATAAAACAAACAACAACAACAATAAGTTTATATGTTGAGCAAATGGAAAAAAATATTGAATCTTAGATGAAGGATGCTGAGGAGCCAGAAATGCTGTCATAGCCACTAAAAGGATGGGAGCATAATGATGCCTCTGAAAGAGGAGCTAAATGAGAAGGCATTTGAAAAACAGATACACACATGAATATTTAGCCTAAATTTTGTTTAAGCTTAGTTACCCTTTATCTTGAATACCCTCTGAAAGTTCCTTGGAAATTTCTTTTGTGTTTTACATAACAGTACAAGAAGTTAAAGGAATTTGTCCTCAGGCTTCCTAGCATCAAATGAAAGAATAAATTTGGTGCACACAGGTGTGTAAAGACTCCTATGAGACATTCAAAATATAGTGGTAAAGTACTAGAAATTAAACACCTAATAATAAGGCAATAAACGAAATACTTGGCCTAAAACAGTTCATTTGCATTAGAAATCAAAAATTCATAAGAAAATCAAGACAGGACAATTTGTTATATTATCAGATATCATCAGATATCAGAGATATAGATCAGATACATTATCAGATATGATATCAGATATGATATTTTATCTAAGTCAAATTTTTTATGTTTACATTTCGCATATTTCATAACATTTGAAAAAGAGATCTAAAAATTATGCCGTTCATCTGTATTAATCTTTTCCACCCCCAAAAGACCCTGCTTTGGCAAGATGAACAAATTTAGGTGGTCTAGTAAAACAAAAAGTACTGAAGACTTATTTAGCTTCCTAAGAATGTTGTTAAGGAGCACTCAGTATGGCTTCTTAAAGTTCTCTATTTATCAGGAAGATCATTCCACTTTATTTCCTTAAGGACCCAGAGGTTTATGTACATGGGATAGGCATATACCCTAATAAGGGAAAAGTACATCTTTCTTAGCTGCTGTTCTTCAAGTAAATTCATGACTGTGCATTTTAATCTGTAACTTTAATTTCTTTTCAAAGATTGTCTGACATGGACTATCTACACACTTTTAGCAAAAATGTTATATACATCAGGGTGACATGCATTCCAAAAAATGGTTCACATGTTCCAGATAATGTTAATGAGAAGTGAAGACAGGAGGCTTTTTGCCCTCAGGTTCAAAAAATTTTCCTAACTTATTTACATGAACTATTTGAAGTTCTATCGTTCTACCCAACAATGCACTAACTTGTTCACTTCAAACTTATCATCAGAATTCATACACTAGGCGACACTTGAAAAGCATATAAATGTGAGATTTTTCTTTTGGTTTAGATGTCTCCATGTTTTATATTAGGAGAAGAAAAATAAACAAATTAAAATATTAGCAAGAGCTGTACACAATGTAATCATCTCACATGTTTCTAGTGCATTCACTGGCTCTAGATTTGTAAGTTCCATCTTATAAAGGAAATGATGCTCAGGACATAGAATGTGAACTTGATTATAGTTCAGTAGAAATATATTCACACTAATGCACAATAACTGGAATAGCAATGCATTCACAAATAACAAAACTATTTTGTTGGGTTTTTTAAAATAATTTTCAAAGTAAAAAAAGACAAACTGGAGGAAAAAAAAAGGACTATCTGGACCTGCAAGTATTCCATCAATCAAGTACCATCAATCCCATATGACGTCTATAACTGAAACAGCTACTGAAGTATGTAGTATTGAAGTATGTAGTATTAAAGCCAATGTACTTTGTTATATAATATAATGAGCCATAACATTTATTGAGACTTATTATGAAACAAACCTCCAGACCCAAAGCTCAAACCATTGACCTTCCAAGTCATATTTATTTTTCTTAAGGCAAACTAGTTCCAATGACAGAGCAGCATATTAGGAAAACAATTTTACCATTAGAAAACCTCTGTTGCTTGACTGTATATATAGTATTCAATATCTTTCTAAAAATAGTGGATGTGTTACTATGACACTTGACATTAAAAGAATAGACTTCTAATTTATATTATCCATTGTAGAAATGGTACTAGTAGAACCAGGGGCAGATTCTCCATATCTGCTCACAATAAAGACGTATCAGCACATCTTTGTTGGATCTTTTTCAAACATAGGCATTCTTGTGGAGCAAATAATTTAAGAAATTATGCTACAAATAGTAAGTTTAGATGACAAATAGTAAGTTGTGCTGCCATCCAGAGTGACCTGGACAGGCTGGACAGCTGGGCGGGGAGAAATTCAATGCAATTTAACAAGAGCAAGTGTAAAGTGCTGCATCTGGGAAAGAACAACCCAATGTATCAGTATAGGCTGGGGGATGATCTGTTGGAAAGCAGCTCTGGGGAAAAAAATCTAGGGGTCCTGGTGGACAAGAAGATGACCATGAGCCAATAACGTGCCCTTGCGACCAAGAAGGCCAATGGCATCCTGGGATGCATTAAGAAGAGTGTGATCAGCAGGTCAAGGGAGGTTCTCCTCCCCCTCTACTCTGCGCTGGTGAGGCCCCACCTGGAGTACTGTCTCCAGTTCTGGGCACCCCAGTTCAAGAAAGACAGAGAGCTACTGGAGAGAGTCTAGCACAGAGGAGCCACTAAGATGATTAAGGGAGTGGAGCATCTCCCTTATGAGGAGAGGCTGAGCAAGCTGGGTCTCTTTAGTCTGGAGGAGAGGAGACTGAGGGGTGACCTCATTCATGTCTATAGATATGTTAAGGGTGAGTGTAAGGAGGATGGAGCCAGACTCTTCTCAATGTCATCCAATGTTAGGGCAAGAGGCAATGGGAGTAAGTTGGAACACAAGAGGTTTAGGGTAAACACAAGGAAAAACTTTTTCACTGTGAGGGTGACGGAGCACTGGAACGGGCTGCCAAGGAGGGTTGTGGAGTCTCCTTCTCTGGAGACATTCGAAACCGGCCTGGATGCATTCCTGTGGGACCTGCTCTAGGTGATCCTGCTCTGGCAAGGGGGTTGGACTAGATGATCTTTCTAGGTCCCTTCCAACCCCTAACATTCTATGATTCTATGAATCTATGATTCTATGATTCTATGAATCTATGATTCTATGAAATGCGTGGTAGTAAGAAATGACATCTTCTTTCTGAAAAAAGTAGTTTGTTAGTTAGTCACATATATATATTAATCCTCATCAGATCTGTTAGTGAATGCTGAACAGATTTTACTTTAGTCCACAGAAGAACTAATCATGTATGAATACTGTGTATAAAAACTCAATCAAAACTACATTTAGTTTCACAGTGAAACATTCACGAAATGCAATGACTAACTGATGCCTTATTGCTGACAAGAATATGTCCTGTCTCTCTGTAGATATGAACCATGAGCATCCTCCATCTACACATGGGCTGTGCAGGAGTTCCCTGTTATCACAAGGATAACATAGGCATGGTCTTATCAATGCTAGGAGCTTTCAGCTGTTAAACTCTATAAAGAAATATAGCTATATGGGAATTGTAATTTGCCAGACTGGCAAACTGGCATATGTGAGGACATGAAAATCCTATGCCTTGGAATCCTAATAACCCTTCCAAAGAATGAATATGTCAGAACTCTCCAAAGTAATCTTTTTTCCATTTGTATCAGGCATATTTCTTCATTGCCCAACTTTCACAAGTCAACAAGCCATTAAGTAAAACAGTCACCCTGAAACAAGTGTCTATCTTAATAAACAATTAAACTGTGGCCAGCCATCTTTGCAAATCTGAGCTGCATCAGGTGTGTCATAAGAATTAGTCTCTTTTAAATTAGCTGGTAGTTGTGATATAGAAATTTCACTTGCTTTTATGCTGTGGGTTTACACTGACATTGGGCCTGGATGTTGGCATGTCACAGAGATTTAGTAAAAGGTTACTTGTACAAAGTCAGTGTTCCAAAAACATGTAACAAACCTGAGCTAGCCAAATTTCCACCAAGAAGCTTCACAGGATCATACTTTTCTAGTCCAATGGTAGTGGCCATAGAGCAAGATTTAATGTATAATCACCATGAGAAACTTTGAAAGCTAACAAATCTAACACTTTTCAGCTCCACTGCAGTTCTCCCACTAAATATAACCGCATCCTGAAGTCCACAGGCTGCGGTGTTAGAGAAGTTTTCACTTTTTTTGTTGCACTGGAGAAGGGACTTGACAGCTTGAAACAATCTCATTTATGTGCCAATTCCCTTGTAGAGTGCAAGCAGCCCCACACCAAAGAGATTGCTCTGGCTTTCACTGGCAGACCATAGAACAGGCGAATACCTATTCATAGAATTAAACTATAGATTAAACATTTCCTTAGTCTGATGCATTCCTGACAGTCGGAGAGAAGTGGATCAGAAGTCATGAAATTAACATCCTTGTCTGTGTTGTTCTTGTATACTCTTTCTCCTTTGTAGGTTTTTGACTGTCACTTCCTTCCCAATGAAGTCAAATATACCCACAATGGCTGTCCGATTTTAAATGACGACATGGTAATGCTCAGGTTGTACAGGTAAGCAGCAGAGAGAGATCACACCTCATTGTTACCAGGAGTGCAATTGCCCTCAGGAAGAGCAAGCAGTCCATTTTTCATTCTAAAAGCATGTTGTTCCTCTCTGTACATACCATACCTACTTAGATCCAGTAGCAACATGATTATTCAACAGGTGACCACCTGTTTACAGAAACATTTGTCACAGTGTAGGTCAGATACACTCAAATAATGTGTTTGTTTCTATTGTTAAATATTACGTAAATATTATCCTTGTTTAATAGAGAAAAACTGTGATTTTTCTTTTTTTTACTGAAAGTGACAACAGCAGTTTCAGGGCACTGTATGCTCTGTGCTGTCCTGCTGATAAGGACACAGACGCTTGCATATACACAGTGAGAACCTCTTCCTTTGCACAAACATCCTGAGGAGATGGGCAGCAGTGTCTGGCACCTCATGGTCTCTTGTGACCTAGAGTTTGAGGGCACATGAGAGAAAGAGGTTCAAGTAATTTACTTTAGAAAGTGAGGCTAATGCCAAACTCACAGAGTGACAGAAGATGGCATGAAGCATAATTAATTTCCTTCTATCACCTGCAGGTTTACAGAAACTGAAACGTTTGTAGAAACATTCACCCTCCATGTGCAGTTACTTGAGCCAGACTGTAACATCATCAAAATGCGCTCCCATGCCCTGGAGGTCCCTGAGTACTATGGTCTGTCCAGGGTGATTGACAAGAATGTCCTTGCTTTTGACTATGACAAGAAGTTAAATCTGGATTGCACCATTTCCATAGCCTCTTCGGAAACCCATCTGCCTGTTCATGGCCAGCTGATCACCAGGGAAGTCCAGCAAGAGCAGCTTCGTGGAGATCAGCCACAGAGCTTCCCTGGCCCTAGTATGATGTGCTTTAGTTGTTTGTATTAGCAGGTTCAAAGAGACCCAGCAGATTAAGTCTGCATCAGTGGGTTGCTTCAGATGTGCTGGGTAAGAGTGGGTCATGTGAAGTTTAATGAAGTGCTTGAGCTATCATGGAAACTGAAAGGGACATGAATTTGTGTGGGCCACAAAGCAGATCACAAATCTGGGTCAGTAATGCCCTTATTAGAGTCTAGTTTTGCCTTCTAGACATGTGGACCAACATGACAGCTTTGGGAGTTCCAAGACTCAGTAAAAACAGCACAGGGAGTTGTTGGAGGCAGCACCCAAGAGACTAAGGGAGGTTGGAGCTGGAAGCTGGCAGCTGAAAACAAAAATCCTGTAGGAAAAGTTAGGTCAGGAAAGGAGTCCTAATTCTCATCACACTGCCTCATTATCAGAGTTAGTTCAGCTTTTCAGATAGACTTCCCCTGACGTATTCTTGCTCCAATAACCGTTTCACTATTGCTTCTGTTGGGTTTCAGAGCACAGCCTGAGCCAGCAGTGCAGAAATGGGAGCTGCGTGCTGGGACTGGGAGTTGTTCACAACAAAAAAATGAGCTGTGAAGAATTTCTGAAGATGGGGATTCGATATCAGCACCTTGACCCTCCTTCACCTGACACCGATTATATTCCTGTGAGATTGGATCTCACAGACAGCAGAAGCAAAACTCTGCATAAGGTCGACTTTCACACAACCTTATAATGTCTGATTCTTTTCCTAGTTTTCAAGAAATTTAAATTTGTTGCTTCTCACATGTGAAGAGAGATAGTGAGCCTGAAAGTTTGTTTAGTTCTTACACAAATGCCAGCTGGGAAAACTAAATGCATTATCTCTGTGCCTGTGCTCAGACCATTATGGCTACAGAGATTCACTTCTGGTTGTTCACTGGCAGACATAAGTAGTTTAGCCTAAGACCAAAATTAATTTTGGCATAATTCCACTTGTTTTTTTTTTGTTTTTTTTTTTTTTAATAGAGCATGATCTGAACTCACTTCAACATATATAGTAATTAATAAGTTAAGAGCTGTGTGAACATATTCAGCTAATAATAATTAATGGCTCTTGCATGTTTCTGTCAGGTAAAGTTATTCGTTAAGCTCACATCAAATTAAGCTAGTTGTTTCAGACCAAAATTAAGGACACAAATGAGAATAGTGAACCTGGGAGACCTTTTCATGAGGTCTAAATATTTACTTTATGCATTTTCTCATTAAAATGTTTCAAATTTTCTCTTCAAAATAATTATTGCTTTAACATGTACTCCAGTTAGCTATGTGGAGGTAATGGGAATTGTATTTATTTTCTTTGCTTCACTTTGTCCTTTTGATTGTCTCATTTTTTCCTGCTGTAGACTGAGTATGCATGGCTCCCTGTTCAGATTAAAGGTGCTGTTCCCAATCAAATACCCAAAGCTGCCTCTGTGGCAAAGTTCTTCCTGGAAGTAGATCAGTTTATTTTAACCCCCATTACAACTACAACCATTGATGCTGAAGACAGTGAATCTCCAAAGTCCTTGCTTGTCTTCAACATTACCAAGCAACCTCCACAGGGCTTCATCACTCATCTATCCGACCACACAAAACCTGTTGGCTCTTTCACTTGGAAAGATCTCAGTGACATGCTCATTGCTTATCAGCCTCCAAATAACAGCCACACAGAGAGGAGGAATTATGAGGTACAGTGTAATGTATGGGCATTTGACGTTTTTCATCTCCTCGAGATTCAGTAAGCTGTAGATAAATGCATCCATATGTAATGGATATTCTTCAGAAAAAAAAATATTGTTTCTCTAACTACATGAAATACAGGAGGTAAAATCTTTTAACACTCCTATGACTCATCAGCTTGACTGTTTAATACAAATCAGATATTTGTTGTCTACTATTCAGCAAATTCTTTGCACGTTTTGCATGTCTTCAGATTTTTATCCACTCTCAATATCTAAACAGGATTTAATTTTTTTAATTTTTTTTTTTTCATGAAGGGAGTGAGGGAATAACAGTACTTGCAGATCTACCTAAAAGCCTTTGGAAGGATCAGTGGTGCCTTTTCCACACAGCTTTTATCCCTAAGTCACAATATTGATCCCTGTGAAAGCCATGAAAGACAGACCAGCTCAATGTCAGGATTGCCTTTTGCTCCTGCACCCTACCTACTGTAGCAATGGTGGTATAGGGATGATAAAAAAGGACTCCCAGCAGGAATGTTTGGGATGAGTAAAAGCACATGACATAGAGAATGTGATGTAAACAACGACAGCAGGCTGGTATCTGCAGGATCTGGAGTGAAGTGGGTAAATAAGCAGTGCTGATCTATGAGACCAAGGCTGCAGGAGTAGGTTTATATTTTACGGGAGTGAACACAGCACCACTTCTGCCTTTTCCATGTTGGCTGCTAGTGGTGTTTCTCCATCCAGATCTCCTACAGAGTGCTGATTGTGAACACTTCCTACTTTGGGTACAATGTTACTTTATTTTTTCAGTAACCACTACTGTTAGTTATTTTGTGTAATTGGGTAGTGTGCCAGCAACCTGAGAAATAACCAATAGTCTTAAAAAGGAGATACAAGGAAAAAAAAAAACAAACCAGAAAATAAAAATAGTTGACACTAAAGTAGTGAAACAGAAGAAACAGAAAATCAGAGCAAGGGAAGCTGGGGAAAGGGTGGACTGGACAGAAGAGGAACAGTAACAATAACTTTGGCACCTGATGATGACAAGGCTTGTCTTTTTTTTAATCTTGGCTCTCAAAGGAACCTCCTTACTTTTTGTTTCCTTAGTATGAGGATCAGTCATCCTGTCAAACCTCCTGCTTCTTAAGTGCCTTTTCTCTGCTCAGCTTTCAGCATTGTTTGACCACAGGTTCAAGAATTTGACAATTCAAGAATTTGAAATTGTCTTTTATTTTAATTTTTTTCCCCTGTGCCGGGGCACATCTTTTCTTTTTTAATTTTTGTGGTCCTATGTATGTTAAAAGACTGGAAAATGCCCCTTCCCCTTTTTATTATTACTATTTAAAATACTGTATG
>WUAM01000395.1:11982786-12000857 GCA_024336885.1 Actenoides hombroni
CTCTTCCCCTTTGGGGAGGGAGGGGGGTTAACAGAGAGCATCTGTTATCGGTCTAAGGGGCTGCCCTGACCCTAAACTGTTGACAGTCTCCAAGGAGGGAGACTCCACCGTCTCTCTGGGTAACTTGTGTCAATGCCTGTTGACTCTCATTGTAAAGTGTTTTCTTTTTTTTCTTTGTATCTACTTAGCATTAAGTCATCCCTTCTTCAGGCTGAACAAATACAGCTCTCAGTCTCATGGTATGTGATGTGCTTGAGGTCCCTCATCACACTGCTCCTCTCCTGTACTCACTCCAGGAGGCACAATGTCTTCCTTCTACTTAGGAACTCAAAACATATGGGCAGATATGGTTTCATCATTACTGAGGTGGGGAAGGATCGTGTCCTTCAGCCTGTATACCTGCCTATGGAGCCCAGGAGGCCATTGGTCTTTTTTGCCACAAGAGCACACTGCTGACCTATATTCTACTTATTTTCTACATGGACTCACACGTCTTTTTCTGTAAAATGCTTTCTGGATAAGCGGGCCCAAAACTTTACTGTTGCATGGGATTATTCAATCCAAGGTTCAGGACTTTGCACTTGTCCTTATTGAATTTCATGAAGTTTCCACAAGACCATACATCCAGCTTCTAAAGTCCAATCTGCTTAGAAGGAGAAAAGAAATTTGTCATGGGAATCTGTGTTGGGTTTGTTTCTAGAGGCAGTTTGGTAGTGGGGGAGGGAGATAGTGGTATGACTTCTGTAAGAAACTTTGAGAAAGTCCCCCAGTTCCAAGTCAGACCCACCTCTGGCCAAGACTGAGCCAATCAGTGTCTCTATGATAACATATTAAAGAGGAGAAAATGTGTGGGGCAAGTTCCTTTGTGTTGGGAGCTCTTTTGTGTTGGAGGGGACACCCAGATCAGTGAGGAAGGAGAGGGAGGGGCACTCCAGAGCAGCCACTCCTCTTCAGCCCATGGTAAAATGGCAGGCTGAGCACTTGCAGCCCTTAGAGATTAATGATGAAGAAGAATATCTGTGGATAACATCATGCTGGAACAAAGGACTGTGCATGAAGAAATCTGTGAATCAGAGGGAAGCACATAGTGGAGCAATCTGCTGCTGGGAGGACTGCATCCTAGAGAAGGGACACATGCTAGTTGGAGAAGTTTGTGGTATTTAAATTGATTTTCTTTCCCCAAGTCTGGAGCATCTTTTTCCTGTGACCACAACTAGTGAGTGTGCTCTTTTGTCCTTTATCTTGACTTTCAAGCCTTTAGTTGTATTTTCTCCTCTCTAGCCCTCTGGAGAGGGGTAGGTGTGAGTGAGCAGCCTAATTGTTCTTTGTTCCCAGATGGGTAGACTCAAAACATGTCCTCCCAAAAGGTTTTTATAATATGATCTTTGACAATAAACAGAAGATTAAATTCATGAAAGCCTCCCACGCAAGTACCTAGTAAACTGGAAAAATATGATTCCACAGTAGAATATTTTTGTCCTGAAAGCAATTTCATGTGGGGCTAAAAAATAAAAAAAAAAAGGTAGCTTTCTGGGATTTTGGTTCAGTTGATTTCTGACTTTTCCTTGTACTGTTTTTTCTCTTTCAGGCCAAAAAAAAAAAAAACCAAAAAAACAACAACTAAAAAACCTCAGAAGTAGTATATCCTAAACATTTTCTTTTTGAGAGAAGATTAATATTTTCCATGCAGTTCGTCAGTTTGTTTACATTAATAGTAGTTACATAAGTGTACCAGGGAGAAGATGGTACTTAGTGATATTTAAAACCCAAACCAGATGCTTAGAAGTAAAAGGATTCCCACTGCTGCAACAACCTTATTACTATAGTCTCTCTCCATCAGACTAGACCCTTTGTCTTCATCTTAAAGAAAAATAGAGCTCTCCACATCTGTATTTTTCTTTTTGTGTTCAAAAGAAGTGTTAACTATATCTTAGTGCACCTGTGAGTGCAATCACCAATGCAACTGAGTCACAGATATTAGGAATTCCTTACCATACTAGCCTAGAACAGTATCCAGCTTTTACTGGAATCAGTATTAAATGTGTTTAAATTAAAAATCCCTGTGAAGAGTTGCAGGTTAAACCAAAATGAATCTGTCTTTCCCTCATCCACTGAAGACACTCAGAATTCATTTTAAAAACAGAAATTCTGAGAAATGTGATTTCATTTTTAGTTGTTAAAGAATTTGCTACAGCATATCTGTATAGCACTGTTTTTATAAGTATCTGCCGAACAGCTTATTGCAAGTCTTTTTGCAAATTCTGAACAGATTGTTTATAGTGTCTATACAATTTCTTATTTTTATACATTTATAATGTAGAATCATAGAATCACCTAGGTTGGAAAAGACCTTCAAGATCATCAAGTCCAACCATTAACCCTAACTTTACATGTCCACTGCTAAACCATGTCCTTAAGTACGATATCTATACAACCTTTAAACACAGCCAGGGATGGTGATACAACCACTTCCATGGGTCAGCCTGTTCCAATGTTTGACAAACCTTTCAGTGAAAAAATACTACCTAATATCCAATCTAAAACTGCCCTCGTGCAACTTAAGGTAATTTCCTCTTGTCGTATCACTTGTTGCTTGAGAGGAGAGACTGGCACCCACCTCTGTAAAACTCCTTTGGGGTAGTTGTAGAGAGTGATAACATCTCCCCTCAGCCTCCTTAATAGTCCCAGTTGCCTCATAAAATCCAGATAAGACTTGTTCTCTAGACCCTTCACCAGCTTCTTTGCCCTTCTTTGGATGTGCTCCAGCATCTTGAAGTGGTTTTTGTACTGAGGTGAGTAAAACTGAACACAGTACTCAAGCTGTGGCCTCAGCAGTACTCAGTACAGTGGGACAATCACTTCCCTACTCCTGCTGGCCATACTATTTCTGGTACAAGTCAGGATGCTGTTGGCCTTGTTGGCCACCTGGGCGCACTGCTGGCTCATGTTCAGCCAATTGTCGATCAGTACTCCCAAGTCCTTTTCTGACAAGCAACTTTCCAGCCACTCTTCCCCAAGCCTGTAGCATTGCAGGTGGTTGTTGTGACCCAAGTTCAAGACTTGGCCTTGTTGAACCTCATACCATTGGCCTCAGTACATCGATCCAGCCTATTCAGGTCTCTCTGTAGAGGCTCCCTACCCTTAAGCAGATCAACACTCCCACCTAACTTGGTGTAATCTGCAGACTTTCTGAGGGTGCTTTTCATCTCTTCATCAAGATTATTGATAAAGATGTTAAACAGAAGTGGCCCCAATATTGACCCCTGGGGACCATCACTTCTGACTGGCTGCCAGCTGGATTTTATTCCATTCACCACCACTCTTTGGGCCCAGCCATCCAGCCAGTGTTTTACTCAGCAGAGCTTAAGTCTGTCCAAGCCATGAATAGCCACATAAAAATTTTAAAATTTTAATCTTTGTTCACTGCAGTAGTTGATTGTCATTGTTCCTTAGATAGAGCTTCCACATTCACTTGTCCATCAAGAATTGTCAGAATTGTTGGAGAAGGTTTCTGTTAAGCTACAAATGTCTTTAGGTAGATCAAGTAAGTGCTCTGGAATCTCCTTAGTTTTAGGATAGTGTATCTTTCCTAAATGTGTCAAAAACGCCCACTGTTAATAAAGATAAGCACAGAAAGCTTTCTATAACCCACTCTGCAAAGGCTGTATGTGTGTGTGCACGTGACATTTCAGTCAACTGTTAACCAACATGCGTTAAACAGTGCTGAATGGCAATTAATAATATAGCTCACAGATCTGAGCCAGATTAACTTGCCATTTAGATTTATTTAATCCTGAATATTTGTTACATTTTTTTGAAACTAAGATTACTTCCTGAAAAGCAGCTTCAATCTGAGTCTGAACATTCTTTGAGTGTTTTGCCCTCAGTCAGCGTCTCATTAATGTTTGGCATTGTAGTTAATTATTTGTAAATTTTGGGGGTTTAAAAATGCGAAAATTGTAAAGACACTGTATACCTAGAGGATAAACACATTAAAGAAACAAAATGTCAAAATGATGTCATAAAAATAAATTTTTACAATTTGACAGGTTTTGCTTATTTATTTCTAGTGAGGTGTGATGTTTTACATAAGGTCCTGTCTTAGGATTTCTTAAGCATATGTAAAATAATGTTTTTATTAAAATGATGGAAATACAACATGTTTTCAGAAGAAGTTTCTAATGGTACTTTAATAAGTAGATTTTTATTTCTAAACAAACCTACACTGACAGTGGCAGATGATGAGAGATTCATTATGGTCACACATGATATGAAGGGTTTTAAAGCTTGTTACTGAGATTTTTATTCTGTATTTTTCTGTGTGTTTCTCTTGAATTACTTGTGTTTCTCTTGAATAACTTCTATTGAGTTATTCAGCTGCTAAGAGTAAGTAGTTCAGTGACATCTTCATCTAGAGATTGTGCATAGGCTATTGATTTTAATAGCCTCCATGAATCTATCTAATCACTTTTAAATCTATTATTCTTCAGCCTCCCTCTGCATCTTATGGCAATTAATTGAATAGTTATATAAAAAATAGTTATTCATAAAAAAATAGTCAGCTTTGGTTTCTTTGATTTTGTAGGCTTTGTTGGGTTTTGCTGTTTGTTAAAATTCTATTGGAGACAATTTACATGAGAAATTAGAATTACAATATTTTCAACCATATTCTATTTGGCATTCATAAGGTCTTGCATAAACTTCTCAGTGTTTTCTAAGGCTTTTGAAGAATCTTAGGTTATTCAATTTATCTTCATATCAGTCATTTCATGTTTTGAGTCATCTGTGTTTACAGTTCTCACTGCAATAACTGTTTTGAATATGTAATCCCAGTGAGCTGTTCACTGTGGTATGGAGCTAGGTTTTCATATGTGTCCTTTGCTTAACTGAATGTCACTGACATATATAGACTGTGCTTTTGTCTGCAGTATCATCATCTGCAGATATACAAAATAAAAACAAAACCAGGAACAACATTTTGAAGTACAACATGTTAAAAGATAGGAGTAACAATAATCCTAACATGGGTAATGTTTCTATACAAAGTATTTAACAAAAATGTTCAGTATGGCAGAAGACAATGTACTGGGCAATTGCATCATGCTCATATTGATCAATGGGATTTGTTTCCAAAAGAAAACAATATAGATTGTATAAATTCCTGGAATGTTACAGGAATGGTTGTGATTTAATAAAATGATTTATCAAAGGTATGTCTCTGATATGTCAGGCTTAATTTATGAGATTGCTCAGGAATGATAAATGTAGAAGTAGCCAGATAAAATTCCATAGTGAGTATTTCTTGTTCCATGCACAAATCTGCATGCCAAAAGACAGTAAGAAATGATCAAATGGTTGGTGAATATTTGTCATAATATGCAGTTTCCTCATACATTGCTCAAATACCACATCGCCTCTTGGCTCTTCATTGAGGTGTGAATATTTCAGTTACGATGAACAGTCACTTACATCTGATATTTTTGGTTGCTTCATGCTGAAGTGAGATTCATAACTGAACATTTGGAAATGTTGGCATCAGGAATATTAAATTCTCCCTGTGCAGTAGACTAAGATATGAGAAACACAGATGACATCATTCTTGAATTGCCATCCAATTTCCAGATAAATCTTGTGAAACGTATCCAGGAAGTGATTGCCTATGATCAGTTAAATATTTTTGCTTGCCAGTGTTTGCTCTCTGACTATAAAACTGGCAGAGAATCAGGAAGTCTTAATATGGGTTCCAGATCTGGTGAAGAGGAATAAAAAGGTTGTATTTAAGCAGAACTTTATCTGAACTTTAACATTTTACTTCAACTAGTGAAATGTTATCCTCTATCTTGAAAAGCCACAAAATATCTTTTAGGGCACTGGTATATATATATACAATCCATTTAAGGAGCCTAACCTCTGCAGAACACAACCCCGAGTTTGAGAAAGTTATCTTCACTGGTAAATTAGAGTTGAAGTTATTAAGGGCAGTCAAACTCCTCTGTGAAGGTCAGTTATAGACAACTTGTAGAGCTTTTCGGCAAAAGAACTGAGTTAGTTTTACAGGAAGAGTGGAAAGAGTAGAATTAGGATGGTGTTTTAAACAGGTATAAATCTCAAAAGCTTCTAAAAGTGGAAGTTTCACCCGTCTTCATTTATCTGCATCTTTTCCTCAGTGGAGCATGATCCCAGGGAGAGGTGTACAGATCCTAATCCCACTGAATTTTTTTCAGGTGTTAGGAAAAAAAAAAAATATTCTCAATCACATCAGAAGGTGATCTAACTTTTTCTGCATCTCCAAGATTACCAGAACAAGTACAGACAATGGTGAATAACTAGCTAGCTATCTAGGTAGAGACAGAAGAGAGAATGGGATCTTTCATCTGCAGCATTATCTTAAGTCAGAGTGCCCTGTTTTAGCTCATACTTCCCATGAAAAAAATGTATGATGCATCTACTCCGTAATTCTTCCCTTGTACTTTTTTTATGTAACATAACTTTCCAACACAAGCTCTTGAAAAAGATGACTGTCCCTAGTAGTACTTTGGTCATCTGTTTCAATGGATGATTATATTTAGTCCTGACGTTCATAAATACAATGTCCAAAGGACTGAAATGTATGCAATATGATGAGTATGTCAACCTTTGTGTTTAATATAACCATTTCATTTACAGCTCAAAGCATTTTCTCTTTTCACAGATCACAGAAACCAGCTGTAGGAACAAATAAAACACCATTACTTTGCCAATTTTTCTGCAGCAGTCAAATTTTATCTATGAAATATCCAGGGCACTCTTGCATTTAAAATGAGCCAAGTATTGATGTAAAACTATCCGTTATCCATTTTTTTTCCCAACACTTAATGGGTGTCATTTGATTCAATAAAGAATGGTATAGGACTTTCTTTCCTCTACCTTCTCGAACTTCTGTTCATATTCTGCTGTATTGCCCTTACTTTTTTTAGGACACCCTCAATTCTTATGATAGGACTGCAAATAACATTAAAGTATCATCTATATTAAGTGGGCTGAGTTTAGTTTAAGTATCATCAGTATGGCATCTGAATACTAAGCAAGTATATAGAAGTTCCCTAATACATGTTTAATTCACCATCTATTAAAAATAACTTTCAATAAAAAAAGTGAGAAAGTTAAACCTTGTCTCTGCATTTCACAAAGGCCACAAAACCATTTGTTTCCCAAGCCCATGTGAGAGCCATTTAAAAGAGTGATGTCAACTCTATTTTCTTCTTGAATGTGAAGTGGATGCCTTTATTCCCACCATTTTACTAAGTCATGCTGTTTAAATTTTTTGCTCTTCTCTTGATTTTTTTCCTATTATAAAAAATATATTTGAAAGAGTAATAGTCAAAACTAAAGACTGCATTACAGCTACACCTGGTGTAGATGACCACACCTAAAAAAAGTTACATACATACATCTTCTCCAGTAGCATCATGGATTGATCTCTTATATCACAGTGCTGTGGTTTTTGTTTTATTGACACTTAGATAGATATTTCCCCTTCTTTGCATTAGTTGATCCAAGTTCATCTTCCTAAATATAGCTCTTTGAATTCTCCTTTATGTTGTATATTGTTTTTCAATTTGGAGCCTAAATTTGAAGAGAACCTATTATGATCCTGTCTTCCAAATACCTTGCAATCCTTTGAAACCAATCTGTTTAAATGAGCAAAGGTGTAATTTTTCTGCCTTCTCCGTCACCTGGATCATTTATAAAAATATTGACCTAAGCATGACCTAAAATATATCTGTACTTTGCAATGTCCTTCTGCTATGCTTGTGAACCACAAAGTTAACTCTCTCGTGAGAATCAATTTTGTGTTATTTGTCTTCTTGCTAATGATACTATACCTAGATGATACTTCCTTGGTGTGTTTATGAACAAGTTAACATCAAAAGTTTCATTATATTTCAGACTCATTACAAATCTTGACTATCCTTTTCAACAATGGTACTGTTGAAATATGGAGCTAAATTAGTTTGATATTGAATACTCTTGAGAAGTCTTTATTGGTTGTGCTCTATTATTTCTACTTCATGAAGGTTTTGTTCATTGCAAATTGTTTAATAATTTTTCCCAGAAACATTGGAGGAGATGAATTATGCCAACTGGTTTGTTAGCATATCCAGTGCTCTTCCTTGTTCGTTTCCTCGTCACTTTTTATTTTGAAGTTTGAAGAAAGAATATTTTTAATAGTTCAAACATTTTATTGTTATTTAATAGTCGTGTTAATTAATGAATTTTGTTCTAATCTTCCTTTTAATATGTAAGTAGAATCTTTTCCTGGTACTTTTTGTATTCTCTGCTAGTTGAAGCTTACATTGCACTTCAGGGTTTCTGGCTTTGTCTCTGTGCACTTGTTCTTTTCCTTCATCAATTTGCCTAATTTCCACTTCTGTATGATATCTTTTTGATTTTTCAGGTCATTTAACAGCTCCTAATGTGACCATAATTTATTAAAATTTCTTGCCTGTTCAAAACTTCTAGGTCACATCTTCCTTTTAAATAACAATTTTGAGAATGACCTGCCATATATTCAAGCAGTTCTGCACTGGATTTGTTACTTCAAGATATTAAATAACCTCAGTGTGTTCTTCTGAAGAATGTGTGAAGTTAATGTCTGTGTACTGCGTTGAACAGACTGCGGTGAATTTCACAGTCTACTTGCTAAATTATATTAGTTTAAGAAGTGTCAGACTGCAGAAGAGAAGCATATATCACTTCTAAATATTTTGTTAACATTTCCATATCTTTTCTTCTGTAGAGGTTTATAAGGTATTGCAAAACTCCAAAACAAATTTGCACTGATATAATATCTGAAAAATATGGGATTGGCTTGTTTTTTTCTGGCACTTTTTAAAAAAATAAATAAGAAAAAGAACTTTGTTTGTTTGAAAGGGATCTAATGAGAGCATTAGTTCAAAAATACTGGTATCCATCATATAATACATCTAGTCAGAATTAGCTGTAGAGATTTCCTAATGTTTTTAAAGCAATTGTTATGAAATTCCAGGTAGGAAAAAGCAGTAATTTTTCCAGACTTCCAACACTGTATTCTTCTGTGTATCCTGAATTGGCAAACTTCAACTCAGACTGTATTTTTTTTTTCTGTCAGATGAAGCAGTTGAAAACTAGGCCTTACTTTCTAGTTTCCTTCATTTTGATATTATGTGTCAAAAGTATAATGTGGGTTTGACTAAATTTAACAATATTAAATTGATGATTGTGACAAGAGATAATGGTACTAAATTAAAGTCCATGTTCTTTCCATTTGCAGGGGTTGGTAACATAATAATAATAATAATTCTTTAAAGGATGGAAGTTGATATACAACTTCATAATCTAGGAATACGTATTTGTATCTTATAGTCCCCTGTCTATTTCTCCATGAAGGTGGCATACAGAAAAAAAAAAAAAGTTAATTAATTAGAGCATCAAGTCTTTACAAGTTAAATGTACTTTAAAATTTCAAACTAAGGTCTGGTAGTTCATCATTAAAGACTCTGTACTTTGTTTTTTATTAAGTGAAGAATGTGAATTATAAATTTTTTAAGTTGCCAGGATATAAATATAGAGATGTGTACTTTTCTCTTGATAGTTAGGATCACAAGACTAACATCCACACCAATTTAAATAGCTTCACTATCTTCACTGCCAGAGTGATGCTAATTATATCAACAGGCACTGTAAAAGTGTAAAAGTGTGACTCCTTTCAATTTAGCAGAGATGAGTGAAAAAGGAAGTGAATTTCTGTTCTTTGTTTAATAAGGTATTCATTTGAAGTTATATAGGGCAGAGACTGAACAGCTTTTTAATATAATCTTTCTTTTCAGCATTATCAGCATGGTATCTTCAAATTACTCAGACACTGAAATCAATAAAAGCTCTTGCACATCCTTCAGGTGTCACCAGTGGGTTTCGTTGACTTCAAATCATACATTCTTCTTAACTGTCTAGACTGCACTACCAAATTTTGTGAAGAAAACAGTAATCATTAATTTAACTCTGTGTGTTTGTTTTATTATTCCCCCAGAATAAATTTTAAGAATTTTCTCACAGCAAAAGAAGTTTTCAGTACGTCAGTATTTGGACACACATATGGTCTGATCATTATGACATATCAGAAAGTTAAGACAGACTACCCTCTGTTTCATAAAAACAGTATTCCTCTGTTTTTATGTTTAGTGTGAAACAGAAGATAAGAATACAGTGCTTAAGGCTACTTAACTCACTCAGTTCTGTCCAGAGAGAGGTGTTGGTCACAGAACTTCAGGTGGAAGCTGAAATCTAGATCTCATATGTTCAGTTTGCTGTCAGTGATCTTAAATGTGTGAAAGGACTTCAGGAGATAAACCTAATAGAAACAAAATTCCCTTCTACTATTCCTTAAAGAAGAGAACAGGAAGAAGAAAGAGAAGAAATATTTTCTCCACCTTTCCCTTTCTATCCATGACATTCCTCACTCATTCTCCAAAATTTCTAGTAAAATTCTACTCGTAGCATGATTTACAGTTCCCACTTCCTTTTACTTAAGACTATACTGTTATTATTCTGAGAGAACACAGTTATGTACAAATACATGTCCTCTTTCAATACCAAGATACTTCACTTTTAAATTTAGGTCACATTCAGCTCAGTAAAGTTGCAAATGTAAAACCAGAATAGCAACATTGCTGACAAATTCAGTTTAAAACCATAAACAGAGTGTAATTCTGTCTATCTTCTGTGGAATGGGAAATGTTATAAGAGATGCCAAGACATTGGTTCCTTTTACAGGTCAAAGAGACAATGCTTAAAGGTATGCTTCGCATCTGATGTATATCTTGTTTTTGCTTCAGGGAAACTTCAGGCTGAGGAGAGTTTTGTCTCAAGCTGAAATCATGATGTTACCAAAATGCAGACTCAAATGTGGAAATTTCAGTGTTTCCCTGGATTATGTAAACAGACTAATCCACAGGCCTGTTTTCATGATCCATACAATTCCACAGGGGAGAATATAGGTGGAATTTTCTTAAGCTCAGGAATTGTAAGCTTGTTTAAAAAATACCCAAATCAAGTCAAATCCATCAGTCCCTCATTATTAATGTCTATTTTATTATTGTCATTATTATATATTTTAATATGTAAATAATAGAAAACAGTGGAAGTGTTAAAAAATAATAATTCCCCCAAATTAGGAATCAGCATAAATAAATCTACAACTGAAGTGCACACTTCTGTACGAAACCTATACCCTAAGTTATTGTTTGAGCAAGAGTTTGGCTTATCACCAAAAATCATACAGATTTCATTTTCAGTATCCAAATCCCACAGGAAACCTCTGACTCAAGCAGCTAAATCTGAGCAGTCTTTCAAAGGATTGGACCAGCTGGAATCAGATGGTATATGAAGACAAAAAGAAAGTGAATGTTGTTTTGGACACTACTCTTTTTTTTTTTTCTTCTAGGAAAATAGACTTTTTTCAAGATATTGGAGCAATATTTTCAGAAGGCTTTTCAAGTGACTAGTTTGTTACTTTAAGCTTAAAGCAGAAACATCTGGAAGACATTAGAACAAAAGCCCTCTGCTCAGTTGCCTCTTCTCCTACAGTCCCTTGTAAATTTCTATAATGTCACAACAATTCATATCTATATAAACAAATAAGAACACTCCAGCTATGATTTATAGTCTGACTAACTTGAAGGATCTTTGAACATGGAGGTACAGAACTAGACCATCTCTACAGAATCATAGTAGAAGTGAATAGTAACAAATTTATTAAAATCCTACTGTTAAAGTAATGCAATTAAAGAAAACACTAAATTAGGGAATTTTAATAATTTACTTTTGTATTTTTCAATATATATATTTAAATGTATTTGATATATATATTTAATTATATATATTCTTTAACATGTATTCATGTATTTGAATTTGTTTTTTACATCTGTTAAGGTTAATTTTAGATTGTACTGCCTTGTAAAACAGACCTAAGATACATCTCAAGGTTTCTCATACAGTGGCACAAGTAGCACGTTGGGTATTTATCCTTCCTCAAAATAACGTATGTTCAGTGACGGATTCCCAAGTTAATGAAGATGATGATAGCAGCATTTCCCTCCATGACTGCTACAGGTGGTGAGTCTTGTTACTCCTGTTGAGGTTGCCAATATAAGTACCAACTGAAAACCACCTGGGTAAATACATTACAGTTCCCAGACACTTCAGACTTGTGTAACGGAACATAAGTTGCAAGTGGGAGACTGTTTCTGTCAAAGATATTTTTCTTTTTTTCCCTTGCTTTGAATAAAATTTTTAAAATGTCACAAAGGAAGAAAGCATGCTTCCTATTACACTACGCTTTCAACTCCCCGCTTAGTTGCCATTTATACAGATTTGGAAAAGGATTGCACAAGAATAATTCTATTACAGTGATGTAAATTAGGTGTAACTTTACTTAAGTAAATGGAACCATGGCAGGACAAAGCCAGAGTAACTGTGGAAATCAGGCCTCAGTGCTTTTTTATTACCAATTAAAGTATAGGAAAAAAAGGTGAATGAATGCTTACATAAAAGGAATAGTTAACTTTCATTCATTCTGAAATTAAAAAAAGATCTTAATAAAGAACACTTTAGATAAAGTGCGTGAATAAGAACATATGTACAAAATTCAACAATGCAATTCAAAACACAATAGGTTTTGAATGAAACCAAACTAAAAGGGAAAATTTTTCCTATCCTTTTATTATGCACATGAAAGTGTAGAATTTGTCTGAAAGAGTAGAGATGAAAAATATATAGGGCTTTGATGTCTGCATCTAGAAGTTGGAGGAACTGCTGGAAGAACACAGATGATTCTCCTTGAATATCTTTATTGCTGAACTACTGGTACATTCATGAAAATCTGTGTTGGTAGACTTTTAGATTTCATAGAAGTAAGGATTGATTTATTTTTGTGTGAAAGATTTTGATACATTGACAGCTTGCTTGTTTTACATTTAGACAGTAAAACAGAATAGTGGAAAGCTATGTGGGTCGGGAGGACCAGGTGGTTAGGAAAGCAAACAGATTTTCACTTTCATGAGGCAGCCAGTGTTGTCAATGGTGGCTGGCAAGATGATGTAGCATTCATTGAGAAAACTACTGTGGAAAGAGCAGTGGGTTTTATAATGTAGTTAAAGCACTTACTATGTAAGTGTCAGCTTCCTTATCACAGGAAAATATTTTTCACAACTGCATACACTGCATGCACTGTTTTTTCTAGATCAGGTGCAATTGTTAATGTCTTAAATTTGTTTTTTAATGACATATTTTGAATAAGTTGTAAACCAAATGCATTTAAAATAAAAACAAGTGTCATTTAAGTATGAAACTACAGACAATTTACACAGAAAGTATTCAGACTAGAGTATTCAGTACTAGAGGTACTATTATTTCCAATGCAGAATAAGTAAATATGTTCTATGACAGGTGTTTCTTATGGTCTTATCTAAATTTTGTATGAAAAATGTATGTCTACATTTCTATTTTATGAGAAATTATTTGCATATAACAAGGTTAAGGTACCCTTCTAGTACCACTAGAATTTATGCTTACTTTTTGCTCTTTCAAAACAACAAACTTTCCTGATAGAACTACTGACTATTAGCTTCTGATTTTGCCATTTTCCACTTTTATCTTTTCAGATATTCAAACTCATTCATCTATGCCTTATAACCTGAATTCCACTTGCAGAAGATCCATACAGCATAAATAAGTGGTTGACTTGTTGACAGCTGTGTGGGCTTAAACTTCTACAGGCTGGTAAAACATGTGCACTGTTTATTTATAACCATGGTTTTTCAAACTTCTTTCTAGATTTTTGTTTGAAGACCTTTTTCATGTTAACAGGATATAAGGTTAAAAATGTATTTAAAAAGGAGAAAGTGTTTAAACTGATATATAATAGTTTTATCATAGAATCACAGAATGTTAGGGGTTGAAGGGACCTCCAAAGATCAAGTCCAATCCCCCTGCCAAAGCAGGACAAAACTAGAGCAGATCATGCAGAAATGCATACAGACAGGTCTTGAAAGTCTCCAGAGAAGGACACTCCACAAACTCTCTGGGAAGTCTATTCCAATGCTCTACAACTCTTACAGTGAAGAAGTTCTTCCTCATATTGAGGTGGAACTTCCTGTACTTGAGCTTGAATCCGTTGCCTCTCGTCCTATCACAATGCACAAGTGAAAAAAATGTTGTCCCTGCCTTCTTGATGCCCAGCCCTCATGTATTTATAGACATTAATTAGATCCCCTCTCAGTCTTCTCTCCAGACTAAAAGCCCCAGGTCTCTCAGCCTTTCCTTGTAAGGCAGGTGTTCCAGACCCTTAATCATTGTCATAGCCCTCCATTGGACTCTCTCAAGTAGATCTCTGTCCCTCTTATGCATGTATAAATGTCTGAGAAAAATTGAGTTAGAATGTGCATTGCAAATTGTTTGCTTTCACTATTATTTCCTGTCATTAAGTTGACTAAATGGATAACCCTCAGAGAACTTTCTCAGTTCTATAACAACATTATTTTCAGTGAAGGAATTCTTTCTAATGGTTTTAACTCAGAGTTCACAAAAGACAATAGAAACCTCAGTGCAGCGACACTTTCCATCCAGGAAAAAAAATGACGCACTGCACATATACTTTCTCGAATGATAAAGCCTGTCTGTGATATTTTCCATAAGATGGTACGGGCAAGGCTAAAAATATGTAGTTACTTATTTTCGGTTTTGTAGACCATTTTCTTTTGTACTGACTGAACTCTGTCTCTGCTGTTTAATACTTCTTTAAGATTTTCAGTTAAATTGGATAATTACAGAATAGACTGAGCAAATCAGTATGGCATCTTTCATGTCCTGATACAATGTTAGTCATTTCCTCTGGACATATGATGATTCCAATTACATTAGTCTCCTTTGAATTATAGCTAACCAAACATCAATTATTGCAGATTTTTAATAATTATAAAAATTAATCTTCTAAGAGAACATCTTGTAAAATCTCCACTGAGAAAGAAGTTCTGACTTCCATTTTATCCTGTAGAAAATATTCAGTATACAAAATATGCAGTATGTTTTATTTTGCTGTTAAAAGGACAATGTTCAGTTTGTATAAACACTTTTATGGATTGGACTACATTTTCCCAACCATGAATAGATATTCATGTTCTAGTGACATGAAGATGTCTTAGAAAAATGGACACTCACATGGTAGTTATACATCTTGAGGCTGTGAACTTTCATTCCTGCCTATTAAAAACTGTTTAACATCATGTCTTTGTCTGGTGTATGCACATAAGGAAATTATTACAAAATAAGGAGAGATAACACTTTGTATTTACAAATAAATCTTAAAGAAAATTAAAAGTATATTAAAGTATATATCACTTGTTTCTTACAGCTGCGCTAAAACTTCAGTAAGCTTGTAACAAACCCTCCCAAGGTCAGTGATTATGCAACTCTTCTGCCTGCAGTTAAGGCGGGGGGGGAAAAAGCTTAGGCTTTCAAAGGCATTTAGACACTTAATATTCTTCTAAAAAGTAGCTAACTCTTGAACAATGTTGTGAATTAGGCTATATTCTCTTGATATTCTTCTTATACTGATATTACCTCCCCTAAGTTTACTGTATTTTCCATGCTCACTAGCCATTGTTCTTCTACATGTAGACATAGGGACAAATGCAAATGTTCCTGGTGTCCTGCCTTAAAGTTAAATGACTAGTTGGGTCACAGCTGATCAATACCCTGTTCTGTGGATCCTCTCTTAACAAAACCTCACAGGATCACCTCACAGGATCTTGTGACTGTTACATCTATTTTTTTGCAATTAAACCCACATTGATTAAATGAGATACTTTTCATCTGTTGTCACGTTGCCCTTGGAGCTTTATATTTCCTTTAAAACCTCCTTTTTATTCTATTACACTTTTAATCAAATGCAGCTAAAATCACAAAACTGACCTGATTAATTTATCATTACCACACAAGAACTGGAAATAGCCTTTAGGCAATGCATTTTTGCTATCTCTTAAGGGTAATAAAACATTCATACAGGGATGTATTGACTTAACCTCACACATGTCATTGACTAACCTTTCTTACACTATGTAAAGCTCCTTTTCTGAGTATGTATATACAGTATGCTTCCAAGGTGCTACACAAGAGTTTTAGCCCATAAAGATGAGCCAGCGTTCTTTGAATATCCATGGAAACTCTTAAAATCATGCCTATTTTTGATCAGTTACTGCTAAAGATTCATGGCTGAGAGAGCATTTCCAAAGAAATGACTTAGTTTGATTTAAACCTTATGGTCTGATTTATTGATTTGTTGAAATTGATTTATTGGAAAACTGACCTGAAAAATGCTGTAACTCCCAAATAGTAAGCTGGAGCATTGAATGCTAAGTTGTACTTTGCATTTCTTATATCAACAAGCAACATTTTTGGTTGCAATATTTTTCATTATTTAATAGCAGATTATAATGACATAATCTAAGACAATCCTCAGTTCTCCCATTTAAATCAATGTCCTTTCCTTTTAGATGTTACCCTCAAGCAACGAAGAGCCCAAGATACTATTCTGAGATTTTCCATTACTTATGTCTTAAAAAGCAACCATTAGAATAAAGATTTTCTCAGACTGAAATCATAGGACTGCTTACTGCCTATATGGTCCCTTGTTTGATTCTTATTCAGATTTTTTAACAGTGAAAAGTAGCTATTAACTTTGAAATTCAGAAATTATTATCTGTGCTATACCTACTAGACAATTTTCCCATTCCCTCTAACTTAATGTCAATGTAATTCTTGTGAAATCTCATTTATTTAGACCTTTGCCCTTAGCCTAATATTAGCTCCTACAGAATTGCAGATAAGTCTACCAAATTTATTAATAACAGTCATTTAGCTTTGGGTATTTCAAAATGGTACATCAGAGCATCTCTTTTTCTCTACTACACCCTTTGGCTTTTAATTGTAGGTGTTCATTCTTATATTCAATGTCAGAGTTTAGATTATCTGGAAGTTTACAACCAGAATATCCAGGAATATAAACTGTCAGGATATCTCCAAAGCCTAGACAGATATTGGGGTGGGGGGGAAGGAAGGGTGTTAAGGGTGTTGTGATGGAGAGAAAAAAGGAAAAAAAAAAAAAATTATTTCTCCACAAAAGAGCAATAGTTCCCGCTGCCTGTAGGATCCAAAGTTAATATGAAAGTGTTGGGAGAAGGGCACCCTCTTTCTTAGACCTTTTTTTTGGAAAATACAATCTGAAAAGCCAGAGAGATAACACCCTAAAAAACCAGAATTCTTTCAAAACAAGGGACGTGGCACAAGAACATGCTTCACAGAACAAGAACCATTATAGTACCAATATGCTGGTAAAGAACAGCCCTATTACCTTTGACACTTGAGTCAGCATGTCTTGCAAATTCTGGAATAGTGTTTGTAGCTTCAGCATTAGACAGGATTACACCTACATCTGTGTATCACAGAATCACAGAATCACAGAATAATTTAGGTTGGAAAAGACCCTTGGGATCATCGTGTCCAACCATTAGCCCTATTCTACAAGTTCACCCCTAGATCATATCCCCTAACATCACATCTAAGCAAAGCTTAAACACATCCAGGGATGGTGACTCAACCACCTCCCTGAGCAGCCCATTCCAATATCTCACCACTCTTTCTGTGAAGAATTTTTTCCTAGTGTCTAGTCTAAACCTACCTTGTTTCAGCTTTACCCACCATGCTGGGATTCTGTGTGTTTGCAGTGGACCCAGTTGAGTGCTGGGCTGGCACCGGGTCAGACGCAGACAATTCCCAGTGGCTCCCTGGGTGCTTGAGGTGCTCAGACACAGCTCCTGCTCTCAGCAGTCAGTAGAGCAAACCCTCCAGTAAGAGCCAAGCTGCAGAGTCACCACCCAAGCCACTTGAAATGCCCCATCACTGGGGGCTGCTGGAGACCCCATCGCTCCCCCAGAGCGAGGAGCAGCCCTGTCCAAACAAGTGAGCACTTGTGCACCTTCGAACCCAAGCGTCCCGCA
>WUAM01000395.1:12091602-12102605 GCA_024336885.1 Actenoides hombroni
AGGCAGTTTTGTCTAGGCAACTGCTGTGAAATGGATTCCTGGCATACCAGTTGCACTCCTCCCTGAAAGTGTCCCAGCTGTTATACCTTTCCTTATGTGTGAACGATGCTGCAACTTTAATATGAGTTTAGTTTTTTAAAATCATCCCCAGTCATCATTCCACAGCTGGGACTGCTCTGGGAGCCCTCTGCGGCCTGCGCTCGCTTCCTTCTCTCCTTCCTGTTACTGAGAACATTTCTCCTCTGCAGGGACTTTGTGTACGTGTCCCAGGATCCCAAGGACCAGCTGCTACTGGGGTAAGTGGTGGCAGTCAGGAGCCTTTACGAGCACACCAGCTTTGACTTGCCGTTACCTGCTTGGGTTTCGTGAGCTGTCTGAGGAGGTGTCCACATCTCAGGAGGGGGAGGTGGTAACGTGGGAGGGCAGCTGGGGCAGAGATCCCCACCCCTCTTTGCCACGGCGTGTTGCTACTAGCAGGAGTTCCTCGGGTGGAGTGGGATGGGCAGGGACCACGCGCCCTGGAGCGATGGAACGTGGTTTTGGGCCGCCGTGGAAAAAAGGGGATGACGGTGTCGGGAAATGTCTGCGTGCAAGACTTGCTGTTTCTGAACTCTTCCTCAGGCCGACCTACGCCACCCCCAAAGTGCTAGAGAAGGCTGGGCTGACCATGGCCGATATCGACGTCTTCGAATTCCACGAAGCTTTTGCCGTGAGTACTCTGAACACTAAGGATGGCTCCGACCGTAGAAGGCCATCCCGCACACACCTGCCTTTGTGCTGGCGAGCGCTCTCGTTGAGACCTCTGCTAAGTAGGTGTAATTTGGTGTTCACGTCTCCCATACGGCGTAGACTGTAAATACCTAACGTGCCTACGTTGACCCAGCCCACTCTGAGGGGCTTACGTTGCGTGAAATCACCAACGGAGCGCAGATCCTCAGGAAATAACACCTTAAAAAAACATGAATCCTTCTTTCCCAAGACCCTTGTATGAAAGAAAACCACTTCTGCCCATCATTTACTGATGGGGTCGGGGCTGGGTGTTACCGTGCTGAGGTGGCTTCCTGACTGGGCAGCATCTTTCTCTGGCGAAGGTGGATTGTGGGGGGGGGCTGAGCGTTGAGAACGCTCCCTCCCGTTGGCCCTGGTGGTTGCGTGGCCCTGGCTCGTCTCAGGGTATCTCCTGGATGCTCACGCTGCCCCTGGGCGTTGCTGGCAGTCTGCCCTCACCCTCCTTGACCCTGCCCTCCCCTCCCTTCCAGGGGCAGATCCTGGCTAACCTGAAAGCGATGGATTCGGACTGGTTTGCACAAAACTACATGGGCAGGAAGGCCAAGGTAAGACTGGGTCAGGGGCTTTTATCTCGGCAGGAGTAACTGAATTCCCCAGCCTCGTGCTGCACAGGGGGATTTCGTGGTGTTCCCTGAACGCTGGGTTAGCAGTTCCTGCTGTGAGCAGTTTCTTGGGTGCTCCCCTAATGGGCAGGAGGTGGAGATCTAGAGCCACGGTATTAATTGGTGGAGGGGAGGGAATTAAAACCAGTGGGAGGAGCTTGGCCCTTCTGCAGCTGTTCTCACAGCTCAGGGGCTGCTGGTGAAGCGGTAAAGCCGTTAGCGCGGCTTTGTCCTTTCATGAAGCACTTGTCCGTGCCAAGGAACATTTTACATGGCCAAGCCACATAGATTTGTTTGATGGGGTTGAGCTTGTTCTGTTTAAGGTCTTTACCAATGATCTGGGTGAGGGGATGGAGGCTCCCTCGGTCCCTTTGCAGGTGACCCCAGGTTGGGTGGGAGTGTTGATCTGCTGGGGGGGTGGGAGGCTCTGCAGAGGGGTCTGGCCAGGCTGGAGCGCTGGGCCGAGGCCAATGGGCTGAGGGGCAACCAGGCCAAGGGCCGGGTCCTGCCCTCGGGTCCCCCCAACCCCCTGCAGCGCTCCAGGCTGGGGCAGAGCGGCTGGAAAGTGCGTAGCGTGTTCGATGAGGTGGGCGAGGAGATTCAGTGCTGCGTCAGCAAGTTTGCAGACAACACCAAATTGGGTGGGAATGTCGATCTGCTTGAGGGTAGGAAGGCTCTGCAAAGAGATGTGGACAGGTTGAATTGATGGATGGAGGTCAACTGTATGAGGTTTTACAAGGCCAAGTGCAGGGCCCTGCACTTCAGTCATAACAACCCAACAATCATCTGGAGAACAAGTTCTATGAGGAGAGGCTGAGGGAATTTAGATTATTTAATTTGGAGAAGAGGATGCAAAGGGGAGACCTTATCACTCTCTACAACTACCTGAAAGGAAGTTGTAGCGAGGTGGGTGTTGACCTCTTCTCTCAAGTAAATAATGACAGGACTGGAGAAAATGGCCTGAAGTTGCACTGGGGTGGTTTAGATTAGATATTAGGAAGAATTTCTTTACTGAAAGAGTAGCTAGGTGCTAGAATGGGCTGCCTGTTGAGGTGGTGGTGTCACCATCCCTGGAGGTATTAAAAAATCATGTAGATGAGGCACTCTGGGACATGATCCAGTGGGACGGTGAGGTGTTTTGTTTTTCTTGGGTTTTTTGTTTTGTTTTGTTGGTTTGGGTTTTTTTGGTTGTTGTTGTTGACAGTTATACATGTGATCTTAGAGATCTTTACCAACTGTGACAACTCTGTGATCTGCTCTTCTCTGTCATGGGTGTGGCTGTACAGACCTGCAAGTAGGATACATGTCTTAAGGCCTCACAATTTCAGGGAACTGCCCCATGCAGAGCTTCTTTGCTCTGTACCCAGCCCTAGCATCAGGAACACCTCTCTAGGTACTGAATGCCTTGCAGAAAAGTCACCTCAACAAGCAAGGGGAGCAAGTTGTGAACCAAGCAGTAGGGAATTTCACACTGACAGGCAAACCCAGGTGGATTCAGCTTTGGCAAATCCTCCATCTCACTTGTGTGATACATAAAATCCAATAGCAAATGTGTTACCTGAACCAGGGATGTACAAAAGCACAAACACACTGCGTGTGAGACATCTGCTATTCTTGCTTCTGATCACTCCCCTGGTACACTGGTGACATGCTAATGCTAAACCACGTGAAGTAATGGCTGATACACCTCCTACCCTCTTTTCTCATCTATATCTTCTGGGCAGGTATATGTAGCTTGACAAGAAAGGGGAGGATGAAAGGAGGTTTCTAAAGTGATGAGTTTTTATAGGGAGGAAAAATAAGGTAGTGTTTAGTTTACTAACTCATCAGTGACATCTGATAATACAAATACCTGCAAACAGAGGTAGAAGTGGCAGGGCAAGGCAAGTATGGATAGCTTTGTTAGCCTGAACTGGGTTGTGCTGGGCTCTCAGATGAGTATGTGCAATACCCATTAAAGCAGCAGGAGCTGTGCCAGCCTGTCAATGGCAGAATGACAACAGCCCTTTGCCCCATTTTTCTGCAGCATAGGGTCATCAGTCTAACCATGTCCAGGCCACTTGGTGCTGGCCAGACTCAGCTCCCTTATGCTATGGAGATAAGCTTATTACCAAGGTGTTAACCTTGGGACTGATATCTGTTAACCAAGTTTGCAGACTTTTACCGCAACAGTCTCACACTTCTCTTCCTGTTCCAATATTGCATCTTGACCCAAGCTTCTCATTCAGCCACACAGGTGACATCCTGGTATGGAAGCAAAAATTGTGCCACGGAGTGTTTTGATTACAACTTACTCTTACAGCACTTGAAAGTTTTGAGGGGAGGGGGAAGATGAAAAGTTACGAGGATAACACATTGTCATAAGTCCCTGCTCTCTTCATGGCTTCATGCTGTGAACAAGGATAAGCAAGCAGATGCTTTAGCTTGACATGTTCATTTTCCTCAACACCCTGCAAAAGCCTGAGATCTCTAGCTTTGCCTGCACCCTGTCCCCACACAGCACACTTAGGATATCAGAAACAGAACAAGGAGCTGAAGATGATGTCTTTACCATGTTCTCAAGTAGGCTGTGGTTGGGGCTGAATCCATGCTGTGACCTGTCAGGCCTGCTGTAAACCACCATGTGTGCAGTGGCTTCACTTCTGATTGATATCAAAGATGGGTGTGATTCTTCCCCAAAATCAATACAAACTACTGAGCTGTTCAAAATACCACTTAAAAGTGAGACGAAAGTGGAGCCTGGTCTGCCTGTGTCCCCAGGCAGGTCAAAATTTCATCCATCTTTCCTATAACTAGAATAATAAATATGGTTTGGAAATTTGGGCTTCCAATGAAAACAACAGGAACTAGAAAGTGAAAGAGTAGTCAGGTGCTGGAATGGGCTGTTCGTTGAGGTGGTGGTGTCACCATCCCTGGAGGTATTGAAAAAATGTGTAGATGAGACACTTCAGGACATGCTCTAGTGGAATGGTGAGGTGTTTTTCTGTCTTTGTTTTTGTTGTTGTTTTTGATTTCTTTGATTTATGGTTTGATGCAGTGATCTTAGAGGTCTTTTTCAAGTGTGACAATTCTGTAATTCTGTGATGTGTGTTCTCATGACACGTGCCTAAACATTTTATGTGAAGAAGTCCATAGATGTTCAGGAGATAGTTTGGGTTTTTTTAATATGTAATCTAACTAGAATGTTTTCCCTCTTCATACTGTTGTTCAGAGCCGATATACTTAGGCTGTGTCTTTTGAAAGTACTCTATGTAATAGTTCTGTAGATGAGGTGTTTTCCCCTTTGTATTCCTGTTGTACTTATCATTTTAAGTATCCTAGTTTTTCATGCAGTCACAACACAGTACCCATGGCTCGGTAACTTAGAATTGATTGGCTTTCCAGCCCTTTTTCTGCTCAAGAGTGAAGTCTCATGTAAAAAGCTGAGAAATGCAGTTTCTTACCCTACTAAAATGAGCCTTAAGTTTTCAAGTAAAAGCAAGTAGAAACTGGTATTTCAGTCTTTTCAGCCTAAGTGGATCATCTTCTCAGGCTACTGTACACTGTGACTTTCAGGGCTCCTGAAGCTGTGCAATACTGCTTATCCATCATAGAAGCTCATCCCTTTCTTATTGTCTGAAACCCTTCTGTGTCACAGTGCTCAGACACGCTACTGCAATCATGGGTAAACTGAACAGACACATTAAGTGATCCATTTAGTACAGGGTGACAAGCAGGATAAAACAGACTTCCTGCTTCTTTAAGAAAAAAAACCACAAAACAAAACACAAAAAGCACCATCTACGGTATCCCACACAAATAAAAGATGTATCTTAACATGTATAACTGACACTATTTCAGGTACTTGCTATCTTAATTTAATGTATTCAGCTGTGACTCCCCTTCTAAACACTGTTTTTATGAACCAGTGATGTTTTGCCCAAAACATGTTTGAGATTGGTATATTATCTTTATATTCAAAATCAACACTATGGAAGAAAGTTTTATTACTTTTCACTAGTTTTAACAAAAATAATTACACACACTTCATACTGCAAAGCCATAGAGAAGGAACCATACTGTTTGTAATATTGTGTCAGGCTTTTTTTAATGCTCACATCCCACCAAGCCAAGCTCCTGAGCCACATCAATTCTCCTGGCAGCAATCTGTTCAGATGTTGATTTAGTCATTTTGACCCTCCTGCTTATATGCAGACAGGGAATACCAAAGCATCAAAACTGTGTGCTCCAAGATTTTATGAGGTTACTTGTGCTTGTGTGCTTCCAGCATACTGAAACCTCCTCATGGTAACTTTCATAACGTAAACAGTGTGGAAATATTCTTCTAAATATATAATTAATTCATTATATATTAATCTCTTAATATGGTAGCAACAGAGTTGTCGCAATGTTACATGAAAAGATGTATATGAATCTATCGGTAATTACACACACAGGGAAACCACATACACGAACTAACTGGACTGTGAGGACATGGATCTAACATGATCTTTCTACTCAAACACTTAACATACTAAATGCACAGTTTCTGTAAACAGAAATTAATATGGAAAGCTACTTGCTTTTAAGCTCTATCACAGCCCAGACAGAGATTAAAAAAACCCGAAAGGCAAAAAAGGTTAACTCCCATTGTAGTCTTACCTAAGAACGTGTTTGATATATATTCTGAGACCTGATTGCCTGACCTGCTCATTTCAGATAGGTGGGTTAGCTCCCGGTTGAGCATTCTTTTAAACTGGAAAACAAAATGAAAAAGCATGAAGTTAGCTATCAAGATGTATTTTAGTTAGGATAAGAAAATGCAGTCAATTTATAATTGGAAAAGGACTTGACATCAAGAATATATAATAAAGTATGAAGGCAAAAATCACATGTAACATTGCTCTACCCTACCAACTTATTTGTGGGTTGGACAACACAATCCTTAACCTCCTAAAACACTCCATAGTGATTCAATTACTAAGGCACAGGGTCCTACTTGTAACTGAAAATTAAAAGACATACATACAAATAATTAGTATTACTGTCTTTTCAATTTTAATTTGGAAAGAAAATCCAAACGTGTTTACATAGGACACCTTCTTTAATAGGGTATTCTTGTCATATTTGTAAATTAATCTATTTGGGCACTTTTTGTGATTAATTTTGTAATATTTCAATTTTATCTTACCTCATACTGTTAATCTCCTCAAATACATCTGACAGCACTGCTCAAAACAATCAAAAGATCTTACTGATTTCCTACGTATCAGGATGGATAGAGGTAGCTTTTGTTGTCTCTGACTTAAAATTATTATACCACATCAGCCTTGACAATTCCACAATCTCAGAAAATTGTCAGTATGTCTATGAATCATAGAATTAGAGAATACCAGCTTGGAAGGAACCTCAAGGATCATCTAGTCTGTCAAGATGAGTCTTAAAACTGTTCCATGTCAGGGAATCCACCACTTCCCTTGGGAGATTATTCCAATGTCTAATAGTTCTCATGGTGAAAATTTTTCTTCTAAGTCCCATTGGAACCTCCTCAGGAGTAACTTGAGTAACTTGTACCCATTACCCCTTGTCTTTTCCATGTGACTCGTTGTAAAAAGGAGTCTCCATTTTCTTGGTAGCCATCTTTTATGTACTGGTACATGGTAATAAGGTCTCTCCTAAGATTTCTCTTCTCAAGGCTAAACAAACCCAGTTTTCTCAGCCTTTCTTCATATGGCAGGTCTTCCACTCTCCTGATCATCATTGTGGCCCTTCTCTGGACCCTTTGCAGCCTCTCCACATCTTTTTTGTATAGCAGGGATCAAAGCTGAATGCAGTACTCAAGGTGTGATCTGACTAACTCTCAGTAGAGTTAGTGACTTCTTTATCCCTGGTGATGCCCTTTTTAATGCAGCCCAGCATCCTGTTGGCTTTATTTGCTGCTGCAGCACTCTGTTCACCCATTTTGAGCTTATTGTCCACCAAGACCTGCAGGTCCCTTTCCACAAGGCTGCTCTCCAGGCAGGTGGATTCTGGTCTGAGCTGCATTCCTGGGTTATGTGTTCCCAGGTCCAAGACCTCACACTTGTCTCTGTTGGGCTTCATAAGGTTCCTGCTAGCCCATTCCTCCAGCCTGTCCAGATCCTTCTGAAGGGTGGCTCTTCCTTCGGGAGTGTCAACTTCCTCGCTCATTTTGGTGTCATCTGCAAACTTAATCAGGATGCTCTTCATCCCAACATCCAAATCACTTATGAAGTGAGCATTGGGCTCAATATTCATCCCTGGGGGACCCCACTTGTGACTAGCTGCCAGTTGAGAAATAACTATTTACTACTACCCTCTGAGTACAGCCTGTCAGTTTCTCTAGAAGGAGGCTGTGGGGGACTATGTCAAAAGCCTTGAAGAAGTCCAGGTAGACAATGTGTCCCATTTGCTCTGCATCAACTGAGTGGGTTACTTCGTCGTAGAAGGAGATTATGTTTGTCAAGCATGATTTGCCCCTTCTGAATCCATGTTGGTTTTTCCCAGTCACATACTTCAGTTTACTTGTGACAATCCCCACGAGGACTTGCTCTGTAACTTTCCCAGGGACTAAAGTGAGGCTAATGGGACTATAATTACCTGAGTCCTCCTTGGAACCCTTCCTGTAGCTAGGAGTGGCATTAGCCTTCTTTCAGTCTTCACCCACATCTCCCAATCTCCATGACTTCTCAAAGATTATAGAGAGCGGCCTTGCAATGACATTGGCCAGCTTTCTTAACACCCTCGGGTGGATCACATCCAGACCCATCAATTTGTCAGGCTTCTGTAACAGCTGACACACCAACTCCTCCTTCACTGATGGCAGGTCTGATTTTTGTTCCCATGGCTTGGGACCCAAAAACACTAGTAAAGACAGGTGAAGAAGGTGTTGAGGACCTCTGCCTTTGCAGTGTTGATGGTGACTAGTTCATGTCTCCTGTTTAACAGTAAGCCAATATTCTCCTTCTATTTCTGCTTCTTGTTAACATATCTGAGGAACCCTTATTGAAGTTTCTGACATCTCTGGCCAATTTCAGTTCAACCTGAGCTTTTGCTTTGCTAACTGCATCTCTGCATACCTGTCAATGTCATTGTAATTTTCAACAAGTAACTTTGTAATGTTCTACTTTACCACCTCTGGTACATTTCACTTTTGATTCTGAGCAGACGCAGAAATTCACAGTTAAGCCAAAGGGGTCTCTTGCTCTGCCTACTTCCCTTGCCTCTAGAGGGGATGAACTGCTTTTGTGTATCTAGGAGAGTGTTGGAAAACTCCCAGCACTCACTAGCTCCTTTATCCTCCATGGAAGCTTTCCACAGGATCCCTTCAAGCTGAGCCCTGAGCAAGCTGAAGTTTGGTCTTCTAAAGTCTAAAACCTTTGTCTTGGAACTAACCTTCAGAGTGCTAAGCAGTATCCAAAACTCCACAATATTGTGATAAGGGCAGCCAAGGCTGTAACTAACCGGATATGAAACATCAGATCTATCTGTGCTAGCTATCTGTGGAAATACATTCCTTTTCACTCTAAGTTAGCAATTCACTCTAGGCACTCTACAGAAGTGGATATTGACATTACATGAAATGTGTAATGGATTAGGTACTCATCATTGAGCCTTTCCTGAGTCCTTCTAAACTCCAGGATTAAATGATATCTTGTAGCATGGTGTTTGACGTGTTAATTGTATAATACAGCTCTAGCTATCTTAACATATGTTTTCATTGACTATAGCTCTGCCTTGATGTTATCAACAAATAGAATTCAGCAATATTTATTAGTAATTCAAACAACTCTTGCTGGTGTAAATTAGCAACCATCTGTCACTACTGAATTTTCCTTCCACTGTGCCATCCTTTAATTTTGTTGTTAGACTTCTCAGTAATCTTTCCTGTTAACAAATCCAAATGATTTGTGCTATCTTCAGAACCATCTTTTATGACTACTTATTACGTCAAGAAATAGCTATCCTTAGTTTATATCCCTGTAAATATACCTCTCTGTTGAAAACTGGTCATTTATTCTTCTATATGACAGAGCACTAGACTAAACATTAACCATCTCCTTTCCAACCCATTGGAACCATCAAAGCCCTTTCTTCAAAGAGGTTTTCACAATGTCCTTTCAAGTCACCAATTATTGTAATGCTCACAGCATGCCAAATTAAAATTACCTTCAATATAACACTCTAACCATTAGCCTCTGCATTTTCCTGCCATCTTGACATGCCATGAGCTCAGGAAGTTCCTGAGCTACAAAGACTGAATCTTACTTTAGTCACAAGCCAAAGGTTCAGCTTTGACCTCATATATATCTGTGTGCTAGCAAATGCTCCACACATTTCTGAAAAATTAGAACCATACAGCAAATAAAGCCACATGTACTATGAACTACATATAGGGCTATAGATTCTGCACAGAACTAGTATCAACCTCTACAGTGAGGTCTGATGTTTGTTGCCAATGTCAACCTTTAAAAAAACAAATAAGCTTGCTGAGCAGTAAAGTGACTGGTCCAAAAATTTTAGGAGTATTTTTAAAAGCCTATCTTTAAACTTTTAACACATACCTAAGTCATGCTTGCATGCTTTTTCTTTGGTACCCACAAAGGTTAGAAACTGAATTATTTAAGGCAAAAACTAAAGATCACATGGAATGGTTTGTCTCCAGTTGCCATCCAGAAACTGCAGCTTTAAATTAAATATCATGTATAAGAATCTTAATAAAATGTCAGAAGTTGATGATATCACATTAACATCCAGGCATGTAATCAGTACATCTGTTACTGCATTAATATTCTCTCTTCTTTAGTTTAATCCAGCTACTTCACCAAATCCCAACTAAATAGATAATCATCTGTCTTGTAGTTTCCTATACACTTAGAGATGATGCCCAACTTTGTGATGTTTTTGCTGCAGTGCAACACTACTGGCTCATGTTCCACACTTTAGACAAAAACCACCTAGGCACCACTGGTATGTACTCTTCAGGAACTTTCCCTAGGAGTTTCCCAGCTTTGAAAGGAGAAAAAATTGGGTGTTTGCACTGTATTTTTTCTGCAGCTACCTGACAAAACAAATAGGAAGGGCTTCCCCCCTGAAATCATAAATTTAACTGCAGGGATTATGTATGGAGAAGTTCTGTTATTCCATACTGGGAATCATTTTGTGGAACTTATGGAGTGTATGTTCTTTAAGAATTTCCAACTATTTATTTATTGTATAGATATCCATAACAAATGGAAGTTGCATGCCAGGCCTTTCTAATGCTATGTTCTCCACTAGAATGTAGAGTAAAATCAAGTCCCCCAGCTTATACAAGGCCCTCCTGCTAAGACTGAATTCAATGGAAGAAGCCTTTAGGTTTGAAGAACTACAGCAGTGTGCTTTCTCCATACTCTTTCACGTGTTTCTGATGCCACAGCATCAAAACTTGATAGCTATTTTGAAAACATCTGGACTAAGCAGGAGTTTAGAAAATGCTTTGATTTTCTAATTATGTGACAAAGTCTTATGACCATCATCCCCATTGAAACAGATGAAGTAAGAGGACCATATGCGGACAACAGTTTCTGATGCAGAACAATAAAGTTCTTTGAGAACATAAAACCAAACCAAAAC
>WUAM01000395.1:12161755-12178722 GCA_024336885.1 Actenoides hombroni
AAAATAATTTCTCCTCCATACAAAGTGCTTTATCTCAGCACTTGCAAGAGTAAATAAATTCCTAATGATTGTGACATTTATAAAGGTATTCTGAGACTATCAGAAAAGATTATAAAACAGACCATTCTTATTAGTGTATTTAAAAATAAATAGACTTGTAACACTGAGTCTAATATTAGAAGATATTGAACATTTTTGACCTGGCAGATACCTACATATACAAAGTTACTATATATACTGTACTAGGATGGAATATCAATATATTAAAAAGTAAAAGTCAAGCCAATGTAAAGTTAGAAACCAGGTTTGTCTTTTTTTTTCCAGGATTAATGGACAGATGATACATATTTCCTCAAGTGTAATTTTGTAGCTGGGTATTTTTGATACATTCAGCTAGCACACACATGCATAATTACAACCGTTCCTCTTTGTCTGAGGAGTAGCCTAGAAATTCCATTCCCATTTACACTTCTGATGGACTACAGTCTGTTGTGCTAACATTTCCATTTCACAGGAAAGCCTGACATTCTTAGCTACACATTTCTAAAGTGTTAGTAACACTGAAGATACCTTTTTGCATTACAGAAGGTTTTGTAATGGCAGGAAGTGGAAATTATAGTCTTAAAATACAGTCAGATAGACATAGTGACTATGTCAGTATCATGGATACCATTCTTTTCATGAGAAAACCTTTACAGAAAAGTACAGTAAGCAGAACTGTGTCCTCCCCCCCACCCCCGAAGAACAATTCCCATTTACAGCCTCAGCTATCACTACAGACTATATGGAGAGAATGAATTTAAGAACCCTATTTCCTGAATCTTCTTCCTCTGCTAAAAACTTCACATTAAATGACTGATTAGATGTGAGGAGCTGTATTTCTATGAAGCAGTTCATGCTTTAGTTTACTATGTCAATTACATAAACTAAAGCATTTTTTAGTGATCCTGACTGCCACCTGGTAACAGTCCACCCACTAGCAACACAACACATAGCCAAGTTTGAGAACTTCTAGAAGCAATCTTGTGTAATAGGGAAGTAGATAGTTTGAACTTTACACGTTTTGTTTAAAGTCACTGCCGTGGGGGATGTGATCATAGAATGAGCAGATATAGCTAAACCAGCTTTAATCTGATAACCATGAAGTTGTGGAACTGTGGGCTTTGGCCTGGGACTTTATTTGGACTCTTACTCAGATAGATGAAAGGCACACCTTCGTCCTTCATTCCTGTTGGTACCCACTAACTACATATAGTGAGCTCAGGTATATCTACATGACTTGCAGTCCTCATTTGCAAGGCTGCCTTAGGATGCACCAGGAAAGCTCTGTACTGAAATATTAACACTACCTTCCAAATAATCTCATCTAAGCATTGCTAGATGGTGAGATAATCAATAACTCAAACAATAAAATAGCAATCTGATGAAATACTGGGCTTTGTTATGGGGAATATTTGAGCAAGCATTAATAAATTCCTTATTTTTCATAGAATAAAGTTTATAAGGCATTTAATAGTAATAATTTTGTGTTTACAAACAGTGAAACAATAGCATTGGCATAAACTCCACACAAGGCTAAAAAGGAGAATGTTCTGAGTGAGTTTATTACCCAACAGATAGAAATAATCCTTGTTAAACAACAGTTCTAAAATAATTTAAAAACCTGATGAATGTTGATTTAAGAATTACTGTTATTTAATAGATTAAAATGCATTGAAACATAACTGAATCCAGTATTATAATTAAAATTGTAAAGGTGGGTCCAGTCCTGCTTTTATAAATGCTTATATATGATCTATTTTGTCAAGGTTTTCCGTGGAGGCCCAGAGTATTCTAAGCCCTCTAAGTCTACGCATCTAAGATTTTTCTTTTTTTTTTAATTTTTTTTGGCTGCTGCTTTTGTTTTGTAAAGAGGAGGTGAAGGAAAATAAAGATAATACAACATAAATATATGATCACATATTGTAGGATTGCATTTAAAGAAAAACATAAAGACATTTAAATACATGTAAACAGGACAGATTATAAATCAAGTCATAAGAAAAGTAGAAGAAAAAACTGCATGAAATAAAAGTAGGCATAAGGAAAAGAGATGAAAATAGAGATTTTCTTTGTTTAAATGGAATATGTTGAAGGAAAAATAATTTGAAATTAAGAAAGAGCAAACATTCAATTTTTAGCAAGATTCTCTGATTTAACAGAAGCCTTTTCCACCCTCTGCAAATTGCTGAAGAAATGTAAAAAATGACAGTAATCTGTAATAATAATATTCTTCAGTCTTTTTGGTTCCTTGATTATTTCACCCTGTGACTGAAAATACAATTTGAGAACATATTATAGGGAGCAGCGAGAGGAAAAAAAATGGGTAATGTAGTTCAGGAATTACATAAGCTTATCCTTTTGCTCAAAAATACATGTTGAACCATAGCTGTGTCCCTTTTAGACCTATGGGTCCTAAATACATGCCTCAAGTTTTCTGAAACACATGACTCAAGTTTTCTGAAACAAGGCTTAAAGTAGTTAAGTCATAGGCAATTAAAAAGAAGAATGATTAATTTTTAAACCAATTGAGTTGAAGTTTGAGGTTGTCTCTCAACTAAGCAGTTTAAAATGAAGTAGAATGAGTGTGCATCTGTGTGCACTGCAGACCTGGAGAAACTATGAAGAACATGAAAAAGTGAAGTGGCCTTCTTTGACTGAGGTCCCAACTATGAAAGAAAACTTTTGTCATTTGTTGCTGACTTATTGCCTCTGGAAGGCAACATTTAACATATTATTGGAAGAAAGATATTTTATGGTATATTTCAATTTTTTTGTCTGGGTTGAATTGTTACCTTTAGTCAAAGAAGTATAGTTAATGTGAAAACTTTATTATAGTTTTATATTATTATATTTTGATGTTATTCTATGAAATTTTATTATTGAGAATACTGTTGTCAACCTTTTTTATTTTGCAAAAGGAAATGTGTTTCTAATAGATGTTTTATAATCTACCTCTGCAGGACTGAGCTGTGCTTGGAAAGAATGCCTGTAGTACCAGCCTCTCACAGAACCACCAAAACATACAGTTTTCAAAAATAAATGTCTATCAGTAAACCTACATGTACTTTGAAGTAGAAATACTTATTTAACAACCAATCTTCAAAGAGATTATTGGAAAATCTGTGCTATTTTTATAGTCTCTATTTTATAGACAAGACTAACATCATCTTTGGACACAAGACATTTCAATGTAGAACTGACAAGTATTTCAACACACGAAGTCTTACCACAAACACATATTATTTGTTGAAGCAGCATTTACTCCTTTGAGCATCAACTCTGTGTTCCTGTGAATATGTTTAGACAATAGCATTTGTGGAACAGAATTGTGCATTTCTTTGGAATGTGTATTGAGGCCACAAGGATCCTTTGTCTTCCTAGTGTCTCTCCCACTATGCATTGTATCATACTGCCACCAGTACCTCCTAAAGAACAAATCAGCCAAACAGGGAAGGTGGTGAGACCTGGAATTCAAAGGAAGTATAAATCTGCAAGGAGGGTAGAACTGCATTAGGCCAGAGAAAAGTCTTGTAATACACTCATTGGTGCTGCAGGTTCAGGTTTTACTCATCAAAAAAGGCTTTCAGACTTTGTGAGAGTTATCAGGAGCAAGGAAATCACATTTTCGTTTCACAATTACCTTACAGTGAAAATCAAGGCCTGATAAGTAACATGCTTAGATACATTTCCAAGTAGCGGAAGTGTGTTTTCGCTACCTGACTATGGCTTTCTTGTGTGAAAGGCATAGATGTAGGATATATGTCAGCTGCTTCCCATTTCACTGAAAAAATTGTCTTGAACTTCAAAGACATAGATTGCTTTAGGACTAATCCTTCACTGCCCAGCTATTTATCCAATAGATTTTCAGAGTTGAAGATTAGATGGGAATGATAAGGTTCAAAATGACTTTTTATCTGATATGTTAAAAAAAAGTTTTGAGATTCACAAAAAAAAATAAAGGAACAGACTGCATAAGAAAAGTATTTCCACAGTTGAAATACTAAAATAGATCATACAAATACTTTTTTTGTTTATGAAACAGAAAGGACAGAATATAAAAAGTGGTTTTGGATGGGGGATTCATATGCCATTGCTGCTGTTTCTTTATGACAAACCCCTATTAAAAAGAAACAAACTTTCCCAAAATTCTGATTTTGCATTCTCCCTTTAAGAAATGGGATTCAAACCCAGTAATATTGATAATAGCAACAACATTATTAAAGACTTTTCCCCAAAAGAATGTTGCTTTTTCTCCTATTAGCTGCTTCCCATCATCTGTCAGACCTTTCAGTATCCCATTGATAACATTTAGTTAGCTCAGGTAGCCAGACCATGTCAAGCTGTTTTCTGATTTTCTCCTTCATTTCTTTGTCACTGACTTTTTCCTGGGTTTTTGTTTGTTTGGTTGGTTTGGTTTGGTTTTGGTTTTGGTTTTTTGTGTTGTTTTTTTTTTGTTTTTTTCCCTAGTCATCTTTTCACTCCTTTAGTCAAAGACTATTTAGTCCTTGGTTCCTACAGTATGTCCACTAAGCAAGCCACTAGCATGTGGCTTACTTAATACAAGGGGAATTTTAAAATGCTTGCTAATCCAGTAGTCAGTTCTGTAATACATTCCTGAGTTATTTGTTGTTTCTTGAGCATAGTGATAAGTTATTTAGTAGTGAAAATCACTCACTCAGATGTAATCCTACCTTTTTCACTATTTTTAAGGAAAGAAACCTTTTATTTTTCCTATGTTATTCTATTATTTAAGAAAGCTTACTTTATTGTCTATCATCTTCATTTTTTTACCTGGCTTAAAATTAGTTCAAATTAATATTTAATTTATGCTTTTAAAGATAAATGTCAGTTGCAGAAATTAATTTAAAGTACTGCATAGGGAAAGAATAACAAATTAGATTGGAAATTTTGTACTAGCATTTTAATATAAATCTGGGAATAATTTTTAATATTTAGTATCAACTAAAACCTTATGCATGTGGACACAGCTGCTTCATTAATTCAGAATATCATCATAATGAGGATAAAATCAAGACATTCCTGGTACAGAGAAGCCTGCCCTTACACAAGATGGAGCTGACTCTTCTTAACTGTGAGATGATTAAGCACTATGATACAAACCCCCCCAAACTTTCCAATTCTTTTATCAGAAAATAAGAGTCATATAGCAGTGCAAACCTGCCTCTGTACTATGGCTTGTATTTGGTCAGAAAATTTTAAAGAAGTCATACCCCAGTGCTTTTAACGTTCCAGGTGAAAACGCTCGAGTAAGACCTACTGGCTCTTTCAGTGTCTTCTGCCATTTCCTCTGAAGTCCCAGAAGCAAGTCTGATAAATTCCTTGTTGCAAGTCTTCTTTGACACGTTTCTGCTAGGAAATACCTTACAATATTAGGGACTATGTTAGGCTGCCCACTGCTGGTGCCTCTTCTATGAATAGTGATTAGTAACACCAATGTAATGCCTTTTGGATGACTCTCAAGGTCTTGCCTAGGTCAGGGCTTCTGCAGAGCACTTGGATTGTCTGAGACATCTTCCTGCCTTCTCTGATTGTAAAGAAAGCCTGTGGCTCTTCAGAGGAATTTGATATACGGAGCCAGTCAATTGGAAGCATGAAACACAGGGCCATGTCTGAATATACAACTAAGCTGTGCCCACTTGTTATTTCTACACTGACCAGTTACTTCCAAACTTCCCAGTTACCACCATCAAATGTTTTCTGAGTCAAGTCACCTACCGTAGGAAAAAAAAGTATGTTAGAACTCCTGGCTTGAGAGCAGAAGCATGAGTTCTAGGCATTTCTGATTCTTGAATTTTTTGATGCCAGTTCCTGAGAAAGTGCAGTAGGTACAAGTGTATTTTTCTATGAGCAGACCTGGAATTACTCCTTCCAGTTGAAGATGAGTGACTTTGCAGAATGTAATGCAAAATGCATGAGATCAGAGAGAGAATGAGCAAAAGGGAGGCTGTCCCTGTTTTCTGGTGATGAAGTCACTGGAGAAGATGTTCAGCAGCAGGTCCTAAATTGTGAGCACTACTCCTAAGGTAATTTATTCCTTTTATCTGAGCATGAACAAAAGACCATGTGGAGTGAACTGCAGAACTCCCTAGTCCATAAGAGAAGAGCTGTTATTCTTGCTTTTCTTCAGGGTTGTCTGACCCTGGCTGCTGGCTGCTCTGATTCACTGCTTTGTTGAGCTCCCTACTTAGGAGCCTACCTATAACAAAAGCAGAATTTAGCTGAGTGATGTTAATGTAGCCTTAATTTTTAATCAGATCCTCAGGAAAGTGAATAGGCTTTAATGGACCAGTTTCTCAGTAACCTGTTACTGTAAATGATAGCTAATTTAAAATCTGTATTTTCTCTTGGGCATGAGATAATGTATCACTGAACAGAGATGTCAGAAGCTAGATGAAGTATGAAATGAAGGTGCACTCAAACTGCGTACCAGAAGACACATCTGCACAGTTTTATTTTCTATATTCATCAGCCAATGGACTGCATTTGTAACAGGAACAAGAACAATTACATAGACAAAAGTCCTGTTTTCCTTTGTGATTCTTCCCACCTCTTCCTACAGACCAAAACACCTTTCACTCTGATGAAGCCACAGTTCTCAACTACCAGTGATCATAAGTGACAGAGCTGGGCTGAAAGGATAAAGGGAAGGATATAAAGCTGTCATCCTGTCTTTCCAGTAAAATGGACAGGTTTTGGTGCAATGGTGATATAGGAACTTTTACTGATGCAGCAAAATATGAGACCAATTTAAAGGTCAGAAGCAAAGTTCTATGTTGGGTTGCATATCAGTTTATTGGTGTGAAGACTGATAATGACTCTTATTCTTTCTTTTTAAACTAATTACTATACTAGTTCCAAAATGTGTGGATCTAATTCAAAATCAAGGCTCTACTACACTGCAGTCCCAAGGAAAAGTAACCTGAAGTGCTGGATGAAGCTTACAAGCAAAGGTCAGCTCTACACTGTCTTTTAGACTCCATGCCTTTTAGACTCCATTAATAACTTAACCACACGTTTCCACCAAAACAGACTGTTAAGAAATAAAAAATCATACATAAGGTCTAAGTGTTGTAGCCTACATACTGCAAAAAAATTACAGTAATTTTCTAATTGTTGATTCGGATGATTAGTTTCAATTACATGAACATTCTTGCTAGGAATGTTTTTAACTATGATTGTACTTCTCTAAGTAACTTGCTGTTTTATGAAAGTGTATACATTTGACTATCAGATATCAGTGTTGATGTGAAAAACAAAAAGTGCACAGGATAGTGAGGAAAATGCTTCTTTTCACAATATATGCTAATTAGCATTTTTTAATGACATAATATAAACCACAATTTTGCAGTCAGGGAAAATCATCGTTTAAACATCTTAGGTGATCCTGAAAACTCTTAGGTTTTTCATACTTCCACTGTACAGAAAGCCTGAAATTTTCAGATTTTTCCATGGTACTGTGCAGTAATCAAAAGGGCATTCTATTTTGTCCCCTGGTTTTATGCACTTCCTTGAATGTGAGGTGATAAACGAGCAGCTTATGTTGTCCAAAACCATGTCAATCCTCTTCCTTCTGCTTTGCGTAAAGAAAGTTAATCACTGTTTAACAAACCCACTGAACTTAAATGAGCACTAGATAAAGATTTCATTTGGAATCTCTCATTTATTTAGAAGAGTTTTGCTACCTTAATTGAAGGTCCACAAGTCAAGATGCAGAAAGTATTCACAAGTGTATCCTGTCAAAAAAACCCTCTTCGTTTCCCCTTCCCAAGGAAGGAGGCTGAACTGGGAGCATAAATACTATTCCTTTTAAAAGGAAAATATAATAGTTACCTTTTCAAATGGCCCATTTTAAGCAGGGTTGGTTTTTTTTTTTCATTATAGCACATTACAGGTCTGCACAAGCTGTGGCACAGAGAGCTAGTTTTTCATAGAATGTAAGCAGGTACAGCTTCCATTTATGACTATCAAATGCCCACATACTCTGTATTTTCAATGAAAGAAGCTGTCAGTTCACCCCTGAAGGTGACAAAGTGTGAGTGAAAGTCTGGGTGGGGAACAGACTCCTGCCTCTCCAATTCCCTGCCTGTTTGCTGCATATGTTTTTTACCATGGGCAGGAGACATATGAATGTATTTCACTCTGCAATTTGCGCCCTGTATCTCAAAAAGTAATATTTTGTTTTATTGTGGATAAGAAGGCTGTAAATGAGATAAATTTCCTTTCAGCTATCCTGACCTAGATAAGGCCTTTAATGACTAACTGAAAAAGTGTCTGATGCAAATATTGCTGTTTTCCAAATCTGTTTTACTATGCAAAATATTATTGGTCATTTAAAAAAACAAAATGTGGGCCTCCGGTTTGGTTCAACTCAACTGAAGCTGATTATTGTCAGTCCTTTATTCAAAAGTTAGTTGGAAAATTGTGAGCTCATTTTGCAAACAGAATAGGTGAAACTAGATAAAAAAAAGGACATCTGCATTGCTAATGGGTTACTGAACCACATGGACCATCTGGAAAAATTTCACTGGAAGCTAAATCTGTATTTACTCTGGATTGCACAATACAAAACTGTTTCTTTTTCTCTGCTATCTGAATTCACAGAATCATAGAACCATAGAACGATTTGGGCTGGAACGGACCTTAAAGGTCACCTAGTTTCAAACCCTCTGCAGGGACAGTTTCCACTAGAATCAGGTTGCTCAAAGTCCCATCCAGCCTGTCCTCGAATACTTTCAGCGACAGGGCATCCACAGCCTTTCTAAGCAAACAATTCTCCCTCATCCTATTATTACACTCCCTGATCAAGAGTTCCACCCCACCTTTCCTGTCAGCCCCCTTTAAATACTGGAAGGCCACAATAAAGTCTCCCTGAAGCCTTCTCTTCTCTGGGCTGAATAACCCTAAATCTCTCAGCGTCCTCATAGGGGAGGTGCTCTAACCCTCTGATCACCTTTGTGGCACACCTCTGGACTTGCTCAGGCAGGTCCATGTTTTTCTTATGCTGAGAACCCCAGATCTGGATGCAGTACTGGTGGGGTATCACCAGAGCAGAGTTAGAGGGGCAGAAGCACCTTCCTCAACCTGCTGGCCGTGCTTCTTTTGATGCAGCCCAGGATGTAGTTGGCTTTCCGGGCTGTGAGTGCACATTGCTGGGGCACATGCAGCTTTTCATCCATCACGACCCCCAGGTCCTTCTCTGCAGGGCTGCTCTTAATCTCTTCATCCCACAGCCTGCATTGATGCTGAGGGTTGCCCCAACCCAGGAGCAGGATCTTGCACTTGCCATTGTTGAACCTCATGAGGTTTGAATGCATTTACCTTTAAAGCCTGTGAGGGTCCTTCTAGACAGCATCACTACCCTCTAGCATGTTGACCACACCACACAGCTTGGTGTTGCTGGCAAACTTGCTGAGGGTGCTCTTGATTCCACTGTCCATGTTTCTGAAAAAGATGTTAAACAGCACAAGTCCCAGTACCAATCCCGGAGGAATGCCACTCATCACTGGTCTCCAGATGGACATTGACACACCCACTGCAACTCTTTGTGTGCAACCATCCAGTCAATTCCTTATCCACTGAGTGGTCCATCCATCAAATCCATGCCTCTCCAATTTAGAGATGAAGATGTCATGCAGGACAGTGTCTTTGCACAAGTACAGGTGGACGATGTAAGTTGCTCTTCCCTTATCCACCAATGCTGTAACCTCATCTTAGAATGCCACCAAATTTGTCAGGTACAATTGGCTCTTAGTGAAGTCATGTTGGCTGTCACCAATCACCTCCTCATTTTCCATGTGCCTTAGCACAGTTTCCAGGAGGATTTGCTCCATGATATGGCTCAGCACAGATGTCAGACTGACTCACCTGTAGTTCCTTGGGTATTCCTTTTTTCCATTTTTGAAAATGAAGGTTATGTTTTCCCTTTTCCAGTCACTGGGAACTTAACTGGACTGCCATGGCTTCTCCAATATGATGGAGAACAGCTTAGCAAGTTCTCTGCCAGTTCCCTCAGGACCCTTGGATGCACCTTATCACGTCCCATGGACTTGTGTACCTTCAAGTGCCTTAGATGGTCTCAAACCTGATCTCCTAGTTACTCGGTAGTACTTCAGGCACTCCCAGTGCCTGCATTTGGATTCCATGAATTGGATGGTGCGGCTGAAGCACTTGTCAGTGAAGACTGATGCAGAAAGTTGTTGAGTACTTCAGCCATGTTGGTTGTAGTCAGGTCTCCTGTTTTGCTCATCGGGGGCGAACAGTTTGTTTCATCTTACTTCATTGTCCTATGTACCTGAAAAAAACCTTGTTGCTATTTTTCATGTCCCTAGCAAAGTTCAGCTCTGGTTGTGCCTTGGTTTTCCCAATCCCTTCCCTGCACTCTTGGGCCATATCCCTATAATCTCCCCAGGATGTTTATCCCTGCCTCCACTGGTTATGCAGTTTGGGTTTGTGTTTTAGTTTGGCTAAGAGGTCTTGACTTAACCAAGCTGCCTCTCCGTGCTGCCTCCCCATGCTGACTGCTTGTGCATTGGGTTTGAAAGCTCTGGGGCCCTAAGAAAAATGTCTTTAAAGATCTCCCAGATCTCATTCACTCCTTTGCCTCTGAGGGCAGTTTCGCAAGGGATCTCAGGTACTAGCACCCTAAACAGCCAAAAGTTGGCATTTCTGGGTCCTGTCTCTAATTTTTATTCATCCTGTACCCCTCAAGATTAAGATTTCCACAAGGGCATGATCACTGCAGCCCAGGCTACCTCCAATCTTGACTTCTCTGATAAATTCTTCTGCATTAGTGAGCAACAGGTCCAGCAGTGCCTCCCCTGTGGATAGGCTCTCCATCACCTGTACTAGGAAGTTGTCCTCCATCCACTCCAGTAGTTTCCTGGACAACCTGCAGTTCACTGTGCCACTATTCCAGGTGGTTGAAGTCCCCTATTAGGATCAGGGCCTGTGAGTGTGATGCTTCCTGCAGAAGAAGAAAGAACTCTTCTTCAGCCTTTTCTTCTTGATTGGGTGGCCTTTAGTAGACACTAACCACAAAGTTTCCTTTGTTGGCTTGGTCTTTAATTTTCATGTGCATCGCTGTTCTTCAAAGAGAACTCTGTGCAATCAATCCCATTTTTGGCATGGCGGGCATCTCCCCCACCTCTCCTTCCTTGCCTGTCCGTTCTGAATAGTTCATAGTTATCAATCACAGCACTCCAATCATGCAGTTCATCCTATTAAGTTTCTGTGATAGCAATCATGTCATAATTTTCCATCTGGGCAGCAGCTACCAGCTAGCTTCTCCTGGTTGTCTACCATGCTGTGTGCATTGGTATAGAAGCACTTCAATTGGGCTATTGGCCACATTTCCTTTTTAGAGGAGCTTGCCCTAATTCCTTTGAGGCAGTTCACAGGACTTTCCTGTTGCTTCCCAATGCTTCAGCAGCCCCTGGCTCCTGTTGAGTGCTTAGAACATCACACCCTTCTCCCACTAAATATAGTTTAAGGCTTCATTTGTAAGTCCAGCCACCTTATTGCCCAGGACACTTTTGCTCATACTTGGTCAGTTGAGCCCCACCAGCTATCAACAGGCCTGGTTACTCAAAGGTATGTCCAAGATTATAGCAGCCAAGACCTTGAGCATGGCACCATCTATGCAGCGAGTCATTCACTTGTCCAGCTCACCTCCTTTTTCTCAAACCCCCTTCTTTCACCAGAAGGGTAAGGGATAACACTGCCTGTGCTCCCTTTTAACATTGTTCTGAGGGACATAAAATCTTTTGATATTTCTGAGTCACCTCATTACAACATCATTTGATCCTACTTGGAATAATAGGAACAGGTGATAGTTCACACACTTTACCAGTCTTAGCAGCCTCTTCATGATATCACAGACGTGAGCTCCCAGCAGGCAGCAAACTTATCTAGAAGTATTGTCTAAGCAACAAATGGATGCTTTGGTCCCTCTCAGCAAGGCATCTCCAATTACTAACACCCTATGTACGTTTCTGGGGGCACTGGTTCTAATACAGGTGGGTGGTTGGAGCAATTTTTCACAGTTGGTCTTTCCTGGATCCTGCCTGCTACTCGCTCTCTCTTCATTCTGCATCCCCAAGGTATCTTACCTGTTAAATGGGGGCACTTCAGAGGAAAGTGGAAGAATGCTCCTGTTCCAAGCAGAGACAAGAGTCTAGTCTATGTCTCACAACTTGGTTGAATCTGTCATATCTTTTTCTTAGCATTTTTCTTTTTTGTTTCAAATTGCCTGATGAGTTTCAAAACTTGATGCCACTTAAAGGCTGTCAGGAGTACCAGCAGCCAGAGAAAGCAAAAACTGAAGACTCATTTCATATTGGTCTGTGCAATACAGAAGTCTAGATATGTTATAGATATGAAAGAGCAATAGGGTTGCATAGATGATAGTTAAATGACTAGCCATGCAAGATACTAGGATAAATAAGTCAACTCTGAATTCTACAATGTATTGTGTCAAGTACTTTAGTTTAATATTAAATAGAATATTAGTCTTTGGATGTGAGTCTTAAAGAGGCCTTTTGTTTTTAAAGGCAAGTGTTGTGTTGGATTGACAGAATTTAGTGGCACAGTGCCTTCCAGTCACTTAGTTTGTTACAGTGGTAATCAGTTCTCACAGAGATTGCTAGCTGAGCATCTGGATGATGTGATGAGGCTTTACCTGTCTGGTGCATTGTTCTGGATACTCCATGACATGAACTCTGAGAATAGAATGATTGGGAGGATTTCTTGGAAGGAAGGATCTGCAGAAGCTATAATTCAAACATTCCTCAGAAGAGTTCGTAAAGCTTAGTAAAATCTGAAAGCATTTTCAATGATTTCTGCGAAGAGCCAGAAGAGTGTTTGTAATCTCTCTTTCTTCTTGTCATAGTGCTGTAGCGCAACATGTTTTAGTAGGATTTTATATAACCCAAGAAAGCACCTATGCATCCTTCTGCACTTATGCATTGTAATTTGTTGCTGTGGAAATGCCAAAACCAGTCATTGACTAAGAACGGGCCAACTTCTTCAGGCAAAACAGTGTCCAGCTTGCATTCAACAGTCAAAATGAATTGTAGCCATCTTCATGCTTTATAGTGGCTTAATATCTTCCCTGTATTGTTAAGGTCTTTTTGCCACTTATAGCCAATGCACACAGGCCACAGCTCACACAGTTCAATGCTTAATTTGGGCACAGCAATTCCATCAGCATCTCTGAGAAATCAGGTGAAACTAAATTAAATTAAATTATCCTTACTTTTTTCATCTTCTCTTGCTTCCTTTGTATTTCTTGGCACAGAAGCATTTTCTAGATTAATTGCAGCACCGACTGCACCACCTTCCTTTTAAACAGGAAAACTTTGGATCATTTATTGCTTTTGACATATAGCATGCACTCTGAAGATTAACTGGAAGGAAACCTTCAGATCAGGGAGAATTTAAAAAGAGCAATGGCATCTTCCAGCAGAGTATGTCTTAGGTACTGCTGTCTGAGAGGCTTTTTCTGCTGGAGAAAAGCAGCTGACCTCAGGCAAACAACTGTGGGAGAGCGTGCAAGGTAGGCTTGCTGTGCATTCACATGCATGCATATCTTCTCTTCTGGATATCATATTTTCTTTTACTGTCAGAGATTTTACTGTACTATGAGCTTTCTAAAGTTAGTCCCTTGGAACCAAAGAAAGAGCCCTATGTTCCAGTAGCTCTAACTCCAGTTAAGATAACAGACTTCTGGATGACTGCATGAATTAATGTGATATAAAAAATATATCATACAGGTCAAATAAAGTGTTTTCTCATAAAGATGTCAAAGACCTGGTTGCCATAATAGTAGACAAATTGCCACAGGGTAAAATTTTCATAAGTTTTTGCATAAATTACAATGCCAGTCCTGTTTTCAAGCTAATGTTTCCTCAGAAATAATACTGTCTTTTCAAAGGAATTATTTTCCTATGCACCTATCAGTGTTACAGAAATAGAATATGCTGTCCTAAATCAGAAAAGTCAGTTTTGAAAATTTCTTCTCATTGCCTGAGGATTTGTAATGTGAAGACTTTGCCTCAGTATAGCTACAGAACTTCATGTCCCAAATGAAAGACTGATGCATTCCTCATACCAGTTTTTTCTACTACAGTTCATTGAAAAATGTTACTAATTAAGGTAATCATGACACAGTCACACACTGGTATTAAAGGAAAAAAAAGAAAATGGAAAGAACTTAAATTAAAACCAGGATAATAAGACAGAAAGCTAACATGATAGAACACCAGAAGTCGCCAATTAGAGTCACTACATCACTCAAATCCTCTTAAATAAAAAAAAAAATACAAGGATAAGAAATAATATAACATTATTACAATAAAATGCACTTTTAAGTGAGATGTTTCTGTAAATAAATTTAGAAACCCATGATGGTTTCACAGAGGGATTTTAGCCATACGAATTTTTCTTACCTGTTATAGTTGCTTTGTTAATTGATGGTTGGTTACACATTGGTGATCGCCTGTTTAAAAGAAAGAAAAAGTATAAGCCTGATACAACTCACAGATGACTGGATCCTTGAACCATATAATAGAATGTACAGACTGGAATACGCTGGCATTGCCAAAGAAGAAGTTCATTTAGAACAGGTATTTCTTTCCAGTGTAAAAGGGTAGCCACAGCTGACCCTGAAACCTCTCTGTACATTGGGAATTCCAAGAGAGGAATATTCTAGGTATTTACAAGTTCATTGAAAACCCACTTAATCATACCTAGAGTTCATATGTAGCTTGACATTTGATTCATATACATAGTTATCATTATTCTAAGAAAATGTCCACTTCCCACATTGTCTGATTATTTTTCACTCTATTATTTTGCATATATATTTCACACATTATTCTGCATATTCCTTTCACAATAATCTTTATGGCAAACAGCTCAGTGAACTGACTGCTTTGCCCACTGAAGAAACCTTGAAGTTGCTGGACTGACACAGTTGAATAGGCATTTCTGCAAACAGGGGCCACTTATGGTCTGCATATTCCAACCAAGGATGCTGGAAATATCTTTTAGTGATACTGCATATGCAATGGTAGGCAGCTGTCTTTGAAATGATAATTACTTCTAAATACTAAAGGTGCATGTTTTGGGTGAGAGACACAACTACGCTACAAAATTTGCCTGTGTAACTAAGGTTTATGTTAACTATGATGCTGTAACATGACTGGAAACAGATCATATTTATAATGTCTCACTTTTGAGATGGAATGGTGGGATGTAATTATCTTGGATGCGTTAGGCAGAGTTCTAGGTTTAGATCATGCAAGTAGCTCAGAGTGAGCGTATCTGTCTGCTCCCTTTTGTTGATTTGCAAGTCTCAGACTCTACTTGAATGATCATCTTTGAATGAACTTTGACATATGACTAATTTATTTAATTTCATAGAAATTGCAGAAAACCACTCCCAAGTTTATGCAACAATGGCAATGCAAGAGCAATTAGTAGGCAAAGGGGCTATAGTCTCAGCTATCAAGTATAGCATCTTCAAGGGATTAATAAATTCATTACTCATCCAGTATGTAGGTTTGGTGGCACAGACTGAAATCTGTAACAGCTAATTGTTATTCTTAGTTTATATTTTAAAAGTATCAGTGCAAAATATTCAGTGGCCAAAATGTGACACTCACTTGCTGGGTGCCCGATCTTGCAAATTCGTTAATGCAGCAAAGTTATTCCGTACAGTACGCAGACTGGCCAGCACCTGGAATAGACAGAATGGTTTCAGTCTAAATTTCTGCGCAAGTGAGACTGATTTATCTATGCTACACTGTGCTGAAAGAAAAAGGAAAGGACATTGCAAAACAACTGTAAAAGATTTCCAGGATTGGTTTGTCTGAAGCCTTTGACCATTATTTAATAATAAAATGTCTGTAATACAAGGACATTCTTTCATAAACAAGTAGTTATTTGTTTAAAGGCAGACTTACCTGAAGAGGAGGAAAATTTTTCACAGAATATATTTAGGTTCTTTAAAATGACCATAAAAGCATTCATATTCAGAAGATAGTAGCCTATTTAAGCCTTCATGCATAAGAAATTACAAAATCTTCCATTTGCAGTTCAGCCTCCACAGACCTCAAAGGACAAAAGGAATGAGATTGTCTAGACTGCCAGGAAAAATAAAAGTGGCTTCTTTAAGGGGTGCAGTTGATTTGAGGACTTAGTGCAGGAGGCCAGAGTAAGAGGAAGGTATCATCTGAGCAGGTGGGAAATGTCTGCAGGTACTACAAGCTTTGCTCATTGGGAAAGACAACATAAACGGACTACTTCCTTTCTGGGCTTAATTTCTTGCAAGACAGCACCTAGTGGAGGCAGTAGAGGAGTGTCTTCTTGTTATAAGTGGCATACACACTCTCTTCTGAAGGCAGCTGGACAAATGCAACTGATTTTGTATCATGTAAGGTTAATATGATTACAGAGAGGCAGAGGAACCACAAATTGTTTGGAATCAGACTGGGAATGGGAGGAAGAAGCAACACCAACCACTGGTGTGTCTTTACAGGAGTAGCTTCTTGTTTCTCAGCCCAGACCAGGGTGATTCCCTGGTGAACCCATTTTAGGAATAACAAAGGCAGGAATGAGAATTTGGGTTCCAGAGGTCTGAGCTGAGGAGGATACAACCCTCTTTTCTAATGTCCTTAAATTTACATATGAGGTAGGAAGGGTGTAGGAGGCTGGAAAGAAATAAAAGGTTAAGTAAAAGGCTGTGATAGAAAATATTCAGGAGATAATAGTGACTGGCAGTGTTCAAGCTATTGTAGATAGTTCTCAAATGTCTAAAGGTAATAAAATATCTGTAGTGGGTCTGGCTGAGCTGCTTTTCCCCATCCAGCCCTCATGCTGCAGTACTGGGAGCTGGAGGGTGTTGA
>WUAM01000395.1:12181104-12191862 GCA_024336885.1 Actenoides hombroni
GCACATTCTCAACTGCATCTCAATTTCCCCTGTATCAGGGAATATGATACGTAATAATTCACCCTGTGAGTGCCTTTTCCCCTGCTCAATTCAAATGAAAACAGGTTGATTTAAACCACCGTTAACAGAGTTTGGCACTGAAATACTAAATGCTTTTAAATAATCAATTAAGGCACCTTGGTGCAAGTAGCAATAATATTCAAACTTCCTTTCTCTAACACCAACAAGAATATGAAACTACTCTTAAAACAAATAGGGTGTTTTGTCCCACGAAAAAGATATCCATAAATGGGGTATAATATCTGCTTCTTTTCTAGGCATACTATAACCTGTCTTACCTATGCACCATAATTTCTAATAACAATACAGATGACAATGAACATGAACTTATCTGTAGTAAATATTTATTGGATTGCTTGACCACCATGAAATTTGTACTTTTTCTGTGCTCAAGAGTTAGGAGTTTGATTTTTCTTGAGGAACTAAAACCAGAAGCTGTTTTACTTTTTCTTGGTCTTCTTGTTTTTCCTGAAATGTCTTCTCTTTCATTATTGTTGAAGTATATTTATCATTTGAGAGATGAGAGTATTCTTAGAAAAAGTGCTGGCTTAATCTTTTCTCTGCTAATAAAAGATGAAGGTATTCTTCATACAAAGGATTTGATCAACCAGTGTCTTATGAACACTGTATCTGTTTACAGTATATTTAAATACAATAACCCATGAAATTAGTATTGTTTTAAAACCTTATCATTAGACCAATGCAATCTGCATATTCAGACTGAAGATGGACACCTTATTCTTGAGACTGCTATGTGACTCAGCTTGTCTCTTTCCATTCACCTTCAATCACATATGACTTTTAGATTCACGCCCACCTCCATAGTTACACTGAATTAAATTTATCTCCTAATTATTACAAGGTAAAACCTATCATCATGAGTTCAAGGAATACTAATATTAACTTTTCATACATTGTAAGACAGCTCTATTACGAAAAAATGTGGAGTTTTGATCTAAATTATTGCATTTTATAAAACAGAATCTCAATGAGAAAAATCAAAGAAATAGAGATGATTTTGTAAAGGAACATAAGTATTCTGGATAAAACTTATCTTGCATCTAAAAATTATCTTGTATTGAATACATAAAAGATGTTCAAAAGGAGAAATTATAATTATAAAAAGCGGGAGAATAACAGAGAGAACAGATTTTTCTTCATCATGACTCTGCTACAGTATTTGAAAAGACATCAAAGGTGTTTATCGTGTTGTTGCACTTCAGCATTAAAAGAGAGCTATAGGTAACAAGAGTGGGAATTTTATAACTTTCTGTTTTGACAATTTTCTCCCATTTCGAGCAAACATATCTTATATAAAATTGATGACAGAAAACAACTGGTTTGGCCATTTGGCCTTTAAATTGCAAGATCATATAAGAAATATGGCAAAATTTTGCCTACCTGAGCAAATGGTGTCACGATCAAGTCATCTCCATGTCTGCAAAAATGAACAGAGTTTTAAGCTACATACTAGTGAAAAATTCTCACTGCTTTAACAGGAAGAAAATCAGGTTATACAATGCACTGTAGGTAACTCTAGTTTTATTCTTCTGCACTTAATCACTACCGCTGCTTTGCACATTCTTTAAAAAGTAAATATCAGCTTAGTTATTGTCCATCTGCTTGTTATGTCTATGGGATGTATCATGAGCCAGCCAGTTTCTGTGCTGCAGGCTGGGCAGGTGACTATCTGCCTAGGTGCAGAGACCATCTGCAAAGATTTCATCCCATAGGATGGAAGTGAAAACACTGAAAGTGACTCCACTTTTTTTATGGAGTCTGACCTTTCCAAGGGAAATATATGACAAAAAAAAAATGACAGCAACCAAGATGAAAAATTTTCCAAAGACAAAAATCCAAAATGACTGCTTTTTAAATTTTCCTGTACTTTCCTGCAGTGAATTTATTGTGATGAGTTGTAAATTGTAAGCATAAACTAGGAATATTTAACAATAGATTTTCAAGCCTATGAAAATCTAATGAGAAGAAGGCTTTTTGATATATAGAGAAATATGATTTGCATTTGAGTTTGTACATCATTCTTAGAATTTATATACTGTCTGCAAGACAGTAATATTTTTTCAGGTATTACAAGAACATAATAAAAAAGCAGTAAGTATAACCAGAACATTTATGATCAGAATTGCTTAATGAGTTACACAGATACATAAAGGCTTCAGCAGAAGATATGTCATATGCATCTTTTTCTATTCTCTCCCATTCTTCACTAAAACGACCATAGTGTGAGTACATACACTATCTCACTTCCAGAAAAATAATGCGTGTTGCATTCAAATTCTATTAAATAGTATTATCTGCTTTGTGACAGATGGCTTACCTGTTCCTCAGTTAAATCTGTTCATTTCTTCGCACTTATAAAGAATATTTTTACTATTTGTGTATAGCTACTCCATTTTCTCTTGTGCTTTTACAGTTAAAAGAGGAACAACTGTGTAGAGCAAGGAATCCTATGTTTGACATCTAAATGACTTTTGCAAAGATGGAAGAGCCTACATCCTCAAGTAAATTATTTGCCAGTCTTCCTCATGCCTACTGACTTTATATTTAGTTAGGTTTTTTAGGCAAAATGCAAAAAAAGGGTTGGGCAAATTCTTCCAGTGTATTTTCTAAGTAATCGAATTCTTCACAGAAACTGTATCTAAAATCAATATGCAAACCCATTTTTTTACTGATCTAGTTCCCATATTTAGAAGTGATGAAGGGGCAGAATGCTGGACATGAAAAGTTTTACAACTTAGCAGCAGTACTAGACAAAGAACAAAAATATTGCATTGATTCTACCTGTAAATAAGCCAGATAGAGTAGAGCTAGTTCCTTCTAGTGTCAGAAGCATCTGTCAGTGGTAAACCGTCTGAATGGCTAACATATGACACAAAAGCACAAAATATTCATCAGTGCTTTAAATTCCCAGGCAACTGTTAGAACATAGTTTTTAACTGTCACAGTGCAGACTGGCAAAACTATGAAAATGGGATGGTCCTTCTCAAAATCTTTTACGTTCTTCCTTCCTTTCTTTCTCTTCTTCCCATTCAGGGCCCCTGCTTTCCACCTCTTGAATGCTGAGTCACTTCTAAGATGCAAAAAGTACATGTTTTGGGGCTGTCTGCCTAAAAAACCCTTTTTTTTTTTTTTTCTTTTTTTTTCCCCCTTCCCCCTTTTTTTTTTTTTCTTTTTTTCTTTTCTGTAAAATAGCATTACACTACTCCTCTTGTTTTCAGATTTTATTCTACTTGAGCTCTTGGTGGACTGCATTTCATTGTAGAACATTGATAAAATACTGTAGATTACTATTTTTTAGAGGAGGCATTATTAAATACTAATTTAATCAGTTTAATTTAATGCATTGAAATCAATCCAGGATTTAATGTTCACTTTTCAAATGTCCCTTGTGTCAAGACCAGCAATTCCAGAAATTACCATTATTTTTGTGAAAGTATGATATTGAAAGTGCAGATATCCACAGCTTTAACATAGCAGTTTAGCATCTACCAAACCCACTTGAATAGAAAAGCAATTGCATAATATGATGAGTAATTAACCTACATTGGTTCAGGAAAACTGGAAAAGGTGAGAGTGCTCAAAAAAAGGAGCAGACATGTCTAAAGCAGCTGTGTTATTTTCTGTACAGATGAGCAAGAATGTATGATTCAATGTAAGTGTCATTGATCCACAGTGTACTGTGGTGTAGTAAACACTGCTATGTTTAAATGTCCTGCTGTTTCTTCTCAGATGATATGGAAGCTGATAGATGATTCTGTCTGGATTCTGGACAGGATAGTGCCATGTATATACATATGGAAGCAGCAAGAGGGAGTGCAAGCCTTGTGCAATATATTACAAGCTTCTAACTATAGACAGAGATGTTAACCTTCAAGGTTAGATGAAATTGTTCACATCAGTGTTAAAGTCTGTTAACTAGAATGAATGGCATACTTGTTTACTTCTTAATTTTTCAAGTGAAAGACAGATTTGAAAACAGAATGGTTTTCACATAGCCCAAAAATTTGAAATTATCAAATCCACCAACACCAAAAAAGACTTATAAATCACACAACAACCCACATGAGGTGAATCACATAAGTGATTTTATATAAATAAATCACAGACTAAATTTTCTTTACAACATATTTCAAGTTCTTTACCACATCAAAATGATGAAGCCTAGCTTTCTGCAAATTTTGTAGGCTTTGCTTCCTAACCTTTCCTGTGGAACATACTTGAACTCACCCAATATAACCTATGATGACCCCCACCCTGGAGAAGAGATGAAAGTGCTATGCTAAATCAGAAGTTAGATGAATATGTTCAGCTAACTGTTGACAAATAAAAACCACAAAAATTCTGCTTCTGCTCCTCAAGAGTAGCATTATTTTGTCTCTTCTATCCCAATTACAGGACAATAATTGACTTTGCTCTCACTAAAAAGAACTTAGATGCATGCTTGGACAGAGAGAGGAGGAGGCAGGAAGAGTAACACAGGGATAGGCAAGGTGACTGCATGACCTTTGCTTCTTAATTAAGTTGGAATAATTTAATATAACCATCTAATAAGAAGAATATCTAGAGAAACATTCTGAGGACCTGCTGAGATACAGTCAAAAAAGAGAAGGTATTTTTTTAATGTGGTCAGAAAAAAGTCAAGATAGCTATTAAGGAGAAGTGAGTTCCAGACCCTATAGACCATTTCTAGAAATGAGAGTCTGTGCTTGCCAGGGTAGAGCTTCACAGTGAATGCCCTGAATAAAGTTTGTCTTTGTAAAGGCCATGGTAAACTCAGATTAAGACTTTCCAGACACACTTGAAGAATACCAAGTGAACACAGATGGAGACATAAATGGGGTAAATACGAGCTCTGTCTAAATCAAGGAGGGGGAAATGAAAAAAACATATTTACACCAATTTGACACATACTTTTTCATGGACAAAACACAGTCAAATTAAAATTCCTAGTTAATCTTGATTCAGTGTTTATAGCATAAATTACAAGACTAGTGGAAAGAATTGTGATGCTTTGTATCAGTTTAAAGCGTGATCATACAGGTTTGCCACACTCCTCCTTTTGAGTGAAAAACGCACTTACCTCCTGAGGGTAACTGCTGCCTGCAGATGCTGGTCAGGCTTTAAATGCAACTGGCATAGTCTGTGTTGGATTCTCTGGCTACAAACTTGGGACACAGCCTTTTTGAAAGAATAAAGCTACCAACAGACTTTGAAAAGCTGTAGGGGACAGTGGCTGTCTAGAATCCCTAAACTGTGCTTCAGAGCAAGAACTAAGGCTTTTGTCACATTTTCACAAGAATTGGCTCCATTTTTACAGAGCCATATTTGGGCATTTATTTTTTAATTAATATAGAAATGTAGCAAACATAAAAGCAAGGGAAAATCCATGCTGTCTATACACAACATAAAAAATTTGAAGATAAGCATGAAAGTAGTCTTCTATTTGAAACAGAAAATCTATTGCAGGCTCCTTTTTCAGAGTAAACGTCTATATATTTGGACTAAGCATGACATCCACTCATTTCTGCATCCAAGGCTGATTCAGGCTTACTGTCCAATAACATGCCATAAATACAGCTTATATGAGATATTAATATTTTGCTTGTATATATGCTGGCACACAAATATACCAGGTGCTAAACCACAATTGGAGAAGAGAGAGTAAGGTGATCGTTTACCCTAATTGTTAGGACATTTTTTCCTGCCCCAGTAACACCTTACAGGTCAAGACAAATAAACACACAAGAAACATATGAATTGAGTATGCTGAATATATGCATATATTTTAATAGCACTGATATCTGATTCTAGTTTCCACTCTGAAGAGTAATGGAAACATCATGTAACAATACTAGTCTGTGGAAGCTGTGCTCTAAGGTCAGCAAGCAGTAGAGTTGGCTGGCTGCTCCACACAGCTTGCACTTTAACATCATGTGCATTTGGAGAATTCACATGGGCTGGTTTGCAATACTAGTTTGTGGAGTCAGAAATCACATTCTTCCAAGTTAGTTTATTTGTGCTTAATGTTAGTTTCTAAAGATTTCAGAAACAATTTTCTAATCCTAATAAGGTATATCCCAGGCCTGGCTCCAAAAGCAAAGAATGACTGGAGATAAGAGGCACCTCTCAATGTTGTGCCCACATTATGGGGTGTGACAGAAACTGGCTTATAGCCTTTCACAGATAGTGAAAAGCATCTAAGGCAGGGGCTAGAGGCTATGACACTGTGGGAAGGTTGGGATTTAGGGCTTAGAGAGCAATCAGTTGAAATTGTTAATGGAGTCATGAGCTACAGAGGAGGGGTTTGTTTTTCCCAGAGCGTTTCTTTATTTCTGGGAACATGTACCTTAAAGTATTTTTACAAAGAGCTACTTGAAACTACTTGTTCTATAACAAAGTGCACTAAAATTACACTGTGAATGAAGCAGACTCTTGTCAGCTATTGTCTGAATGTTTCTGAAACCAGATTTTTCTGTATCACTATGCAGTTATGTCCTCCTGCTACTTCTTCTAAATACAGCAACAGAGTTTGCACTAAACAGAGTTTGTGGTAAAAGTGTTTCTATAATATTGTGAGTTCTGGAGAGTTCAGTCTACTTAATTTCAGTTGAGCTTAACTAGATGGAAGTGGATTGTCTCAGAAAATCCATAGTCCCTGAGAAGTCCACTATCCAGGCAAAAGAAAGGCTTTTCATAGTAGTTTTCCTTGGACTATCTAACTAAACAAGTTAGACTTAGGAAGAAACACCAAAGGGAAAAAAATTCTCCAGTATAAATCTCACTAGCAAATACTTTAGATGCAAGTGTTTCCAAACACCCCAATTAACTTCATATGGAGCACAAATCAAGTTACTCCACTATTGCATGTTGATGAAGAAAACAATACTTGGCCACCTTATGATCAGACATCCAAAAGACAGCTCAAAACACATGTGGATCATTACACATGGCTAATACACACCAAGATACGCCATGTACTAACGTACCAGGAGCTTTCCAGGTATAATGGATTTTTATGAGAGAAAGTACTTTAATTTTTCATGCCACCCTTTTAGTATCTCAGTTCCTGAAGATACACTTACTAGGTTTGAAAGAAGCTTTTGAATACTTGGAGTCTGCTCTTTTGAAGTCGTCAGCATTAAGTTACCCAAATTATAATTTTGCTTCTACTTCCAGTCAAACTGCATTTGAATACAAGGTGAGAAGCTCTCTCAAGAATGGGAAAGACAGAATTATCATATCCATTATAGACTAAAGGACTGGAAAGGAACAGTGAATACCAAGGCGTTTTTAAAACAGTATGTTGACATTTAATTCAGGCAGCATCAGCATCTATTATCTGGTTACCTATGCATCTTACTGTGCATAACCAGCATCGTATCACAGTGCCTGTGCTTTTGAGCAGACTAGAAACAAGAGACTTTGATGGATGACAAGGGCAGCTAACTACATCTCAGTGATGATGATATGAACTAAGACTCATTGAATCCAGAAGCTTCATTCAGGAGTGGTGGATGGGCTGGAATCAGAAACAGCTGACTAACTCAAAGAATGGGAAGTGTTACTGATTTTCCCCATTCTGTATAGTATGCTCTAGGAACACTATCAAGCTTCTTTCATCTCCCATGACAGAGTATCATAGCACCTTTGGAAGAGTTCAAGGAAGATTAAGGCCTCTTATGTTAGACTCATCTACTGCCTTCCTCAGGAAGCTTAAACCTTTTCCAAGGAGGCTGCACTTGCACAACTAACTTAGGTAGTCCACCTGAGGAAATTATGTAGGTACTGATGTAGTGGGACATCACAGAAGGATGCCAGCATGATGTGCAAGATAGGAAAACACAGGACAACTCAAGAAATCACCTATATCATATTGTTCCAAACAGCCACCAAGCTTCAATGCTTTAATCCTACCATAATATAGCAAATCATTTAGATGACATAAGAATGGTGGACAACCCTGAGCAACTGACCTGCATTAAGTCAGACAGAATTATTCAATCCTAAAGAGAAACAGAGCATGGACGTGTTAGAGTGTTTCACTGTTGTTTCTTTCTAAAATTGGAAGGCAGTGTGTCTGGGGGTCACTGAGGCAATGGCAAGGGAAAAGAAGTTACTGTAGTGCGAGATTTGATTTGTGTGTTCAAGGAGGGGATGGATTAAGCCAGAGGATGTAGGACTTTGAAGCAGAAAAGAGATAATCACAATCAGAAGAGTCGAGGCCAGTTCAGCAGTGCCATTGTTGGACTGTTCATACAACACAAATCATCATTTAGCTCTAAGCAAGGTTGTAAACAAACAGGCATCAGTGACTAAGGAAAAGGTTTGTTTTCTGCTCAGGTTAGAGAAAATTAGTGAGTGGGTGTGCACACAGGACTGGAAGCAATCAAGTTAGTGTAGCTTAATGAGTTACTATTAATCAGTTTTGATTGTATTAGCTGACACATATAAACTCTCAGCTTGTTGCAAATGAAAATAAAATGCATTATCTTGAACTGCTTTTAAGCAGCAGATATTTGGTTGCTTTCCTGTCCCTGCTTAAGTGTTGAGAACTAATAAGATTGTGTTACTTCTGAAGAATATGTGACTTTACACGTGAATCTCCTGCTGATGTGGGCTGAAAGATGTCTTCTCTAAAATGACATGAGAGCGGAACCGCTGAGAACAGCACCTATGCAAATAACTTCTCAACCTGAGCAAGCTTGCTCTCAGACAGCCACAGAAAGACTGTCTCAGCTTCAAGATTTAGAAAAAAGGGTTCCCTAACCAAACTCAAAGGCCCCTGAGTGTGTGTATATAAGAAGAAACAAGAAGACTTCAAGAAACACAAGGCATACCAATCATAATTTCAGATTGTCCATATTTTAGGGAATGAACTCTACAGCTAACACATTAGTCCAACTGCAAGCATACAAAGTGGTGTTTGTGCCCTGAAGGGTGAAACAAGAATGTATGTTCTTTTGGGTTATGTAATAAATTCAGCCTGTGCATGTAGGTGATCACTGAGCCGGAAAACCAGTCTGAGAGGCATCCCCAAAGCCATTTGAGACCATCTTTACAAAGTTCCCTTTCTCCATCCTTCAGTATTGCGTGCACACATGTGCACATACAAAACACTCACATTCTCTCCCCTCCACTTCACTGCAGATTGTGTAGCAAGCCCAGAGTTGAGTGGTATTGTGATGTAGCTGAAATCCCAGCTTAGAAATGGTTTTGGTACCATGTTTTTAATAACATTCCACTTTTGATTGAAGAGGTTAGGAATTCAGTGTGCATTGTTTTGTATAGGAGCAGTAATTTGCCATTTTGTTTCAAACACCCTTTATTTCCAGAAGAGAGGGAAAAAACCCTGACACACTACAAATGTTTGAAGGGTAAATTGGTGTTTTTAACATCTGTGAGTTATATTTGGAAAATGATTAGGTTTTAGCATTCAGATATAAACCCAGTAATTATTTTGTGTTGTCTGAATGTAAGAAAAAATAAATTTCCATTTCATTAAAAAAAAAATAAATCCTGATTCAACAACCATATAAAGGCGTATTAGAACAAGTTAGAATCTCCTGAAAAGGAGGTCAAAAGAAGCCTTGTCAATGCAAAAAAATATTCTCTTTATATTTATAAAACAACTGATTTACTGAGTTCTTTGCTTTGGAATCCATTTGTAAAATGTCTTAAGCAACTGGAAAGGACATGGTGTTTTTTTCTAAAATGTTTTTGTTTACAACTCAAAATAAGAATTGTAAGTGACTTACTAATTACTTAATTTAAGCTGCATCATGGAGATTTATTCAATTTAAAAGATCTTAAGAACAAAAAAGCAACACTCAGTGAAGCAAAATATTGGCCTATTTTTCCTAAATCCATGTAAGTTATTTATTTCCATGGACAAATAAAAGTCTCAAGCAATTTAATACATTTGTTTTTTCATTAAAAATTGTTTCTGAGCTGAAACACATATTGAAAAAGCATCTTAGAAGATTTTTTTTTAAAGCAGGCTAGACTTTGAAATTTAACTAGCTCTTTTCAGACAGTAATAACTGTGACATAGTAATATTACAGATTCTGTGAGAAGAATGATAAATAATAAGGAATTTCAACAGCAGTTTATCTGGAAAGAAAGACAATTATTTCAAATTTTCTAAACTGAAGTTCAGTTACTCTGCTTTGTAACTGTATGTCTCTTCTGGTCTCCTAGAATCTTGGTCAGAAACTTTCAGGGAAAAAAGTTTTTTTTCCCTTGTAACTTCAGATGTGTACTCATACCATTGTATTAGTAAATCCAGGCCTTCCTAGCTCAGAAACAGAAGAATAATCTATATCACTAGTAATTCAGCTTCCTCTTCTGGATGAGAAAATATATACTCATTTTGTTACTTCACTGACATGTTAAAGGTTCATGTGAACCTGATAAACTGTTCGTTTGCCACCTTTGTCTGCCATTTTTTTAAGTTACGTTCCCTTTATGAATCTGATACAGTTTTTTAACACCTGAGCAGACTGTTCAGAACTGGGAAATGTGTGCAAAACCTCAAATATTCATTTCTCTGGCAGTTGTTCAACATCACAGTCACAGGGATATTTCAGCCTGTTCACATCTACAGGTGTCAGGACCAGACCTGCCAGCCACTGACAAATAATGGAACTCCCTGCCTTGGGATTTACCTTTATATAACA
>WUAM01000395.1:12202380-12259163 GCA_024336885.1 Actenoides hombroni
TGGGCCCCCCCCCCCCCCCCAGTGCTGGGTCCAGCTCTGGAGTCCTCAGCACAGGAGAGACAGGGACCTGTGGGAGCAGGGCCAGAGGAGGCCGCAGAAATGATGCGAGGGCTGGAACCCCTCTGCTTGGGAGGAAAGGCTGAGCGCGCTGGGGCTGTTCAGCCTGGAGAAGAGAAGGCTCCGGGGACACCTTATTGCAGCCTTTCAGAACGTAATGGGGCCTGTCAGAAAGATGCAGACAGACTATTTTGCAGGGCCTGCTCGATAGGACAAAGGGTGATGGGTTTAAACTAAAAGAAGGAAGATTTAAACTAGATAGAAGGAAGAAATATCTTACCATGCAGGTTGTGAAACCCTGGCCCAGGTTGCCCAGAGAGGTGGTCGATGCCCCATCCCTGGAAACATTCCAGGTCAGGTTGGACGGGGCTCTGAGCAACCTGCTCTAGTTGCAGATGTCCCTTCAGGGGACATCCAACCTTCAGGGGGTTGGATTAGATGGCCTTTAAAGGTCCCTTCCAACACAAACCAACCTATGATACTATCAGTCTTGGGCTTGTGAAAGCTTCTGGCTAAAAAAATGTTTGTAGAAGCTGTCTGAAAACCTATCTGCAAATAAGATAGTCACACTGTTTTAATTTAGTCCTCCCTTCAGGCCTTTTGGGTACTGTTCTATTTGTAGACCTGAGTTATACTGTTTACAAACTGAGTACCATTAAAGGTGGAAAGGCAGTGTTTGCCACCGCTGTTATTATCGTCTCTTTGAAACTAGCTGGGAGGAATGTTCTTGGCCACTTTAGGTTAAAACCTATGGCTTTAGAGCTCTTGTTGAATGATATTTGTATGCATGTGTCCAGTCCTGTCAGCGCAGACAGAGCTGTCAGCAGTAGCTGGCATTCATTCTCCAACAATGGGACTATTTTGACACTTGCTGTGTTGACAGTGACATGGTATGAAGGCTAGAAATGCATTATTCTGTTTGCAAGAAATGCCAAACCAAGTGGTCTTCTGTACAGCATCATACTAAGGAGGCTGTGCGCGGTCATCACACATGTCCAGAAATGTTTTCACAGAAATATACTCCTGTCCTCTTAATGTAACTTGAGGGGAAAAAAATGGATAGGAAATGGATTGTAAACAGCTGTTTTTTCCTAATTTTTTGCTATATGTTAAAAAAAAAAAGTTATTTTCAGCAGTCTGTTTAGCTGTAGATAAGCTGAGACTGCTAGTGATCCTTTTTTTACGTGTTCCTGTTAAAACTAGTATGCATACATCAGATGGTGGCAGTGACTTGTACACTTCACTGATTTCTAGTAAGAATAACTGTTGATTTGGAACACCTTCAGAAAGGCTAATCTGAACCTACAGGGTGTGATAGATGAGTATTTTGAAGATTTTTGTCTTCTTTTTTTCTATAGTGGGCTTGAAACATAGGTATAGGAAAATGTCCCCAGGACTAATGGGGCAAAACCACCTGAATAGTAAGCAGTCCATATGGAAATGAGATCAAATGGGCAGTTCACTGCAACCATAAAAAGCAAAAAATTCTCTACTTGAGTCAGGTAGCTTCTTTTCCCTCTGCACATGACATGCAGCAGCACAGCTGTACAATTCAGAGGTTACCAAACAAGAAGGGCATTGCCTGATGAATGCTTTGGGAAACCCTCTAACGATCTTCAGAAACTATGATAAAAGAGAAGTTATTTTTTTCTTACACTGTAGTTGCTACGGAAATGGTAAGGTGATTGATTAATTGGAACTCTGTTAGTGGCTTGCAATAATACTAACCCAACATGGTAATCATATGGCACTTAGATAATTTCCAGGGGATTTTTTTTTACTACAGCAAGGTCTGTCATGTAAATTCCAATGCATGTAACCACCTCCTGTGCTCCAAGGGAGGTGCCTAACCTGGGTTTTACAAAGAGGTCAAGCAACATTCATATGTATCATTTAATCATATATAGATTGGTGGCACTTAAAAAAAAAACAAACCAAGGACGATATAAATTTCTGTGCTTTTGAGCTGGGACAGAACAGTGATGTTTTGTGATTGCACAGCTACGTGCCTGGTGTCGCTCAGGTAACCCAAAGCAGTATCCCACATGAGGCGGTAGTATACAAATTCTGAAGGTATCTATGATAACTCTGTAAAATACTATCATAAGCCTTCTAAAAGGGCTTTAAATGTTTTAGTGCCCGGGCATGTTTGATTAAAATACATCACAATATACAAAGCATTTACTCAGAAAAGTCCTGGGAGAAATGGCTGGGACCACACACACACCGTGTCAAAATCCTTTCCTTAAGAGTACCTTCTTTCTAGAGGGTTGATCTGATCTTTGGGGATTTCTTTGGGAAGTTAAAAGCGGTAGCTGAAAGTGAAGATTTGCCCCTCCTTTTTTATCTTCCTCAAGTAGACCAGTTAACATAAAGACCATAAATATGACATTATTGTACTGTCTGTGAAATAAATGATAAATGTGTATCTGCAAACAGAACCAATTATGGTAGAGAGCAAAGAATAAAAGGTGTTTTCCAAATTAAATCTATGCAGTTGTTAATGTGTTTCTATGGGAAAGGGAATAGAGAATAAATGTCAAAGACTGTGTTTTCCTAGTCTAGAGTTGTCCACTTATCAGCAACAGTGGCCCACACTTCCCTGCAGTCCCATTCCTTGCCCTGGGCTACCTCTGGCGTTTGTCAGACCTTTCCCTTAGTCACTTCTGCGTGTCCAGTCTGAAGACAACTAACCTGACAAAAGAGCAAATAATTTTCTGCTGACTTACTGTGCTGAGTCCTGTGAGTCCAGGAGCTGCTGCAGGAGAGACAGAGGCAGGCAGGAGCTGGACAGAGTGATGCTGCCAGAGTTATTTCAGTTTGCTCAGGAACATACAGCCTTTGCTGAGCACTTTGCTTATCTTTAAACTGAAGTAATCCCTGTATGTGCTACTTCAAATTCAGCTAACAAGCAACTCTTTTACTGAAAGAATTGATGCTATCTCAACAAGTCACTATCTTAGTTGCTACTGATGGTTGAAGTATTCATGCATATGCCCTCCAGCCAGTCTAATTTGGTTTTTAAACTGCTGTCTTTCAGTTACTGCAGCTTTCTGGTAATGACAAAAAAGCCATGGGCATAAATGATGTATATAGCTCTCAAAACACTTTTCCACACCTACAACATCAATTACTTTGTGAAAAATGTATGAATTTGCTAGCAGCTAGTTCCTTCAATCCAGTCACCCATCACAAATATGAAAAGAGATAAAAGAAAGCAAGATAACATGTGCGGGGTTTCTGGTAACTTTTTAATGCTGGTTCATATTTTGTTTGGAAAGGAGGTTTGCCACGTTTTAATTTTGTTTTACATTATCATCATGCTGTCAAAATAATGTCTTAATACGAAATATTATTCCTACTGGATGATACTTGACGTTGATGGAGTTACTTTAAAAATAAGTGAACATGACTGGTACGAAAGTATACAAACCTAAGCAGAAGGGAGCACTAATCATGTAACAGGAGTTACTGTCCAGAGCTTAGGTACACACCACTGTTCTTTACAGTTCATGGAATGTTGCATTTGGTAATAAATGCAGTTTTTACTCCTACTCATAAAATTCATAATACTAATGTTGATGTTGCCACACAGAGATGCACAGGTATTCAGTTTCAATTAGGAAGTCTTTTGCTCATGACTTCAGCACAAAGGTTACAAATGACAGCGAGGTATCTGATAGTGCAGTGCAAACTGTGACAACTCATTGTACCTGCGGCCTACAGAATGAGGGGAAAATAGTTCTGCAAAGTAAATCCTTTATAGTGCTGTGATTAGAGCCCTAAAAACTTTAATATGAATAAAATGGATAATCAGAGCATTGGTCTAGCCTGATTTGATTGCCATTTTTACTTTTGCTCTCTGAATGTTGTGACTTACAACCACCACCAGATGACAGTGTTCTCGAAGATTACAAACAACTATGCTTCTAGAGAGTCATTGTCAGTATAAATGCAAAACTATACCAACAGTGAAATAAGAGTTTAGAAACATTCAGGTCAGGGAATTGACAAAATACAAAGTTTCTACTTCAGCTGTATAATCTTTCCGTGTGCAAGGTATGGGCTGCTGTAAGTAACTTGCTGGATATCAAATATTACATTTCTTTACTACGTGTCTGACTTCATGGTTGCTCAGTCTTATTTGTTGTTTATTTGTGCATTCATATATTCACCTGTGGTGGCCAGATATTGGTCAGATCTCAGCGAAGGGCAAACTGAGCAAGAAGGTTCATTAATAGCCATTCCAATAAAGACAGTGAGTGACTGGAGGGAAAAGTCAGATTTGTGAGCGGGTTCAAAATGCACAAGGCTATGAAAAGAGCCAGGGCACTGTCTGAGGAATCTGAAAGGTAGCCTAAAGGCTGCAGTTGTTCAAACTGACAAGACAAGAGAAATTAACTCGCTTCAGAATGAAGAAAAGCTGACAGGCATTGCTGCTCTGCACCACGAGAAGGAAAGGAACCTCTCTGCTCTGGTGGGAAAATTGTTCAGAGATCACACATCACGGCATACATTTCTTCTGAAAGCACAAAGTGCAAGCTCAGGCACTAAAGACTACTAAGAACCACTGCAGGAAATTGGCTCACTAATTAGGGCTGATGGAAGAGGAAAATTATTTGTATTTATTCATCTGAAAGACCATGAGCCATCTTTTTGTGAGTGGGAATACAAGACATAGAGAGATTTAGGAGTGACAGGTTTTGATCCTGCAAGTCTTACTTTTCTAAAACAAAAATCTTCATTTTCTCACTACCTTATTAGGTGGCCTTTCCCTTTTGCTTTGTCTAGAGTATCAAAACCATTCTCCTAACTTCCATTTCATTTTAATTGTACTTTAAAAGCTCTGTATGCCACAAAAAGGGGGGCAATGATGCTATAAACCAGCAGATCCTTTATATCAACAGTGATGCTAGTCATGAGCTTGATTTCAAATTAGCTGGCAGCAGATTCTCACTTGACTACTTGGATTCTTATTTCTGTAATCACAACATAAAATACAAAGAAGGAAAAAACCCCACGCACAACCAACAAATCTATATGGACAGGGACCTTGGATCTAAAAAGAGAAAATAACTTGCTCCTCAAGGAAGAACTTCTTCATGGCAGAGGAGTGGTCTGGTTTTGAAGAGCATTGGGTTCCACTCCCAGATGTCAGTGGCCTGGTCACCCACCCTGGGCAAGCTACTTTGTATCTCAGTGCTTCAGTTGGTATTTTAATCAAGAACAGTGATGCTACCCAATTTCCTGCAAACACATAGTTAGTTTTCCTCTTTGATTGCCCAGCAAAGATAGAAAGGCCAAAGGACTGACTGCTTATTTATATGGTTTTTAAGAATACTGAGATGCACACTCATAAGACACAATTATCTCCCTGCTGAGATTTTTCTAATTCTATTATAATATTTTGCTCCTCTGCACTGTCATTAAGACACAGCAAATGATTTTGCTTAATCATTTCTAGTCAGCAGGGCTAAGAATACATGCAGTTCAGAAGAGCTAAATGCACTTATTTGTGTGATCCCTTCAGCTAAAGTGCAGAACATTTAAAACCACATCACTGGAGATGCTACACCCAGCAGAATTAACTGCTTAGAAAAATCACTGAGTCATAGCATCACAAATTCTTAAAGAAGTGTCCTGAATAACATCTGCAACTCTCAAGGTGAGCAACTATTTCAAGGAGAGTAAGGAAGTGGTTTTCCCCAATTACAACACTATATAATTTGATAGGTCAAATTTATGAAACTGAAGGATGCAGAATAGAGAAAACAGTGACTTAGAAACAATTATACTACTTCCTTGCATCACAGTTTCCAGAATCTACAGAACAGACAAACACACATTTTTGTTCTGTGATTACAGAAAGCCATTACATATAAAAGCATAAAGACAATAGTTTTATGTAGCTAGATCTATCAAGTAGTGCTTGAATTGAGGACATATGAAGAATAAATGTAACAGATCTCTAAGAACACTGAGTCAACTTCAGATTAGGAATTTGTCAGCATTTGAGATAATATCCTGATACTGCTCTATTGTTGCTTGAGTACTGTTGTACTGCAAGTTCCCTATTACTCTCACTTTTCAAATGTTATGGGGGGAACTGTAACTCCTTTGTCTAGCTCCCAGGATTTACTACAAGCTTTGCCACCCACTGAGTAGGGTGGAATATGTGGCTGAAGAAACCGAGGGCTTTAAGTCTGAAATTCCTTTAATGTCTGACCTACTTGTCAATGACAGGCCCATAGGGCACTCCTACAAAAAAGACAAGTAACTTACCTTTCAGTTCAAAACTTCATCACCTCTGCTGGACTACTAGAGGAGCAGAGTTATTACGCAATATTGATTTGCATACATGACATTTGGCTTTCTTGAAGCACTTTAGAAACAAATGTGTGGTAGGTCTGATGGTATGGCCATAAAATAAACATTTTACAGGCAAGTAGAGTTAGGGAAAACTCAAGATACTGCATAGCAACTTAGCAGTGGATAGGGGAAACTTGTGCAGTTTGGTACTGATCCCAGCTTTATCATTTAGAATAATTTTAACCCTGTGGTCTACAGATAACCTTAATTAACTGTGTGCACACATAATGAAAAGAGATGCTCCCCTTGTGTATTCTCATGGTATTTCATCATTTCTAGGAGCTCACCTGGATGTGAGGATGACATGCTGACATGCTTGCTTTTTATAAACCAAAACCAGGCAAAGAAACTCAGAGGTATGATGCAAGTCATTGTTTACTAAAAAAATTACAGTATGATTTTTACTCTGTGGATCTTTTATATTAAACACCTGTGATAATACTTATTCACAGAAGTGCTACACTGAATTATTTGCCAGAGATGTCGGCCAGACCTTGTGCTCAGGCAGGGGGACCTGCTGTGGATACCTGGGTCAGGATACACAGAACTGACAGAAACACGGGGGTGTAAATCTCCCTCCTACCGGTAATGACTAGAATAGAGACGTGTTATTTAGTACTTGATTCCCAAGCATAAAGTGTCATGTATTGCTTGTTCTTCTGTTATCCTGTCTTATTCAATTCATCCCTGTAACTATCCAAGAAGCAGCAAGAAATGCTATTTCTACATCATGTAGCTCCCTAGACCTCTGTTCAACTCATTCTTCAGTAAAAACTGCCGCAGCCCAAAGCACCAAGATAATCTTGCAGTTAGAACACTGAAAGAAGAGAAAAAACTCATTATGGTCAGGAAAAGTCCTGCCGTTAAAATTTCATAATTATACTATAAATATGCACATAAATACTTAGAAGGAAGGCGTAACTTCCTTCTGGCTCCGTTCAGATACTGTAAGAAAGATAACTCTTCACTTGCTGTCATAATGCACTAACCACTATCATACTATTACATAATTCTTGTTCAAAGCATACCCTAAACCTAACAGTTTTCACTGAAAATGTTTCATGATGTATTTTCCCCTTTTCCTCCATGGACTAAAAATTGCTTTAAGTTAATGTAATTAATCACAATATGAAGGTTCATACATTCATTAATTGTATTATTCAAAATATTTTTCTGGATATTGAAGTCTTCATAGTCTACTAATCAAAACTTTTGCTAGTCTATTAAGGACAATATCAAGTCTCCAAAATAAAAACTGGGAAAGCAGAGATCATACAGTTAAATACTGTGATTGCTCAACATCAGCTTCAGAGCAAAGATAAATGGAAGACTGCAAACACAACCCAGAGCAGAGAGACAGGTACAGGAACAGTCTTCAAATCACTCTTTTTCCAAAAGTAGATAAAATTTCTGAATTTTAAGTTCAAAGATTTGCACTTTTTGAATGCAGCGTTGTCTCTTTTTAGGACTGATTTACAAGCAAATTAACCCAGTTGCATTATTCATACAGAGACGCCCTAAGAAGACAAGAGCAGAAAGGATCAAGTGAAAATCTTTGTTATATGGTGCAAAGGAAATAGTGAAGGGGGAGAGAGCTCCCTCATGATCATTTGAGATCACCACTGCAGACAAGAAATTCAACTCCTATGAAATAAGCTCAGTTAATGACAACTAGTAATTTTACTTCTAGTTAATGAAACTAATTTCATTTTTGCTGCAGCGGAAGAATGTTGTTGTTTTGTTCATTCAGGCTAACACTAAGGCTGTACAAAGGCAAAGGCTGCTCCAAGGCAGAAATACCAAAAGCATAAAAAACTGAGGTTTGCCACCAATGTTTCCAGAGAAAATGATTTGTAGGAGAGGAGGGAGAAGAACGTAAATACTGAATCCACTTAAAAGGCTTGCTGACTGCAACAAAATGCTTCCTTTAAGAATGAGAAACACAGCAAGTACTTTAGCTAACACAGGAAATATTTCTAGCTTTGAAATCAAACCCAAGAATTGTTTGCTTTTCAACATCATCTTCTGACTGTTGTATTTTGAATACTTAGGTAAATTTCTGTTTGTTGACATATTTGGGAGTGGGGGAAAGTATAAATACTGAAAATACAAGCTATTAACAGAATTCAAAACATGGGACTCAAAATGAGATCTCACAGTGCAAACACAGAAGAGACAAAGGGTCGGAAAATGGCATCACTGTCACAGTAACAGCACAGGATTGAGTAATGAGAGCAGTGGTACTGCCTGATGTGAAGGATACCAGTATCTGGTCCTCACTACACCACTGTAATAACCTTCACATCTTTGTGATCCTGACCTTCTGAGGCGCTTTTATTATAGCAACCTGCAGTGAAAGCCTACTCCCTGCCAGCAAGAAGCTGCCAACAGCAGCAGCTTTCAACTGCTGATCAGGGATAACAGCTTATACTTCTGCACCTCCTTCTCTCTCTTCTTACCTTTACTATACCCCTGCAAACTCCACTCCTTTGTCTTCTCTGGGCTACACCAAAGAGTTACCAGCCCTGGGTCTTGGCCAGCTGCCTGGTTTAGGGTGGAGAGCAGCTGCTTGCCAGGTGGCCAGCCAGTAACGGCCGCTGTTTCACCCTCCCGGTCACTGCTGGGACACCTGGCAGCCCACAGTGCCTCCCACCAACTGCTGACCTTGTACAGACTTAGCACCGTGCCAGTCAGGGCCTGGCGTCAGAGCGTCTGCCTGAGCCGCTGGCCTTACTTTCCAGGCTCTATGTTGGGCTCTAAACTTTGATGTGCCATTAGCAAGGGAATGATTTCAAATTAAAAGCCTCTGGATTTCTTACAAAACCTCCAAGTGAAACTCTCATCGTAACCTAGCATGGTCAATGGAGATGTAAAAGAGTTTAGTTCACTTTTGCCCTTTAATCTAACATTAAGTTGTCCAAAAGCCAGTAAGTAAAATAATTGCATCTAAGAAAAGCTTAGGTGAGTTGCAGTTCAGTGTCTTCCTTAGAACTTTTTCCTCTATCTCAATAATTTCTGGGGTAAATTTTTACAAAACATCTCTTAGTAGCCTTTCTGGATGTTAATTCTTTAAATTTATCAAACATGAACAAGGGCAACCCTGAGCTAAACTGAAGTAAGATTTCTTACAGCTTTTCCTCATTCAACATGGAAGTTTCTTTTTTCTCCCTGGGGCTTGTTGTTTGTTTTGTTGAGGAAAAGGTGAGCATGTCTTAACAGTAAAAACATATAGATAAGAAGTCACTTTTTTCCTTCTCTAAGTTATACTCTAGACATTACTTCACTTATCAACGGTAAAAGGAACACAACAATTACTATGTAGTTTCAAGCAACTAAATTGTTGTTACATCAATCCCTACTTTTATGTTTAGATGGTAGTTAAACTTATCCTGCTCATTATGTTTGGTACCATCTTTTACAAGCAACCCAGCAAAACGTCCTCTCCATAACATACAAAAGTAGGAAACTCAGATGCAAAACTGGTTGTTGTAAAAACGAACATGTCTGGCTGGCTTACCAGGAATTGAGAACTGTGGTATTTCCCTCCGGAAACAGGCAAAGCTTGAAAAGTTAGCACACATCTTACTTATGCTGGTCTGGTGACTATTTCAATTTCTTCACAAAGGTTTTGAAGTAAAGCAGGCATGGAGAGTCAGGAGAATACCGTGACATCCTTGGTGAAGGAGTAACCTAGCAGCATGAAAGGCTTATTTAAATAATTGCTTGTCATTAGACACTGCAACCTGAGATTCCCTAAGCCTGGTTTTAATATTTATTTTATTAGTATATAATGTTCTGGTTTGTACATATTGCACTTATATGTATTTCATATATATATATACACACACATATACAAACAAAAGTTACATTTTGTGTTTGTTATCTGAAGGATTCTTAAATTAGTGCATCTACCCATTCTGTATTCACTAATAAATCCTAAAAGCATTTGTTTTCAGCCTTAAGTAATTAAAGAATCTGATGTCTATAACAAAGTAGCAAAACTATGTTGCTGCTGAGAAGCATAAGGTGTGGTTCAAAGTATAGCTTTGCTCTGAAAAATGACTGTAACAACAGTACAAAAAATAAAAAATATCACATTTATTGTACCTTGGTTCTGGCACCAGATATGCTTTTTGTAGTTGTGTAGAGAGTTTGAGGGGTGGGGGGTGGTGGATTTTTTTGGTTTGAAGTTTTTTTCCCCTCCAAATTGCCAGGCCCACAAACCCACCCTTGGCTCCTGTGGTAACCCAGCTTTATTTCTTGCTCCTGTCTCACTTCTTGTAACAAAAGTTCTCCCTGCCAAACAGTGTCCTCATTACAGTTGTGTAATCCACTTTTTTAAAAGTGATGCCCTTGGTGACACCTGTGCAAGCTGAGCTAAGGTTGCATAAGTAACCAACTGGCTCTCTTAAGTGGATGCTAATAAACAAGTCTGCACAAGAAACTATAATCCAGTTTGTGTGTGCTCTCTCCCTCTCTTTTTTAGCTGAGCTGGTCGGAATAGTTAATAAGTGTACAAAATATTCAGGTGTGAATCATCACAAAAATTACTGAATCTCCTTTCGAATGCTAGAGAAATGTTGAGCAAGATCGTCATGTCACTCTGCAGAATTAAATCATGCCTGGAAGTAGAACTGCCCAGTATACATTTGGAGTGACAACTGCTTGCTTTTATGCTGCTTTTACATTTGCTCAGCCTAGAAGCAGTAGAAGACAGGTTCTTTCTCTTGCATCATCTATAGCTTTGTTTATTGTTTTAATCTGTAATTAATTCTGCTAATATAATTCAGGAAGTCTCACAGAGTTGCATAGGTATCATGCATAGGTGTAGTTTACAACGTTCCTTAACAGTCATGATTATTTGCATGATCATCTTAAAAAAACCTGAAATGGCAAAACAAAACCTAAGAAATTGCAAATTATCTTTTCTTGTTCATGTACCAAACACAGAATCCTCCAATGTTAAACATTTGTTTAAATTGGAACTACACATTACATACAGAAACATAAATGCTTGCTTTTTACTCCTACGTCACAAAGGTTGAGCTGCCACAACCCCCAGAAGATTCAACATGAAATACACATAGAGATAAACTTGCTACAAAATCCAAGTAATCCTGTGTTCAAGAACTAAATTGCAATGTGCATTTAAAGGAATATTATCAATTTCATTTAGTTTAATTAATTTTTTTAATACATTGAAATGATAGAACCACTTTTCAATTTGGCCAGTTCTAGTGTTACTACTAGACATTTGCAGTCTTCTTGTAACTTCACTCTCTAGCTGAATAAAAGATCCACAGCTGTCATGTATAAGACTGAAGAGGGATGTGCTATATTAAAATCCTGGATGAAGTAAGTGATTCAAGACAAATGTCAGCAGGTTAGACTTTACAGACAGGTAAGACACAGTGTAAACTGTATTTAATTCAAATGAATTGACTATTATGAACATTTCTGTGTACTTTTAACATTTTCTTCTTCCTTGTTGTTTTCTAGTGCTTGAATTCCATTAGCATAGCATTTCTCTAAAATGTTAAGAATAGGAACTTACCTTTTCTGAAAAAAAAAAACCCCAAACCAACATTTGTATAGTATGATGGTCCCAAAATTTCAAACATTGGACCTACTATCTGCTTTAATCATGACCTGGCAAAGCTGGTATTGCTCTAGATCCTGGTTGCATGTACTTTATAGACAAATATTAATTAGTTCCCAGTCTTCTGATTTTCAGTTCAATAAATGGAATTATTAAACCCAATCTGCTTGATTTGAATGGGCTGTTTCTCTCAGGAGTGCTGAGCATCCATAGCTGCAGTGTCTGCTCAGGAGCTGTAAAAGGAAGGGACCAAAAATGATGGTGAGGAAGTCTACAAAGATGACTGAAAATTCCTGTTGACTGGTTTCTGTGAGCAACAGACAGATTCAACAAGCTCTAAAGTAAACTGCAGTTCAGAGCCTGACATTTTAAATCTCAGTGTCCTTTCGCTTCTCCAGTTTAACAGTACTTGTATGAAGGAAACAACCACCTTCACCTTTAACTAACAATGCAAATTAATGTCAAACATACCCCAAGAAGTGCACTGAGGCAACAAGCAGCAGCATGCAGCACACGGGCTCAATATTGCTGGAAAAATGGTGTCTCTTTCAGTTTGGCTGTCACTTACTCTGTTTGGGTTTGGGGTTTTTTCAAGTACATTAGACAGAGGGTCAACTTTGTTGCTGGAGAAAATGAGATGAAGGCTCAATGAAAGCTGGTTTTGTTACATGAATATTTTGTACACAAGAGATTTTGAAGAGACTTGTAATGGGATGGTTCTTTCAGATAGGAAGCAAAAATAAAAGAGTATTTTCTTTTTTGTTATGTTTTTCTAAAGAAGACAAACGCTCATAGTGGATAAATCTTAGTTATATTAATAATTTGCTCACCTCTCCACACATGGTGGGATCAATGTAATAGGTGAAGATAATTTGGATTGTGGGGATATCAGGCATAGGAGAGCCCTGATAAATGCCCACTAGAGTTCAGTGTGTTATAAAATCTAAAAGTATCAAAAAGCCATATTTAAGCTTTACATTCTAATGACATTTCTGAGAAAAATATAACGGGTATCAGAAAAATGACTAAGAAAAATATGTGAGTACATATTAAAAGACTCATTTAATATAGGCACTGCTTGTTAGTTCTGCAAACTCAACACAACTATGCAAGAGTGAGGCGATTCCCTCTGTGTGGCTTGTGTGTCATCACTTACACAATCTCTTTTGGGGGGATATAGAACACACAAAGAATAGATCATGACTTCAGATGAAGTTTTCAAGAATGATACTTAGCATAAGAAATAGTATTTGTACATCAAACAGAACATAAAGACATTTAGAAGTACATCTATAAGGTCTGTAAGGACGATGATACTTGGATCTCTAGTTGTTTTCACAAGGGAATAATGATGGGAAGCTCTATATGGCAAATATACAGCTATGTATAATACAAAACCGTTCAAATTTTACAGTAAAACTTTAATTTTTGGATTTTTTTTTTCAGAATATAGCTTCACTTTCTTAAAGAAAAGGGGAAAAAAAAAGAAGTTTCTCATGAAGTCTCAGTCCACAAACCTTGTTATAAGAGATTTCATAATTTACCTACATCTAAATGGGATTGATCAAAATAATGCAATGCCAGCATCTTCATATTATTTCTTATTTAACAATCTGATCTTTGGACACTGTTCAGAGCACTCAAGTACTTAAAATTTTACTGCATAGAAGTGGGTATTAATCCATAAAATTTATGAAATCTTTGTACAAACACACTCTAAACATAAATCACAATACTCTACTGCTTACCTTATTTCTTAAAGACTTGAAAAACCGCAAACAAACACAGCGACCAAAACAGTGAAAATAAAGATCTAGAAAGTGAGGAGCATTCTGTTTTCAGTCATTTGGTCGATTAACAAATTGGTGCTAAAACATCTGTTTTCTAAAAGATTGCATTTGCTTGGAAATCTGGATTTCGGGGAGAACACCAGAATACAAATTCTTCAGTTAGCCTTACCCACAGCTGTTCACCAGTCAAACCCTTTCCCTGCTGAGGATGCCATGGATCTGAACCAGAACAACTCCGGCAATCCTACTGCTGGAGAGCACCAGAAAAATTTGTGGGTGCTAATCCCCATTTAAATGCAACTTATATGCATAATTCCTACTGTGCCCGACAGGTATTTGCACTATTAAAAGTAAGTGATGTAAAAGGAAAACCTAAATCTTACTGATTCTACAGTTACCCAGCACTGCCAGAAACCTTTTGTATTAACCCCAACAAGAAGAGCTGTGAAATGTGCACATCCTCACAACTAATAGCCAGGAATTGTGAATGCTGGGCTTTTTTACACTACTTGGTAATTGTCAGATGTGTGCAAAAAACCTTACAGAGGAAGCCTGCTAATAGTCCCTCAGTACTCCAATGAATTCTGCAGAAGATTGCAATAAAGAATTTCGTGATTACATTCAGCACACAGTCTGCACACATCATGCCTTAGAACTATTTCAAATATTCTCTTTAAAGTCTTAAATCGTTTCCCATCATTTACATTTAAGTCATGCAACCCTTTGCTTATTGCTTTGAATGTAACTGAAAATCAACACTACTTTGAGTAATGACAAGTGCTTCCACAGGGCTGGTATGGAATCATTTTAAAGACCTTTTGACTGTGCCACAGGATTACTCATTCTTTTGCTCTATTTATTTTTCCAGTAACTAAAAATACATTTTGCTAGGCTAGTAACTGAATTATAAACTGCCCACTGTCTGTCTATATTACTTTTACACTTAACTTACATTAGAAACTGTCTGATTGCTATGGTTCTGCAGACCCTATATTTTATAGCTATATTCTGGGTCCTAATAAGTTAAAAAATGGATACTGAGAAGATCACTTGCAAAACATCATCTGAGGAAAGCAATGCATCTTTTTTTCCTCTTGAATTTTAAATAAACGTAAATGCTGAGATGGAAAACAGTTATTCAGCACACATTAGTGTCTGTGTATCTGATGACAGAAATGTATCTTTATCAGAAACGAAACTCTTAACAAAAGGCAGAGGACAGGATGGAAAGGGCCTGGCAGAAGCCTTGTTTAAGCACATCCAGTAACAGTTCTGAAAAAAAACCAAAACCAAACAAACAAGCAAGCAAAAGTTGCTACTTATTTTACAGTAGAGACGCACAAAGTTTATTTTCCACCTGTCACAAGGGAGTAATAGAACATGGTTTTTGTTGGGAGGCAGGGAACGAGCAGTTACTAACAACACTGCAAATCTCCAAAAGCTGGAAAAACCAACTGTGTTCAATTGCAACACACGAGTTGTTGAGTGATGGTATCTGAACTGAGATGGAAACCACAGGGAAGGAAGGGGACAAAATGGGAATGAGAGAAAAAAGTGGATGGAGGTGGTGAGAACTTCTTAAAATGCTATGTTGAATCAATCTGTCTCCATCAGTAAACCAACCTACCAGTTAAACTAATAGGTGGAAGTTATTCATTCCATAACAGCTGTGGGAGGGGGCGGGGGAGAGAAAGATAGAGATGAATAGGGAGGACCCAGAAGGGAAAATACATGGAATGACATCAGGGATTAAGTTAGACTATAATCCTACATGTGTGCCATCACTATTAACATCCTTAACCAGAAGCTGCAATAATAGTCAACAGAAGCTTCATGGGAAGATTAGAAATGCTAAAGAGAGTCACACCTAACGAAGATATTAAAAATGGCACAAAATAGCAAATACAGCACAGGAAAACATACTCTTCTCTCATGAAAGTTGTTCCAGTGACAAAATCTCTTTATATACGAATTACTGCAGGAAGTTGGTATTTTTGAAAGTGTTCCATACAACCAACTTACAGATTCATCCTGGATAGACTTTCCTAGGTGACCATCACTCTAAAAAGAACCAGGAGTTCAACCACATGATGCCCCTACTGAGCAAAACAGTTCCGGTGAGCAACTTCCAGAGAAAAGGGAAAGGAGAGAGTAAATCAGCAGGTTCAGTTACGTATGACGAAGCATCTACACTAACCTATCGTATATAAAGATAACAGTGAAGAGAAAACTTACTCAAAGGCAGATCCGGTGATACTTCATTAATTGATTTATTTTTAGCACAAACTCATTATTAACAGAGCGATCTTTACCGTAGCTGCAGCAAGAATCTGTTCAAGGCAGACTGATAAATAACTGTGTATTTCGTTAACTGCAGTCATTTCACAGCAAAGCTTCAAACGTAACTTCCATTTTCTGACTCCTAATTAAAGTTTTATAACGAAACTGTATAGAACTTGCCTGTTTAACTCCTCATTAATGACGCTGAACTCAGAATTGCTACTGGGACATCCCGTACCACTGTCTGGAGTGACTGCACTGTGTGTACACTGCACTGGGCACTGCTTTGCACTCAAGTAAACAATTGCTCTTTGGAGCCACAAAAATGCCCAGCTGCTCCCAAGGAGACCTGCGTTTTGCTGCATCATTAAAGAAAAACGTGCAGCCTTATGGTATCAAAAGACTGAACGTATGCAAATACCAACACTTCCTGGGAAAAAAATGTACAAGCAACTGCAAACATTTTTCCCCTTTATATAGCAATAGATTAACAATCATTCCACACTGACCTGGGACATTCCACATTTCAGAAGAATGCACACAAACCCTCCACTCAAGAGGGAACAAAAGACTTCTCCCACCAGCTAAATCAAACCAAAAATGACCCGAGATGGTTTTAACGCAGATTCTCCGTAAAGCCCAGAAAATCAGGTAAGCCCCAGTGCAAGAATAAAATTCAAACAAAAATGTAGTTTTTAAGCCAGCACTTTTTTCAGTCTTTCCTGCAGATGTTCCACGAGAAACTTTCTCCTTCCAGTTCCCTGCAGTGAGATCATCATCTATTACTACAGAAACTAATGGGATGTTAAAAATAAGCATGGTGAGGCTGTGCTGTGTCATCAGCTGAAGAAAGAGATTGAGACAGTATAGGGTTTCTCAGACAGAAAGCTATAAAATACTAATGAAACTCGAGCTGGTTTATGTCTACTGCAATACATTTAATTCACTTGCGTGTCCCTTACTTCTTTATTTTATGCACTTGAGCTTACTTTAGGAAGACATCTGACCTCTGCCAAGGTCTGCGGTGAGTGTTCTTGAGCCCCGCTACTGGGCTTGTGGTCGTACCAGCACTTTTTCATTCCCATGGGATTTCTAACACATTAAAGGTTACTTATCTACCATATTAAATGCCTTTTTAACAGCTTTTTCACTCCCACGTGATTTCTAATATATGAAACGCCATCTCCTGCAGAGCTCTGATCATCTCTTCCTGCTACAGACACCCTGCCCTTGCTGAGGGAGGTGTTGAAAAGCCAACGACTGCGAATCTGATTCCAAGTCTTTTTCACAGCAGAGTCGCACGGATACTTTCATAAACGTTAGCTGGCTCCTTGCGCATAAATCAGAGCATATTTAACAGCACAATCACTCCTTTATTTTTTGTACGTTACCCTTGGGGACTCTGACGGTTGCTTCTATTTAAATGCTGATAGCACAGAAGCCCGGTGGCGCTTGGGCGAGCGTAAGATAAGGTGTAACTGCTTGCACAGGGTTGTTACCCACAAACCCTGCCTGGCACCTCCCCACGTCAGCCTCCTGCCACACTGGCGCGACCCGCCACGGGCAACGACGGGAGGGGGTTCCCGCAGGCTCGGCAGGGGCGGCCGCGGCCTCCCGGGGCTGCCGCCGGGCCGTTCCCCAGGCAACGCCGCTCGGCAAACACAAACCTCCGCTAAAACCCAGCAGCTAAAGCAAAAGGAGAAGGTCGCGGACCTACCTCTCCCCGCCAGGGCAGCGAGTCAGCCGGCCTGCCCGGTGATAAGGGGGCCGAGGCGGTGAGCTGGGCGCCGCAGCCCTCCCACCACAGGGCACGACCTCGCTCCCTTCGCTGCCTGCTGAGGAAAAGAGAAACGCGGGGAGAGGAGGAGGAGGAGGAGGAGAGTGCCTCTCCTCCAGCAGAGGGTTAACGCTGGGGGCTGACTGGCTGGCTGACTGACTGCTGCCTCCCCTCCCCTGAGCTGGAAGGGCGCCTCAGGACAATGACACGCATCTACCCCCCACGCCAGAGCTCCGGCCTCTCGGTCGGGACCCCGCCGCCGCCGCAGCAGCACCGCCCGCCTCCGCCCCCGCAGCCGCGCCCACCCGCTCTGCGCATGCTCTCGCCCCTTCCCCCCGCGGCGGCGCCTGCGCGCTCCGTTCGGTGGCCTGTGTGAGGGGCTGGGAGCGGGGTAGCGCGGGTGCGGGCAGCTCCCGCCGGCAACGTGGGTCGTGTGCCACTCCCGCAGCGGCTGCCGGCCGCCTTCCCTCCTCATCCCTCCCCTTTGCGCTGGCCGCTTCCTCCTTCCTCAGGACCCTGCGGGTGGTTTGAAGTGAACCGCTGTTTCTTTACCCGGGTTCTCGGTGTGGCTGTAACCGCCCGGCATTGAAGGGGAGGAGGCAAGAGCGTGGGGCGGGGAAGAGGAGGGCGGCCTGGAGCGGTGCGGCTCCTCTTCGCCTAAAGCTCCGGTTCCGGCAGCCCCTCGCGGGGAAGGGTCGGGAGAGGGTGTGCGGGAGAAGGGTGAAGCGAGGTAGCAGCTGCCCTGCTGCGGCCCCTGGACGGTCCGTGCCCGTCGGGCACCCGCACTCGCCCTGGGGCGGCTTCTGTCTTCGTTCCTTGGACTCTGGGCGCGGGGAGCGAGGGAAGGAAGAAGCCTGAGGCGATTCCGGGACCCGCCAGCCCCCCGGATCGGTGGAAGGCGAGGAAGAGAGAGCGAAACGAGTTCCCCCCTCCTGTTCAGGTGCTCCGGTGCTGCAGCAGGCTGGCCCGCAGGTAAGGCGCTCTGTGGCCTGGGCAAGAAGGCGGGCGAAGGCCGGCGAGGGGGGTGAAGGGGGGAGGAAGGGTGTCATATACAGACGAACCCGGGCGGGGCGGGGAAGCAGGGTGGGAACCCGGTTCTTCGGGTTTGGAGAAGCGGGGAGGGCACGGCGGCTCAGCCGGGACTCCCTCGTCAGGTAAGTGAACAGAAAGGAGACGGAGAACGGCGGCGGCCGCGGGCAGCGGCTCCCTTCTTCGCGGCCGCTGCCGGAGCCGATGCGGGCGGGCAAGGCGGGGAGGCCGGGACCGCTCCAGGCTCTCCGGCGGGGCGCGATCCTTCGCCCCCTGCCCGCAGGCCTCCGGGAAGGCGCCTTTAACGCCTCGGTACTGGGTGGAAACGGCGGTGCGAGGGGGAGGAAGAGGAGAGAGAGAAAGAGAGATGTCCTGAAATCACAGCGGAGTGTATTTCGGTGCCCTTCGGTCTCGCACTTCCTCGAAGCACGTTACCGCAGCCCCGAGCAGCAGGGCGTGCCCCTCGGCACAGAGCTGTGCCGGGGCTCAGGCAGGCATTGTGGCGCTTAGCCGGGCTTTTTTCGTTTATTTATGTGTTCTTAGTATGCCCTGCTGCTATAATTGCCAAGAGGCTGTCGATGATGATAAGAGACACGGGCACGTTCATGAGTTTGGAAGGAGCCCAAAAGCAGCTCAGGGCTGCGATCTGCTCCGTGTTCTCTATGATTTCCAGTCCGAATCCTAGTACTTTGAAGAGAAGTGTTATGTGTTTCGCTGATAACAAAAACATTTTGTATCTGAAGCGCTACTGTGTTGAATTTGTATTATCTACTCGGGGGCTCTTTAATTTTATAGAGACAGACAGGCATTTTTGGCTTGAAATGAGGAAGATAAAGGGATAAAACTGATCCTAGGCAGTATCTCTGTTAGCATGGAATATCTTTGGAGAAGAGTGGGGGGTTTAGTTACAAATGTTCTATACTATTAAATCAATGCTTTTCTGGTGAGTTCTTCAAATATCGATTGTGTCTTGACTGTAAAGTCATGTCATAAAATGTGTTAGGGCCCAGAGACAGTTATCTTGTTAAAATACAGCTGCTTCTTCGGTTAATGTAATTGCTTAGTGACAGTGTAAGAGCAGATGAAAGGTGATCTAGCAGAACAAAATAGTGTGATGTACATGACGTGCTTTTTCCATTGTTTTGTGTTAGGAGATGTTTACCTTAGAGTGTGAAGTCAGGCTTACCTGAACTGGATTCCTGGTTGTAGCTGAGAACTTGTGAACAGAAGATAGTTATGTGAAATGTGTCAGGTGTGAGCTTGTTGCTGTAAGCATCAGTGCTTCATGTGTATTGACTCCAAAGGAGGTTGTTTTCTTGGGGTTTTTTTGTGACTCTCATAGTCTCAGAAGATGGCACAGTACTTTGACACATGTGAACTACTAGAAAGGGCTGTTTAAACCAGACTCCAGGTAGTGAGGATCTGTAGAACTTATTAAGGTCTAGACTTTCACGTAGTGCACAACTTGTGATGTGCACAACTTGTGATGTGCACATATCCAGAAAACCTAGATTGATACTGTATATGATTGAATACCTCTGGTATATAATGCCAGCAGAGGATTAGAAACCAATACCAGATTTGATACTAGGTGGTTGTTTTTGTTTGTAAGATCCTGATGTGAGGTGTGTGGTGATTGTCAGGGGTCAGCGTATGTAATGGACAGTGTGTGTTTCTGCATTACATGTCTTTGAAAAGAGATTATGTCAATATTGCCATCTGCTTGTCAAGATGATCGAGTTGGCGTTTTTTGAACACGTAGAGTTAGAGCTGCTCAGAGGGAAGAGCTAAAGGAGCACCTCCCAAAGGGCCAGGTGGGAATGAGTGTTTCTGAGCCTACCAGGCTGCTACCACAGCAGAGGGCTAGCCAGCAGGACTGGCATCAGCTGGAGAAAGCCCGAAGGGAGTACCCAGGAGAATTTGTCCTGCTTGCTTCCGTAGCTTTTCCTTGCTGTACTGTAACTGTATCAGGAGTTGAAAAGAGTGTAGGAGTCTAATAAAATGGTAATGGAAAAATATCTTAAATAGTTGCAGCTTGTTACTCAACGTGGGTTGTTACCATGGGGCTCTCTGTTTGTTTCATTAATAAAAAAAAAAAAAGCAGCCTCATTATAGTAGCAGTGTTTTGGTTTGTTGTTTTATTTTGGCTTTTTTTAATGAGTACTTAATAATTCTTTTGCAAAATGACAGAAAGGATACTTACTTTGAAAAAGCTGGTAGTGTAGAAAATGATGGTTGTTCCATTTTAGAATAAATGCTTACAGACTTCTTGTGACTTTGTTTTTTATTATGCATTCCCCTCATTTTTCATGGTGCTCGTTATAGTAGTGTCACTTCCTCATATTTTAAAATAACGTTTGGTTTCTTGGTTTGTTCCTGGATCTTCAGCACTGAGTCTAGAAAAGTCCAACTGTTACACTTCTCTGAAACCTATATATCCTTAATTTGTGCCCTGAGTGATCTGGTGAGGGACCACTGTAAGAGCTTTGCAGGTGCCTCTTGTCACTGAGGATAATATCCTGTATGTAATGTTTTAGTTTGTGAAGTAATGGCATCTCCAACTGCAGCTGTTAGCAACTGATGGAGAACACAGACTTCATCAAATAAGTGCCACTGCTTGAAGCTGCATTGCTGTATGATGTTCTCTTGGTATTTTAGCAATTTCTAATGACTGAGAAAGGTCACCAGAGACAGCTTGGTGAGTCCAGGGGCATCTGGCAGTTCTACAGGACTGTAGGGTATGTTGGTACAGTTACTGCCTTGAATTGCTTTAAGTTTACCAACACTAAGCAAGAACAATTACACTTTACACCTGTATCGGGCAACGCTTTTGCAGACCACATAATGGCTTTTTGATTGTCTTAACTGGTGACTTGCAGAGGGATTTCAATCCCCTCTAAGGAATTGTCATTCTATTGCTAGACTCCATGAACTCATAAGAAATTGTATTTCTCAGGTATTAAAATGGCAAATAAACTGCAAATATGCTGCATTAAAGGGATAGATTGTGAAATTGTCAGCTCATACTGGAATAACTATGCAGAGAGTAACTTTTTTTCCTGAAGAAGCTGACAGGAGCCTGTCTGATCAGAGCAGAAACTTTGTGCCAACGGTTTCTGAAGTGGGCCATGATTATAGATGAGCAGGGTTGGGGGTTTTTTTTGTTGTTTTTTTTTAAATGGAAACACTATTCATGAACTGGAGTAATTTTGTCTCCATCATAATGGTAAACACTGTAATCTTTTGGCAGACAGTAATTATACTTTTCTCAGTCTTTGCTTTTATCCTTTAATGTTAGGAGTTGCTAATATGAGTAAGAGTCTTTTTTTTTTTTTAATAGCTCTAGTTTCAGTTAATCTTTTTCTGAACAAGGTAATTCTGAATGAAAATTTTAAATGAGTCCTTAAAACTATTACATTAAACCCCTGTTTATTTTCCCCTCTCTCTCCCACCACACTCTTCTTCATTGGGTCGTGGTCACTCTGTGATCGTGTAGCTCCTCTTCTTCTCGGGTGCTTTTGGGCTCACGGACAGACATACTGATTTCAAAGAGTGCACAGAGGCATTTTGCTGGGGAAGACTCTTATCTTAGTCTTGCGTAATTTTAACTCCAGAAAAGTAAGCTATTTTTTATTCTGTATCCATTTATTTCTGTCTCCTTTTTGCTTTGATAAAGCACTGAAGGTTAAGCAAATAAGCTGGTGATTTCCAATGTGGTTCTTCTTGCTCCTTCTCAAATAGGAAGCCTGCTCCTACTGTTTTGCAGTAATAATACCTCTGGCTTGTTTGTACCTTTGTGTTGCCAGAGCCACAGTTTCATGAGACAGTTCTTTAAAATTGTCAGGTTGGGTTTTCCACTGTTGTTCTGACCACATCAAGTGTTAGAGCTTGGCTTTAACTACAGCTATTGGAGCTTCTGTACCTTCACTCATCAGCAGTAGTCATTTGTTGACATAAAGAGCAAGTGTTCAGTTAACTTATGAAGTATATTTAGATTCTTTAATTTCAACTCCGTTGTCATTGCACAGCACTCTTTGATTCTTAGATCCTTCTCTTTAGGTATTTGGAAAAGCTTTTGGTCTTTGACATATATTGCACAAATAAATGTTTTTAAATTTGTGTAACATTTCTGGAATTGTTAGCATCAAAATAGTTACTGCTGTTTGTGCTCGATTAGCAATCCGTGATTGGTTTTCTGGTGAGGAGAGTGGCTTTTTTTTTTCCTTCTGCTTCTTACATTCATCCTTCTTATTTCTTAATGGGTTTCTAACTTTATTCAGATTCTTTCTTTGCGGTTTTTGTACTGTTCGATTTAAAGAAATTCCATCCTTCCTCAGTGTTAATGTTCCCCTTTCCCACTGGTTTCATTGCCTTTTTGTTCTTACAATATTAGGAAGAAGTTCTTTACAGTGAGTGTGGGGAGACACTGGAGCAGGCTGCCCAGAGAAGTTGTGGATGCCCCGTTCCTGGAAGTGATCAAGGCCGGGTTGGATGGGGCTTTGAGCAACCTGCTCTAGTGGAAGGTGCCCCTGCTCACAGCAGGGAGGTTGGAACTAGATGATCTTTAAGGTCCCTTCCAACCCAACCCATTCTATCAGCACGAATTCAAAGAATTTAGCATTAATTTAAATGGAGTAAATTTTTAACTGAAGTTGATCTCACAGACTGTTACTGTGTGTTCTATAAGGTCTTTGGGTTTTGTTGAGGGAAATACTTAGTGCTAGCTCTTCTTTATGAAGAGGTAGATAAAATTCTGTAACAAACAAGTATTTATGTACTCTAAAGAAATTACATTAAGATGATATTTTATCATGAGCTTCTCAGTAGTGTTAATTTGTCTTATCGTATGTCAAAGATACCAATTTCCAGCAGCAGGGTCAGTTAGTGCTATTGCAGTGTTGTTTAGAACCTCCTTTATGATCCTCTCAATTCAGATATTTAAATACAGATATTTTACCTATAGCAGATAAAAACTTTGCAAGTGGACAACAGAAACTGCAAAAAACTTTGCGTATTACGGACAAAAGGTGCAAGTCCTCTGCAAGATTAAAAGAGTTTACTTCTTTAAAGATAAAAACTGCTGCATTTGGCTTTGGACTTGAAATGCAGGGGCCGCTGGCTTGTATTCCAGTATTCATCAGGAAACTGAGGCTGGTTCTAACAGCCAGTGGTTCCAGAGCAGGGCTGCTCTTGGTTGATGGATCAAATATACCGAGGTTGTTTCTATGCAGGTGACTTTTAATCTTCTTGTGGTCTTACTTGAATGAGTAAAGGAGAGTTTCAGTCTGTCTATTTATAGCTTGCTCACGCTGTAGTATCTGAAGGCCTTGCACGCGGGTGATGCCAAATACACTGGCACAGACCCAGGCATCAGAACAGGTGGTGCCGTTGAAGGTGGTGAGTGCTGGGGCCTTAAATTGTAATGGGGCTTCTGGTTTATGTAAGATGGGTCAGGCTTTTTTCTAGGAAGATAAAAAGAAGCAAAGAGAACCTTTAGTCAGAAAGTAATAGGAAGAAGAGTAGACGGCAAAGACTTGGGGAAGAGATAAAATTTATACATGCCCAAAATGAAGACCAATGAGAGGGAACTTGAGGGATTTCCTCACAAGTCTGGTTTTTTGGGGACACTTCAGACACTTCATTTTTTTTTTTTTTTGGAATGAAATACAACAGGATGTCATTTCATCAGCCGTGTAATACAATGTGTAACCCAGCCTACAGTGAGAAACAAACACGTAATAGATATGACTCAGGAATTCTGAACTGTAAATGCAGCAGATTATAATGTACTTTCCTTTTATTGTCTTTTATAGTTTGGGAAGGCCAGTGTAACAAACTGTTCTTTGTGTGGCTGTGTTTTGAGGTTCTCTTTAGTTGTTTTCTGTGAAAATTCTAGTGTTGCAGCCTATATTACATTCTTTATAACATGCAGCAAAATATTTTTTCCTATAATTAGCAAGTTACAGAAGTGAAGCAACTAAGAAATACTTCTGCATGCCTGTGAGGTATTTGTCCCCTTACATTTTTCTGGGAAATAACATCATGATACATTTAGTATTGGACTAATTATCTATTAGCCATAGGACTACATCTCTTGAACTGTATAACAAGACATGACATACTCTGACATACATCAGCTCAATTAAAAATTACACAGAATGGAAGAAATTGTGACAAGACCCTTGAAGGAATATTAAAACTAAAGGAAGCTTGTATTGAGTTTTAGTTTCAGAGCTGGCAGAAGTAATGACTATAGAATCGTATGATCTTTTATTTTGGAAGGAACCTCTGGAGGTCATCCTTTGCCTAAAGTGTGGTCAATTAGGGCAGGATTTTCAGAGCCTTGTCCAGTTTTTAATGTCCTCAGGGCTGTACGTTTCACAGCTTCTCCAGGCCAATGTTTAACTACCCTCTGTTCTTCAGCTCCAGGGTCCCCTATTTGCACGTGATCCCTGTTGGAAAAGTGGGCACTCTAGATTTGCATGTAATTACGCAACGTGGTGCCCGAATACACGTGCCAGTGAGAGCACACCTCATAAGCTTGCATTGGTGCACCTAAGGTGTGGGTTCTCATCCCTTGCTGCAGCCTGTGCTGACCACCTGCTAGCTGGAATGCAGGAACCTTGCATCCTCCAGCAGGGATGCTGGGCTCTCTGGCCTGGACAGGTACCACGATGCAGTCAGCAGGGTGACTTTGGGCAGCATCAAAACAGATTTCAGCTGATTGATTCTGTTTCCTCTCCGAGGTGTCTTCCACCGGTACAGATTTTCAGGTTTTATACTTATTTTTGAGAGTACTCCTTTATTTTAAACATTTATTTCTAGTTCCCTGGTTACTGTTTAACTGATGATCCTCCTGCTCTTCAGCATGATCAGTTTTGGGTAAATATCCAGGCAGTTTTGAGTATTTGATTAACACACACAGTAATTCCTGTCTTTGCACTTGTTATTGCCCGGATTATTTTGCCTTGCAAGCAACCCCTGCAATGTCCCCTGCATCGCTACGCGAGGGCCCTACAGTTTTCTTAGTAGCCTTTCTCTTTGTCCTTATCAACCTTTGCTAATTTTGACTTGAGCTGAGCTTTGCCTTGCCTAACTCCTCCTTGTAGGCCAAGTCAGCAGCTCTGCATAGCTTCTAGGTAATCTATCTCTGCCTCCTACCTGGGTTTTTGGGCTCAGTCAGGAGTTGTGTGCTCATCCTGGGGGAGAAGCGTGGCAGATGGCTGGCAGGGATGCCGTGCTTGCCTTCCTCCACTGTGACTTTGGCACAGTTATGCTACAGTGAGGCTGAGATCAAGTGCTTTTTTCTTATTTAAAGCATCTATTCTTTTTTTAGTTCAAGTCTAAGGTATGTTCAATTACTATGTGGTAAATGTTAATAAATACAACCCTTAACATACAAGTTAGAAGAATTTAATTGCGTGTGATTTTGGTAGATAGCTTTGAGTTCTGTTGCTATCATGAAATGACCTCTTATAACATAATCTCTTGATTTTGATTTTGTTTTTGTTTGGGTTTTTTTTTGGGGGGTGGGGGAAGAACCGATATATAAATTTGAGAGAACCTTTTGTAGTGGGGGAGTATTGTTCTGTGTTGATGCGACTTCTACTTTGGGCCTTATCTGCTTTTCTTATTTGAAGTCAGTCAGTAAGAATTACTGAAAAAGATACAGAGAGACATTTCTTCTGAACGTGGGCAGCATCCTGTAGCTCAGCTTAAATCTTTACCACAGAGATCTCCAAACTTCTTTTTGCATGTATATATCTAAATTAATCCGAGTACAAAACTGGCTTGCTTGTTTTTAAGACTAAAAAGCCTCTTATCGAATGGATTGACACTGGCAATACTTGTCCCAGGCCTTATCTCAGTCTCCCTTCACCCTGAGTTTAAGCTCTGCTGTCTTCCTTTCAAGACCCATCCCAACCTCTGATAAGAGTGTGGCTGGAATCTGCTATTTAACGCCAGAATTGAAGCCAAAACAAACAAAAGTAAAAATTGTGGGAGAGTAACAAATAAATTGAACCATGAGCTGCAGGCAGATGGTAAAAGCACTCCCTGGCAGGTGAGATCTGTGTGTTGGTCCAAATTCCTGTATTTTATCCAAACACTGCCCTGCAGAGGGAATGAGCAGCCTGTGGAGGAATTGCTGGAATCCAGGAAGGTGCTTTGTTTCCCCGCTCCCCCATCACGAGCGTGTTCATTAATGGGTGACAGAACTGCATCTTCTCTGGCCCCTTCAGGTACTGTGGTTTCACTTCTCTACTACTTACCCACAAACACTGCAATCTCTCCATGTTTTTGCCCAGTGGAGTTGTTGTGCACCTGCATTACTGAGAGTGTTTAGTTTTGGTTTCAGAATGGCAACCAAAAATTAGTAAAATCACTGCATAATTATCTGTCCTGTGCAGTAGCTTTTAAGAAAGGGAGCACCTTGTCTTAAGTCTTTGTTGTCTTTTCTTTCATCGTCAGCAAATATTCTATTTCCCCCATCTAAGTGCATAAGGAATAGCAAAATAGCTGCAGAATTTGAAGCAGAATAAAAGACTGCCTGCCTGCAAGGAAAAGAGAGAACTAGTGGCATAAAGTTATGGAGGAAGGAAGAAGTGTAGAAGCTAAAATAATAAAATAAAAAGAATCTGTGATGCTGCTTGATATCTTTGAGTGCCTCAGTATATTTTGGCTTTGTGATTGTTGCAGAAAAATCATAAGAAAAAACTGTGCTTGTACAAAAATAACCATGTCACTTTTTTTTACCCCCTCTTTGATTAAACTGTAAGGAATTCTTGAATGTTTGCTAGTTAGACCTAGTATGAAAGATAGTTCTTTCACCAGTTCAGTTTCAAAAGGATAGCTAACAGTAGTTCCCTTCCAGACATTTTTATATTTGCATTAAAAAAATTCTGTTCTAAGGTGTTTTCCCAAGCCCTGTGTGGGAGGCTTATCTCATTTATATCAAATAGCTGAACTGCCAACAAATTCTCATCTGACGTTTGGAAAGACCCGAATATCTGGAATTGTGGTTTCTTTAGGATATTTGAAAAATCTAAGTTAGATTTTCTTATTTTTGAGTAATGTTTTGCTGTTTGGTGGCTGTATCTGCTATGTTTTGGTTGGGTGATTTTTATGTTCTTGCAATTGATAACAGGTTTCTGGAAGAAGACTGAAAGGGTATTTTACATTACTTAGGGTATATGATGCTATGATGTTTTTATCTTTGTTTCCCAAATTATGCATCTTGTTAGGCAGAAGAACGTTTGCTTGTCTAGAAGTGTCTTCAGCTATAGTAAAACTTCTGCTGTAGTAGAAAACTGCAGCTCTCCTTCAGTTGCTGCTCAACAGCTGCATTAAAATGTAAATAAGCCCTATCTACCTCCTTGGATGCTTTACAAAGTTTGTCTGCTGAGTCTATCATTTCTGTTGTTGCAGAGAGCTCTAATGATCACCTAAGTTTAATTCTTGAACCTGCTCTTTCCTCTAGGTTTTCTTCACACCGGTAAAACTAAATGGATACTTATTTTTAGGAGTTGTGAGAAGTGACAGGCTACATAGATACCATCATTGAGCTTGGAGCAGCTGACAGTTGTGCATAACTTTGAAACTGTAGGTCAACTGGGTTCTGTTCAGTAGAAAAATGCTGTGTGCGCACCATTGTAGGATGCAGTGGTGTTCTATAAAAGCTGCCAGAAGATTTTTGTGATAAAGTTTTCTCAGAAATACAACTGATGGATAAATTTGTGCCAATAGCATGTAGGTTTCTTGAGTGTTAGTATAGCTAAAGAACTGGAAAACTTACTACCTTTTAAGGTGTGGATTGCTTGTTGTTTTTTAATTATGGCCCTGGAAGCTGAGCTTTTTCCTGTCTGTTTTTGCAAATACAGAACCCAAGAATAAACATGGGAACTCCTGGATCAGGACGGAAGAGAACTCCGGTGAAAGACAGGTTTTCTGCAGAAGATGAAGCTCTGAATAACATTGCCAGAGAGGTTTGTTAATTTCAGATGGTTTTCACCCCTATTTCTGACTTTAAGACAATCTCATTTTCCAGCAAAAATGTTGATTTTTTTGAAGCTAGGCGTTAAAAAGCGTAATTAGCCAAAAATACGACAATTAATAGAAACTTAAGAGTGTTTTCAATCCAAAAAATCACATTTACTGACAAGTTGTCACAACGCAATATTAATTGTATGATTAGTGTAACTTGACATAACATAAGCTTAGCAAATAGATATGTGCTTAGCTAAAGCTAAATAAGAAATCCAGTTGCTATCTGAGATCTAAAGCTAAAAAAATTTCCACATTTATCCCTTTGCAGTGTGTAGTATTCTTAAGGTGGTAAGTACAGTGCATTAGTATTGAATGAGTAATAATCATTATTTAAAGGTATTTGTAATATATTCTATTTAGAATGTGAAAAGTCATATTTCTGTTGAAAATAAACCCAATATGTACACTATACCAGGACTTTCCTAACAGACTCGACACCTGAAAAATAGAGAGCTGGAGGTAACCAGCCAAAAATGCATTTAAGAAGTTGATACAAAGGGGAATTTTGTCCCACAGGATATAGGAAGTAGGCAGCTGGAATGTAGAGTCTTACAGATGTCTATTTGGACTTGGGTTTCTCTGGGAGGAAATGCTGTGACTTGGAAACAAAAGCCTTAGTACTGTTTGTGTATAAATATAGACAGAAGTTTTGAGCTGCGCTATCTACAAAGCTGCTCACCCTAGTTGACGTGAATGAGTGCAAAATGCAGGTTCTAGTTGGTCTTGGAATGTAAACCTGTTGTCTGTGTGTGTATGGTATATATACATACACATCTATGTAAGGCAAAGCAGGTAGGTGATAGGTGTTTCCAAACACAGCTTCTGCACGCATTTTCAATTGCAGCCATCGTAGACTGTAGGCAAAAGAAATGCTCTGTCAGCAAAAAATAATTTTGATGTATTTGGTAGCTTTCCAGAAAGCTCTGTTCATACCAGTTCTAATGCAAGTTCTCACCCTACTAAATCTGTTCTCTGTGGGGCTCATAGACGGTCTCACTTAACAAGTTTCATCTCCCATTTTTGGGTGAAACAGTTAATGAAGGAGAAGGAATCCGGCTTTAAATTTACCTTGAGTGTTCTCTCTGTGGTTCTAGTACAGTAACATCAGCTTGCTACTTAGCCTAGGGAAAAAAGGTCTCAGTAGCATGGTGAAATAAGTATTATCTTGCTTAAAGTTACTGTGGGGCTTTATTCTCTTACATTGTTAATCTCCTCAATTAAAATTTGAGCGTGAGCACAAATTAAGCAAAAATTAAAGAGGTTTTTTTTCCTCCTTTAATGATAAATTAGTACTAGATCTCACAGCTAGAGGTGTTGTCTCACAGAGATAGCAGAGTTGAATATGTCTGTTCTAGGGATTAATGCATATTAAGTCTTCCCTCCTCTTCTGTCAAGAATGAACTGAAAAACAACTTACTGAAAAGCTCGTAAGACTTATTCTGTATTCTGTTATTAATCTAAAATCTGCTGAAGATAATTTTTCTTATGCTGATCAGCATATCATTTAAGGGGTAGGCATTTCATACTGTCTTTAACTAATGCCTATTAATAATTCTGAAAACCTGTTTGAAATGAAATGTTCTTCCTGATTTTCTTCTTAGAATTATTTTTTCCCTTTCTAATATTCTGGCATTTTTCTGTATTTCAAGGGTTACCTTTCATGGCTTGTTAGGGGGAAGAGAATTCAACAAATTTCAGAATAAAATGGTTCATTACCTTCATATACATCTTTTCAAGGTTGTGTATAGTGTATTTTCTTAAGAGTCTTAATTTAAAATTGTTATCCAGTTTTAAAATAGTGTGAAAAGCTCTGTCCTTGTGAATGTTGTGTTATCACAGTATGTACTACTGCCAGGTTGTTCATCCCTTGGTCTGGGGAGGAGAAGCTGGCCCCTAGATCCCATGTCAGATAGCTGTTGTCACTGGATTCATAGCTGCAGCTTATATTAGCCAACTTCTAAGGAAAGCTTTTGCTTTAAAGAAACAGAATTCATTTTTTGGGATGGAACAGCAGAGGCCAGTTAACGAAACTAAGTTCTGCCTTTACATAACATCAGATTTTACTGTGCCACGTATCTGCCTCATCATTTGAGGCTGGAGGAACGTTCTCCATTACAACGCTGAGATAGGGCACACCAGTGCTCTGTGCATGAATACCTAGAATAGATGTACCTTGCCATTCTGAGGCCAGTGCCTCAGCAACGTGGCTTGCTCATCTTTTTATTGTCAAAGGGTGTTTTGTTCCTCAGCTTCCTCTTCTGAAAGTACTTTTTTAGCAGATGTTAATTACAACAGTGGAATTGAGTCCCGTAATCCAGAAGTCAGATGTCTTGTGAGGAAAACGTTCCTAAGAGGTGTTCTAGGTATCAAGAGATGGTAAACAAAACATGCTGAAACGAAAGGCTGGCACTTGGGATGATCTGTGTGGCAAAACTGCACTGGGAATTATAAGAGTTTGTAATACTATAATAGGCTTCTAGTGTAGTCTTCATACACTTCTAATGTATGAAGCTTCATGGTGTTTTCCTCCAAAAGTTCAGATTTCAGAAAGCACTAATCTTACTCTTTCTCACCACTCTAATCTGACAAAATTGAGATTCCCTTGTTCTATGAGACATGTCAAAGCCAATAAAGTGGCATCTATCTGCCTTTTGGTACCAACATCTGCTTTCTATGAAATGTGTAAAAAAAAATTCTTTTGTACTGATCCAATAAATTCATTTCTATACAGTCATTATTCTGCACTGCTTGAATTTGATGTGTCATCTTACATGAAAATAATTAATGGAAGATAAGGGCATTATCACAGGATCTGAGTGGCTTGCTTGACCTACTTCCTCTTTGAGATTTCTTTCACTTTCCTCCATCTTTCCTCTGCATCAGAAAAATTCTCCTCTGTTGTGTCTCTTCCCCTTCACTTTTTGTAGTACTAGTGCTGTTAGGTAGAGAGTTCTTTTGGATCTCATCCTTGCTATGGGAGTTTGCATTAAGACAGGCTCTTCTGCAATGCCTCTGCACTAAATGAGTGCAAACAACCTATTTTTTTTTTTTTTTTCCTAAAAGTTGTCTCTAAAAATATAAGAAATTTTTTCTTTTTTTTTTTTCCTTCAAGTCCAGGCACCCGTTTTATGACGAATGTTTGTAGAATTCTCCTGTGACTCACCAAGGGTTTAGTAAATGGGAAGAAATGGAGATTCCCCACTACTGCAGGAATGTGATTTGTGTGTCTGGCTGTAGGACTAGGAGAGAGTGGTGAAACGTGAATTGATTTTTAGTGTGGATCAGTAAACTAATGAACTTTCTATCTTTAAAGCCTTGCCAGAGTCTAAAGGTTAGATGATCTATAGACAGAACTGAACCGAGACGTAACAGCTGTTTGAGTGCTTTCCCTTTCTGTGTTGCATACGTGTCTGTGAAAGTTTACATGGCACAGGGATATAATTACAGATAATTACAGAGCAGGGCTGCAAGCGAGGAAGGACTTCCTGCTGCGTGGGAATTCCCTTACTTTTTTTGTGTGCTGTCATCAGCTAGGAATAAGAGGAGCTTTATACTGCTCTGAAGAAGAATTAGATTGCGGCAGGCAAGAGTGTTGATGCAGACTTGGAATCGTTTCATCTGAGTGTGCAAAATATAGAAAAATAGTCAATGAGAGGCATTTGAAGTCCGGACAAACTCTTTGAAGTAATAAAGCTGTAATGTATTTCCTTTCTTCTTGTTGTTTGAGAGATATTTTTGTACCTGGAGCTTAATCATGATTCAAATTCAGAGTTGAATATCCCTTCTCTTTTCTTGAAGTAAAAGATAGTTATTTGCAACTGTTGTGAATTTTATAAGTCTCTAGTGTTTTATATAAACCTATGCTGTGATTGTGGCAAAAGCAGAAAAAGAATATCCTGAACCAAATGTAAAAATCCCATTGAATTTTACATTAAGAATTTCTATTAAAATTTAATTTTTTATGTTAGCTTGTTCTGAATTTGTTGTTGCTGGTGTTTCTTGTAAGTTTTTAATTAATATTAGGTACATGGTTGTAATTTTTGGTGGAAACCTTGTCTTCAGTGGTTTAATATTTCAAGAATTCAAGTGAAAATTTTCATCAACTCATTATTCAAATATGAAAAAATGTACTTGTGTTTTCTTCAACTGTTAGCTTTATGTCAAAAATAATCACCTTGTGCAATTAACTGATTAAATTTGAAGTAGCATTTAGGGTCGGAAAGGCGGTGTGTTTCTTGGTTGAGGCTGGATAGAAAGTGAAGAAAGTGTGTAGTTGTATCTGCCTATAACCAGGTTCCAGTGCAGACAGAACAGATTTTTTCCACTGAAGAGGGGGAGGTCTCACTCCTATTTGTCCTGCTCGACCCTTTTGCTGGGTCTGGTGTTCATAGGATCCATCTATAAGTCAATTTGTTTCACTAACACAGCAGAAAACTACTTTCTGTTGGTAACTTTCTGTGATGATGGTTAAATTGGCTTACAGCAGATTGTGTGCTAGAGCTGTGTCCAAGGAAGGTGTTGGAAGTATAAGGGCTTGAATGGAACGGTAGGAAAGTTCCTCTTTGGTGACAGTGAATGTTTAAGTGAGGGACTTTAACCATAAACTTTTTTCTTCAATTTTGTCCAGTAATTGATTTTTTGATCCCTGTTTGAAGTTCAACTTCTGAGTCATATTTGCGTTTTGAAATAATACCAAAAGATTGCAGAGCCTTCAAATATGACATGAACTGTAGAAGTTTAATATCTTTGGTTTGATACTTTTTTGTTTGTTTGGGGGGTTTTTGTTTGTTTGTTTGGGGTTTTTTTTTGTTTGTTTTAATGTCCTTCTGTGGCCAAAGATTCTTCAGTTGCATATGTGCCTGTTTAAATACTATGCATAGGCAAAGGCCTGTTAACGTCTGCATGATGTGTATTTTTAGATTGCATGACAGTAATATTTCTGAACTGAGTTATTTTATCAACATGTAATTCTTTTGACTAGTAATGATAACTGTAAAGAGTTTTAGGTACATGGAATTTCTGAAATTTAATTCTGAGAACTCTGGTTTCTTTACTAGTTAGGTGTTGTGTTATTAGAATCTTCACGTGTTTTTGTGAGGAGATTGAGTACTCAAGCCATTATACAAAAAAAAAAGTGTGTTTAACTTTCAGTGTTTTTGTTTTGCTTGTAGGCAGAAGCCAGGCTTGCAGCCAAACGGGCAGCTCGAGCAGAAGCAAGAGATATACGTATGAGAGAGCTGGAGCGACAGCAAAAAGAGGTAGTGGAAATTATCAGGAATTATTGCAAACCTTTACTAACATTCTTAGTGTATTTTATTTCTGTACTCGCATCAGCTTTTCTTTTGGGGTCATCCAGCTGTGTGCTAGTATTTTCAGCATCAGGCAACTCTCTTCCCCCTCACCCCATACCCTCTTCTTTCTTCTTAGGTTATGTATCTAGAAGGATAACTTGCTTTGTATCTACCTGTGGATAGCACCTCACAAGATACTAATCTGAACATTCATTTTGATCTTCCTTAATAGTTATGTTCATGTTGTGGGGGAAGAAACTTGCTAACCAAATAGGCTATTAGCACTCTTGCTTTCAAATTAAAAGTAAAACACTTTAAATGTGATTTTAAATTCTAGCTTTACAGACAAAATCAGATGGTTGTACATTTTACCTTTAAAAAATGCAGGAAATTCAATGCTATCAAAATTGGATAAGGATTAATCTAAATGTTTGTTTAGGTATCTAAAGGGCTGAGGCTTTCTTATTACTGCTTATTTGGTTTTTTTAAATGAGCAGAAGCAAGAATATAATTACAATGTCCATAACTCAGGCTTACATAAATAATTTTCCATAAAGTGGAACGGTTTTCAGCTTCTAATGCAAAGTTTAATATTGTCTGGATTTGGATGAGTAGGTTTGGGGCTGAGTCAACAGGTTACTTTTGTGCTTTTTTTAAGAGCAATTACTTAACAAGTGGCAGTTTCTTTGGTGGTTGTTGCTGTGCAAAAGGTCCATGTAAATATGGATGAGTGGCAGCACAGCATAGGTGATAAACATCACCGGACCCCAAATGTACGCTGCTTATTGTATGGGAAAAACAATTAAGGAATGTATTTTAATGTGTTTATAATATAGTTAGCAACTGGATAATTCCGATATGTGACTTTGGGTTTGCAGTTTTCAGACAATTTTTTTTGCCATATAGATTATACCAAAAGTATTCACAATAATTATCTATTGTCAGGATCTTCCCATAAATAGAAACTGGTAGAATTGGGATGCTGTTTATACATACAGTCACTCGTGTGTTGCTCCACACATTTCTCCTGAAAAAAGAAGTTTGCATTTCTTGAGGAAGAAAACTCTAGGAACTAAATTTTCAGCAGGCTGGCTATTTTGTCGTTATTTGTTTTGGTTTTTTCTTTTTGTGGTTATTTGATTCAAGTTTTGCCATAGATTCTCAAACTTTTGCATGCTGTTATTTATCATAATTACATGTAAATCCATGTAAATGCTGATATTTGTCAGGGGGGTTGCTGTGGTATTAAGTGCAATTTCCAAAACATGTTTTTGTCTCAATTTTATGATTCTCATTTTTTCATACTTTGAGTTTTCTAACTGCTGTAGGTATCTTACGATAGACTGAAGATTACATGGCAATTAACTTAGAGTTTTCCAAATGTTTGCATTAGGAATCCAGTTTTCTGTGGTGACTAATCTATATTGTAAATGGTTGGTTTGTTTTTTGTTTTTACATTCTGTAGTTTTCTCAGCACTCATATGATAGAAAATGGGCTCATATCCAGAAATGGATGGTAGGCTAAAACCACCTGTTGTGCATGTTTTTGCCACTTGGAGAACTAACACAGGATTTGGAGGAAGTAATTTACTAATGGTTTGCTGTGTGTCATTTCAAAGTATTTTATTACTGAAAACAATTAAGTATAAACTGTATGTGGATGTGGATATGCAGGGTACGTTATGGCAGCAAAAGCCAAACTATGAAATGAGATGCTTTTCTTAAAATGAAATAGGTTTGGTTTCCACCATGTGCTGCCTTAAAGTCATGAATCTATTTAAAATTAAATTACAATAGTTTCAATCTAGGTAAATATCTTTTCAATAGTGAATGTTTTTATTTTGGTTAACTTCTGGGGTTTGGATTTTTTATCTTTTTTTTTTTTTAATCAGACTTGCATTTATTATTTTCCTCTTCAAGCTACATGGCAAATGATAGTCTTTTCACTGATGGTTAACTCACTTCTGTGACTTACAAAAATGAATTGTAAAATATTACAAAAAAAGGAAAAGCAAAAAAACCAAACATGTGCCACTTGCATCCTTTTATCCCTTGCCTCTTATTTTCCGTGAATAATGATAAAATATTTGACTGATATTTATTCAGATTAAGTCCACTAGGCAGAAAGGAGTAGAGATAAGAGTCACCATCTGAGAAAGCTGCTGTTCAATTGATACTAGTTTAGTGCAGTGCTGCTTCAGAGATTTCCTTTCACAAACTCCATGTGCCTCCTAAAAAAGTCATGAGTTTCTTTTTAGTTTTTAAGGAAGTGTTCACTCTCTGAATGTTTTGAATCAAGATGATTTAACTAATACATGTGGAGACTAACCATAAATTCCGATAGTTACAACTACCATGACAGTTAATCAGCACTTACTTTGAGAAATCCTAGAACTGTTACTGGAATTTCATTTGCAGAAGTTGTGCTGACTTATACTGTCTCTTTGCCAAGCTGACATTTATGTGTATGTTAGTTCTCATGTCACTTACTAAGAACAACATAGGTTTTTGTTATCTCCTGGTGGAATGCAGGTTTGTATGTTTGTTTGGGTTTTTTTGGAGAGCAAGCACTTCCAACTGCAGAATACAGATGGTGTTTGTGACCAATATCACTTCGAAATTAATGCCACCCAATTGACTGCAACTTTATTTTTGCACTCGTAAGAGTGCAGAAGGTCTCTGAGCAGATGTGCACTCCTGTCCTGGACTAAGACACCTAACCTCCATTTTAAATAAAATATATATTTCAAACTTAAATTCTTAGAAATCAAGCTGGATAGCTACCAGTGCAGCTGTTTGTGATAAGCGCTGTAGTACTTACTTTATTCTTTGACCTGAATATGATGAACACTTAACTCTGGCTTTCTATTTTCTGACAGTATGTCAGGAAAAGACTTGCTACTCTAAGTAAATTGCCTACAGAAAGGTACATAAAGTTGTATCAGAAGCTGGAGTTTTGCATTATAGGAGCATGTTACTAGCTGGGGTGTTCCACCAGTAATTAAGTGGAATCTTACATAAATAGCAAGCTGTCATATTGCAAACAGGAGGTGTTATTAACAGGTATTTGACCATTTAAACTGCACGCACAAAGTATATTTAAAATTGACAGTGATCTGACTATAACGTGTTGAAAAGTTACATAGCATAAATGTGTGATTTAAACCTCAAGGTAACCACGATAGAGAGGAAGGCTGAAACGTTATTATGAAATGGGACTTGGGGAAGTTATTTTCTTGCAGAGTATTAACTAGGCCTCTTGTATGGTCACAAGATAATGTTAAACCAGTAAATGTATCCTGTGGTAATGTAGAACATAACCATGTGACCAAAAGCAGCATGAAATCCAGCTTCACTTTAGATAGCCACCTGTGATCTGGAGGCTGAGGTTTTAACACTCCAGATAACTGCCTTACAATCTTTAGAATAGTCTGTCATATGGAAAACTGTAGGAAGTGAGTCATTTAAGGAAGGATTCCTAGTTTTAGAGCCCTGTTGTAGCTTCCAGTGGGACAGTTTAAAATTAAGGTTATTCTTAACATGCTTACCTGCTGTAACTAAGAATTTGAAAAGCTTATGGCACGTGAAACATTTTCATATTAAATTAGTTGTATTTTTGTCCTGCTGCTTCTCATCTGTTCCTTTGTATGAGCCAAAATGAACATTCTCCTATCTTTCAACAGAACAAAAGGTATTAAGGTGCCTTAGCAAGTTGTCCTCCCCCAAATTTTATAAGTTGCATTTTTTATTTCCACTGTCATTGTAGAGCAGAACTACCACAGAACTTATAATTGATCAATTTTCTTAAGAAGCTTTGTTCCTATAATAGAGGAGAAAATCTGAAATATGTATGAGGAAACTGAGAATAATCATCTCTATTAGGGCTAAAATAGCTTCATAAAATAGTCACAATCTGACTGGTAATTATATAGTAAATTTCTTACTAATGTGCTTGTAATTTTGTAAAGCTTTAACTTTATTTTCAGTTTTTTAAAAATCTTGTACTTTTTTCTGCATTAATACAGTAATCAGAAGAAAGATTGACTACTGAACACTAATTACTAATTATATTAACCTCCCTTATTTACACCTCCTAACATAGTATCCAAATCAATTGAAATCACAGGTCTTCTAACTTGAATGAGTTCACTTGCCACAGTGGATTATTCAAAATAATACACAGCATTAAAAGTGTTAACAGAATGTTTCTCACCTTTGCTTGCTTGTACTTTTTTGCTTTGTCTTTTTTGTTTGGTTGGGTTTTTTTTGTGGGTGGGGGGGTTTTTTTGGTGTGTTGGTTTCTTTTTTTCTGGGGGATTTTTTTGGTGTGGTTTTTGTTTTGTTTTGGGGTTGGTTTTTTGTGTGGGTTTTTTTTTTTTGTGCAGGTTTTGTTGTTGTTGGGGTTTGGTTTTGTTTGTTTCTTTTCTTTTCCTTTTCTTCCTCCTCTATGAAGTAACTCTGCATTTCTTCTTTCTCAGGAAGATTCAGAGAGGGCCAGGTATTCTCACCGGTCCAGTCGACATTCATATTTGGTTTGTGTTCAAACTGTCTACTTTTCCTTCATGCCTTTTAAAAAGCATTAAAAATGTTGGGGTTTTGGTTTCCTTTTCTTAGGGAGCAGATGATGCTTTGTCTTCAAAGTATTGTCAGTTTTAGACTCAGTATTTTAAGTCACATATAATGTTGAAGTTCATCTAGTATTTAATTTCCATCAATCTTAACAAGGTAGTTTACTTTTATGTGTTTCAATCTTTGCATTTAAAAAGTCTTAATTGTCACACTTCAATTCTTTGGCCATGTTTTTACTATAAATATATACCTTGTGGTTTTTTTCCCCTTTACATTTATTCACAGTATATTTTCATTGCTAAAAATAATTGAGCTGGTGTTTGACAATAGATCTAATTCAACAATCAATTATTTGGAATAACATATATTAATTACAAGCTTTAGGTATCGGCTCTTATTGTTATTCCAGTCTAATATGATTTATTTCCTTTTTTTAAAGCTTAGAATTGTACTCACTTAGGCTTCAGATATTGCCAACTAGTAGGAATTAAGTGGCTTGTCTTGAAATGATAGAGTATTAGGATTCCTACATAAATTCTTAGTTGTCTTATGTTTACTACTACACATCAAATCTCATGGTCAGATGTAAAAGTACTATCAATGATCGAACAGTGGTTTAGTTAGATAAGTCTAATGGTGGGGGGGAACTTTCCCATTTTTCCTCTCTCTCTCAAATCCTGGAAAGAAGCAAATTTTACTTAATGAAGTACTACTACTGACTCACTCATCCTGAATCAATGCCAATTCCTGAAGATGAGTAGTACTGATTTGTAACTTGGGCTTTGGTTCCAAACTGATGCTGATGGTCAGCTGCTCACTCTTTGGTCTTTTTCTGCACTTCAATTATTAAGTTTCTATGATATTTGTGGAAGAAAAAGTAGTACCACCTTAGGATACAATTAGAAGGACTTGTTATGATGAAGGGGTTTATTTCTTTGAGAATGTGGGGATATGGATTAGTGGAAAAGACATACTTAAATGATGCAGGGTAGCCCAAAGACTGCTAGTAGAAGTATTTATTGTATTGTGTATGCTCTCCTATACCCTCTTTAGGTCATGTATGGTGCTAAAGAAGGGTTTGCAAACATTTCCCTGTTTTTAGTACATCTGTCTAGAAATGAGCTTTTCCTTGATCTGAATATGTAGGCCAGGAGCAGGAGAAACTACTAATGTAAAAGGGTTGGTTATGTTCATTTTGGAAGGTGGAATTACCTATTTCTTGGTGTGTCTTCAAAAAAAAAACAAACCCCAAAAAAAAAGAGTGATTGTCACCTACTAAGAAGTTTCAGCAATTAAATGTAATCTTTGATTAACTGATTTCTGTGTAATGTCTTACAAATCCTGGTGTTAAGTGTTTCTGCAATTTATCAATACCAAAGATATTTTTACCAACTAAATGGTTTAAATCGGGTAGTGTTGAGTACTTTGAAAACAGTAGATGGTTTACAGAAAAAAAACCTGTAGAAGATGCTATGTTGCAACCCTTATAAACTTGTGAGCTGGTACAGATTTGCTCAGTTCTGCTCTTACTTTGGTTAACATATGAAATATGTGAAGATGAGGATTAAATCTTTTATCCTTGACTAAAGAATATGGTTTGAATGCAGCAGATTACCGAACTCATTTTTGGGGGGGTTACTCAGAATTTCTTTGACTTCCTTGTTCATTTTGTGTCTTTCCACAAAGATTAACAGTTATCATTAGAGATTTTCAAACTTATTTTATGTATTGATGTATTTTTACAATTTCATTCTTAAGAGTTCTTTGGATGTCAGTGGGTCTCACAGGAGCAGAGCAAGTACCTCCAGAAGGAGAGATCTTGTGGTGTGTAGCCTGGAATGAGCATGCTTTGATGTGTTCACATTTACAATGTTTTCTGTGTTAACTTACCAAAGCTGTAGTTGGGTGAAAGCTTGTTTCTTTATTGAAAATGGTATTAATTGGACTGCTGTTGTGATTGCTGCAGTCAAACACTGATACCAAGTTTGAGGTCTCAAAAGAAAGTGTTATGTGTTCTATCTTGAAGATAACTTCAGGTTTGAAAGGAATTAGTCTCTTCAGTCTCTCTCTTCTAATGTCCCCAAAAGAGAAATAAAATAAGTGGCAAAGTTTGTACATCAGCCTTGATAGGTACAAAGGTGTTGCTAAAAGTTATGTCAGGAAACCTTTTTTTCTCATTCACATTGTGATTTTAGTCCTACAGTTGAAGCTGGAGTACAAACAAATTTTACTTTTTCAGAATTGGGTATTTCTGTATGTTTTGTGGTATTGCTGGTTTAGGCAACTTGAATGTTTGTTAGTAGACTGTTAAGCTGTTAATAGTTAAGTAAAAGTGTAACTTAAGCTTTGTGGTGATGCTTATCTGAGTGATCTGTCTCCATCCTCTAATAGCAAGGTTGCTTATTGGTAGGTAATTAAAGATAAAAACTTTTTAAAAAACCAAATGGTTAAGTTGGTGAAAACTGGTACAGTGTCCCATGTGTCCTGCATGGTAATACTTTGAGGAACACAAAACCTTACCATGGTCTGTAAATTACATTATTAATACTAAATTATTATTATTTATAATAATATTGGATATGTTGGAACTACCAAAATAATATGAAAACAATGTGAAGTAATATGAAGCAAACCTGGCCTAATTAATTTATAAACAAATAGAAAATCTAAAACTGGAGAATTTTTGCTGTTAATTTGATCTCCAGAAGGAATTTTCAGATGTATCAATAGGCAAGAATTTATTTTTCTTGTAATCTCGTCATTAGTACTCATGTTGAAAATTCCATTGGGTAATATTCTAGCATGCTATTAGTATGTTTTTGAGAATGGCATATTCTCCAAGTACCTTCGATTTCTGTTTTGTGAAACTTTAAATGAACTTGCTTTTTTGAGCTTGCTTTGAAAATTTAAGATTTGTATGTTAAAAAAAAATTATGAACTCTACAAATTTTGTCACTGATTGACAAGAAACGTGGGGACACTGCCTAAGCTATTATTAAAAAGCTGTATTCATAAGTATTGTCGAGAATTGCCAAATCTGGTAGACCAGCAGTCTTTTTACACATAGGTGACCTTTTCGTCCTGCTATTCTTCCTTTTTTGCACGCTTGCTTCTTCTGAAACCACCTTTATTCCTCCTTTTCCCTCTTGATTACTCTCTCGATACTAAGAATATAGGAACTCCTGCGTCCCATGATGCCTTCCATGCCCTGTAGGCAGTAACCTGCCTCTGTAAGGTGCCCTGGCGAGCCCCAACATCATAATGGGTTTCACACCTCAACAGCAGGGCTGCCTGATGGTCCTCTGGGCTCTTTTTGCCTGGGTCACGACGAGCCTTTTACCACATAACCTAACAAATACTGCCTCTGTTTAATACATTCTACTGTATAAGACTTTGCTTAATTGTTTAAAATTCTGTTGCCGAAACCACAGTGAATATTTCAGATAAGTACTGCTGTCCAAAATTATCTCTCTTTTCAGAAACTGGAATGCTGTTGGGCGGGGGGAAGGAGTTTTTAATAAAAAGTATTGCAGCCTCAGGTTGCCCGTTAGATTTGATAAATAGCATTCCTTCGTGTCTACATTTTCATAATTAATAGAATGTTTTCTTGTCATTTCCTTTTAAGTATTTTTAGTCATTCTTGGAAAAAACAGAAACAAAACAAAGAAGAAACCACAACTAATTTTTATCTCTTTTTTGTGATTTTAATTTTGTCTTCAGTATGACAGTGCTAAGGATAGATCTGCAAGATACTCAGCTCCTATGTGTTAACACTTTGCATGCCTGAGTGAAGATTGGTTTTATGCTTTGTTTTTAAGGTGCAATGACACTAACTAGTGACTTTTAAAAAACTCAATAATTCAAATTATATGAATTTGTACTATCACACCTTCAGACCTAGAATAGCATGATTCTAACACTTGGCCATAGAATGCATGTATAAACTTCTGGGGAGAAAATCAGATGAAGTCACACATTATAGTCTTACAGCAAGCACTTTTTATCTGTTATTTCTAAACTTTATAGTGAAGTGACATATACAGATTAGACTTGGAGCACATACTACTTAAAAAAACCCAACTGTGTTTGTATTCTCCATTTTCCATGTAGAAACTGTAACTTAATCTAATGGAAAATTACTTCAGTGCTGAGAAAAAGCAAGTGGTTTGCATACCTTTACTTTAAAAAATTCCTTGTTATTGTTATGAAGTGATAGTAGAGTGCATCACATTCTCATCGCTATTATGCCAAGTAAGATTTCTGCATTTCCTTAAGACAAGCACCAAGTACCACTAAAAGGCATAAGTAAGAGGCTTAAAAAGCTGAATTTGTTTAAAAAGCAATGTTATCTGAATTAGCTACAGATAGGCAAACACAATATAGTACTTAAAATGGTATGTAATGTTGAGCTTTTTGAGTTTGTTTTTAGCTTTTACAATTTTTTTCTGAAATGTGAACACTGGCTTAAGCCAAGTCTGTGTTAATCAGAGATAAGGTTGGTTATAGTTTCACTTATCAGTTCTTTTTTACAGTGATAGAAGGTTGGCCAATTATTCTAATAATTAGATTTTTTTTCTGGTGTTTCTGTTGTAGGTGATAAAATCTCAAATCCTTCTGTTTGACTTCTGTGTATTTTAAGATTGAAGATGCTGTTATATAGTGGTATTAACTTTCTAAATTTTATTCTTAGAGTCATGCTTACAGTGAATCTCATAGTTCAAAGAAGAAAGCTGCCTATTCCCATAAAGATTTATTGGTTAGTTTTCTACTACAAAATTGATTATAAATGCACTAACTGTGTGGAGTTCCATACTGATACAGTTACAGATACATTTATCAGCTTGCTGAAGTAAATATAAAAGTTTTCAAGAGAAAAGAAACCTCTAGTGTTGACCAAATTCTGACCTGAAGTTGCATGTTCGAAACTGCCCATGGCACTGGAATCCTGTGAATGGAATCAGCAAATTACAAATCACATTCTCTTGGGAGCCTGGGGAAGGTTCTAGGAAATGTGTAAAAATCTAGATTAAAGTTTATTCAGTTAGGATGAAGATAAGTGTTCTATTATTTACCCTTTGATCCCTATCAGATACTCAGAGACTTTAAATATAAGAAGTCAAGTACATTGAATTTACCATAAACCTCAAGATCAGCCCAGTGAACCGTTGAGAAAGGCGTGTGGGTTATTGTGATCTTCCAAAACCTACTCTAGAAAGCTCAGTGTGTAACGTGAATATAGTGCTAAGAAATGAAGTATTTGGGATGTCATTTTTCAGAGGGTTTGGCACTGCTGAATTAGCAGTGGTATCAGGGCTTGAGGCAGGCAGAGCAGCAGTGGATGCCTGTGTTGAGACAAGGCTGCAATAGTTCTTGTATTCTTATTATTTGTATTGCAGCATTTCCCTGTGCGCTTTTGAGGTGCCATAACATGAAGCTTTCTGCCTCCTGCAGCTAGCTGGGATACAGAGTGCTGCATTCTGAAAACACGACTTTGTGCCATGTCTTCATCTCTCTGTTTTTCCTTCTTTATATGTCTATATCATTTTTTCCCGTGCATATATATGCAATTTCTGTAGGAAGCAGCAAAACCCAGCAGAAATAAGCCAAAGCATCATTGCTGGGCTTGGTGTAAGGAGCAGTGGCAAGGTACAGGCTACTGCTGATCACGTAAACATCCAGCTGCTATTACATTTGTAGGAATTTCTGTCCTCTCTCCCCAGATGCTCTGATTCAGGATGGTATCTAATGGAAAGAAAAAAATCAAGCAAATTATTGTACCTAATTATTAGCATGTTCTGTCAAATATGGGGTTTTTTACTTATTTTATGCTGCACTTGTTAGGGTTAGGTAAATTTTTCAGAGTTTTCATATTTATCAGGGAGACAAAACCCAAAACTAGGTACTGTGGTTGGGCGTGGCATTACAGATACTGATAATGTTGATATACAGAGCACATAAGTGGTTGGGGGGTGGGATTTATGCTTTACTTGCTTCAGAAGGTTATATGGATTTGGGGTCAATCCTAGAGAAAATTTTTATAGCGTCCTGCACAAGATGTAAATTTGGGAATGTTTGGGCAATATTGAGAGAGAACTTCTCTTTACAAGATCTATAGATGCGACCTTTGTTTTCTCTTCTTTTTTTCCTCCCACAGAGTGGAATTTACTATGATCAAAGAAATTATAGCAGCCTTAAATATAGTAAACCAGTTCCTTCCTACCATCCTCGGGTCTGTCTCCTCTTCCTCTATTGATTTATTTTTTTTAAATATTTTTATTGTATATAAAATCTTTTTGCTTACCTGTGCGATATGAAGCAAACATCTCTTTCATTCTATAACACTGCAGATTATTACAGCTAATAGTAAAAATTATGGTTCTTGCTTTTAAGGGTTGCCTTTCTATATAAATGAATGAATAATTCGCAAGCTTCTCTGTGTTCTGCATATGTGGGGTTTTAAATAAAAAATGTATATTTCTGTGTTTCACGATTGCTGTATGATACAAAGAAAACAACCAGCAGCTGTGACACTTGCTTCTTCGAAGTCCCAGTTTTAAAAAAGCAACAAAGTTTTAAAAGTTCAGCACCAATGTACAACTTTCTACTACAGTAATATAAATGAGAAATCAAAGGTCTGTCGTGAGATGAGTAGTATCTTCCAGTACCTGCAGCTCCTGTCATGGTCAGGTTTAAAGAAGTAGCTAAAGGAAATTGATGTTTCTTTTGAAAACTACTTTGTCTTATCATTCATTTCTACAAATCATCTGATAAAAATACTAGGTTGCTTTGATGGTTCAGATTATGGTTTCAAAGATAATGGCTTTTCTTTGAGTGTTTATCTACACTTTTCAAATTCCTGTCTATTAGAGATGTAAAATGCAGTATTTTAATCTTTAGAACATTTGGGGAATATAGAGCAATAGATAAAAATAATAATCAATGTACCGAGAAAAAGTGTTTCTGACTTTTTCTATTCTTCACACTACAGTCATCTTCTCTATACAGTGATCCAGTGGCAACAACTAGGAGTTACAGGGTTAGTACAATGTAAAATAATATCTCGCTTATCTTTAGATCTTTGAATAGCCCTCATGTATAAAATTACACTTTTCTTCATAGGTGTCTCCTTCTGTAAACACGGGTTTGATAAGAAGTATCAGTTTGGTTCGTAAGCACCACTTGCATGGTTGCCTTACATTTGTATTGTATGGCCATAAGGCTTGACAGTATTATGTGCATTTTTATTTTTTTTTGTTACATTTTTAAATACAACTGTAGCTTGTGTGTGTAATTTTGTGGAGGTTTTCAGTTTCTTGATGTTAACGTGGTTAAACTGAAGTGGTTTAGTGGTTGTGCTTTTATTGATCTTTTTACAGACAAGCAACAACAATGCTGTTGAGGAACACCAGGGTTAGAACAAATTCATCCAAACATAGAAAATAACTGCATGCATAATACTAAAGAAAGTATTTAAAGAATTTAAGCATTTGAACAGGAAAAATCATTATCAGGAGATTACAGAAATTTGTGGTAGATACACTGTAAATACTTTCAAATAAAATGCTATATTAAATTCGATAATCATACAAAAATGTAATAGGATCAAAGCTTAATCTGCATCTTTACAAAATAAAAAGTAGTTGGGAGTGCTATAGGAATGGCTAAGATAGCTCGACAAAAAGTTGTCATCTTCAAAAAGTGACATGCATGCCTGAAACTTTCTGCTTTTTGCTGCTAAAATAGTTCAAATCCAACTTATGCTGCCATTTAGAGACCTATTTATTAGCCACCTTTTCATAGGTAGGGGGAAAGCAGCATGAGACTGGAATTATTTTTTTTATATATATATATTTTTTGTAATTGTGTTGCCCGGAGCTGCTTTTATTATCCGCTGTGTAAATAGATTTCAGCCTTGCACCTTAAAACATTCTCCTTCAGGAAAACCTGCCTGGGTGAGCACAAATGAAAACTGAAAAGTGTACAATAGAGCCTCAGTTCCCGGGGTGGATTAAAACTCCCGAGGCCTTCAGAACAGTGAAACCTGACTTGCAATTTCAATATTTGATTTTAATTTTCTTCTGCAAGTAGTTGAGATTTGATTGTTTGGGTTTTTTGAAAGTATTTTGCTGTTGAATATCCTTAGATCTATGTGTGGATGTAGAAATCCCAAATAAGGGGAGGAAACACTGCTGGAAATGTTTAAAAAATGTTTGTCCTTCCAAAAAGTGTAGTGTTAATTGGAAAATGCACATTAGAGTATGGAAGAGTGTGGCATAATCATTTCTGAGACTAAATATAAAGAGTATTTCATTCCCTTCCTCAGGCATCTTTGTGTGGTGATGGATTACATAGCTCATACAGTTCTCGCACTGTAAGTGTCATAGGCTTTTGGTAGTTTCTTTTATTTGGTTTTTTTTTCTGGAGTCAAAAATCGATGAAGAATGTGAAAATTTCCTCCATAACTTTTCTTTAGCCATCTGAATACAGTTATTCTTCAAGAGCGAGCTCAATTCGAAGTAGCCCTGTGGTGAGCATTCCTCTTGCATGATCAGCTGAATGCTTTGATACTAACGCACGGCAATTTCCGAGTGGTTACACTGGGGATCGTTTTACTGACCAACACACAGGCAGGATTTTTTGATTCCACATAAAACAAAAGCAATTGTCAAAAGATGTGACTTGTAGCGAGATGTAAAGTTTTGTCAGTAAGACAGTAAAGCATAGAAGCCCTAAGGAATTTGTTTTCCTAAACATATTTTAAATGCTTGTAATGTATATAATTGGAAGCAATTGGAAACTAGAGCATAGTAAATTGTTGGGCTTACCACCCTATGTCATAGTTGGGGCAGACACATGAAACTTACTGCAATACACATGAAAAAGTCTTTCTTTTGGGGAGGAGGATTAATGCAAATTCTGTTAGATCCTGCATCAAGAAGTAGCTGGCTCATTTTTATGGTGACTAGTATTCAAAACAGAGAGAAATTGGTTTCTGGATCAGTATTGTTAAAAGCATCATTCCAAAGATGGCTTTTTGTGCTGCAAAGTGATTCGGAATAGTTCTGCTCTCTTTCTCCTGCAGAATGGCTCCCTTAGCTTCATTGGTCCAACTACTCATTTGTCATACTACACAAAAAACTAGATCAGCGTTCTGGTATGGGTTAAACTGAAATGTTCCGTCCTTTGTTCATTTTTCACATATTCTTAACGTTATAGAGACTGAACAAATGACAACAGACTTCTCAAACTGGATGTTTTTAGCTCCAACAGATGTCAGAGTGAACTTTTGAGGGTGTAAGATAAAGGGAATTTTGCTGTTGCTTTATGAAGTTCCAAAACCTAAGAGGTATTAACATCCGTCTGTAAAGTCCCTTGAACTGTGCAAATACTACTTGTCTCCTTGGTTTCTCTAACATTAAGATGAATTTCTTCAAAGTATATACTTTATAGGTATATAGGATTATATATATATATATCTCAGTGTGCATATGTGATACCAATAATGCCAGGGTACCATTCACACAGACTAGTCAATGTTAATAGAGTTCAAATTGTTGGTTTAATGAAGTAATTCTGAAAAGCCGATAAAGTAAAAATCTTACTCATAACCTTCACTTTCTACTGTTTCTATGGTTAATATTTTGGTTACACTCTGGGTAATGCATTGGAAGGTAGTTCAGTACTCACTGGAAATGAGAAGAGAAAGTGGGAAAGATGGAAGCAGAGTAGAAAACACTAGTGAAAAACTGTATGGTGCATCTCCATCTTCAACTGTATCAGTTTTGATAAACCTCCTGAGAAAGATATTGGAAGTACAAAAGGTATGGAAGGAGGAACAGTAAGAAACTTGAACTATACAGACCTTTCATCAGCAAAGAGAAGTTGGTTTTGAATGAAACAGAGCACAGTGTCATAGATTTGTGTTTGTAGCCCTTGAGTTGTTTGTTTTGCTGTAAGCACAATTCACATATGCCGAGTTCTGTTCAGCACCTTTATACTTTGTGAAATACAAAAGTTTAGCTGAATCTTTGACTATAAAAATTTACTTTGCTATTTAAAAAAAAAATGATATTATTTAAAATATAGGTATAGTTATAGCTGGAAAAATCTTTGTCAGAGATATAGAACATAACCTAGCAGTACTGACTAAAAATACCAAGTGTGTACTCCTGAGTACACGCAATCTGAGACTGGTGTTCATCAGCAAACAGTTTTCTACACAACTGGTCACATTTGCATAAGACATCTCATTATCTTTTAATCAGAATAAAATGAGGCTACATCAGTCGTCTATATCAAATACAAAGAAATTAAGATTTATTTTTTTTTAATGGCAAAAAAGTGGTAAGGACAGTATATTTTCAAATGGCTCATTTAAAGATTTTTCTCTCATATAATCACTTTTACTGTGAATGTTTCATTTTAACTGCCTTTTGAAGTGGAATGATATCAATACAAGGCTTTTGATAAGCCTGCTTATCAAATACTATGTTTAATGTGCATGATGTGTTTTCAGTTCAATACTTCACTTGAATTCCCATGACACTTGTAATTACTGTAATGTGGTTAGATGTGTTTTGTCTTTTTTACCAGTGATGTGTAGAAGGAGCATTTTTTCCTCACCATTTGAGGTACCTGTCCAACATACAGCTTTGGGGAGTAAGCTTGTCTTCTAGAGAAAGGAGTCTTACAATTGTGAGAGAGAGGAAGCCTTGATTGCTATTCATAATTAGTAGTGTTGAGAGAGTGTTGATTTGAGGAAAAGACATTTGTAGATAAAGATAGTAACTTCTATCAACTTCCAATGATAAGAAATCTGTTTTTATGATCTCTATGATTATTTTTTTTAAAAAACTGATGTTTTGTAGGTTGTGTTTGGCACTATATATGTACTAAAGCTTTTTGTATCTCTGTGTTTTTTTTTTATTACTCCAGATAAGGAAAATGAATCAATTCATTGCTTTTAGATACTGTAAGCTATAAGAATAATAAAAATGTGAAGAGTTTTTAAAAACAATGTATATGTTGCCTAAAGTGTTCTTACCAGTGTGTCCCATGTTTTATTCATGTAGAGACATCTAAAATAGCAAATATCTAGAAGAGTGATTGTGATTTTACAGCTGCTAAACTGTTAGAGGAGCAAGAATAAGTTGCAGTAATGGAGATTTAAGTTAGGATTTCCTGTTTTTTTTTTTTTTTTTAAATAAACTTTTGTTCATTCTGTGGTATTATCTTCAGTTCTCTTTCACCCTTTTCCTTGTCTTTTGAAGTCCTCTGATTTTTCTGATCAAAGTGCAACTGCTGCTGACTATTTTAGTCGTTCCAACCGCAGGGGAAGCATTGTTTCCGATGCAGATGATGCCCAAGGTTTGAATAGTGTGAGTGCAATGCTTGTTGTCATACTGTGCTGAATACAGCAAACTTACTAACCATGGTTTCTGTTTTCATACACTGAAAGAGGAAATACTCGGAGAAGCATAAATACTTTGGAGTTATTTAATGGCAAATAGGTTTGTTGAGGGATTTGCACCTTTTTTTTTTTTTTGGTATAAAAATGTCTGGAGCCTGGATTTTTAAGAAGCATGCTGCTTTATTTTAAAGGGGATGCTGCCTGTTGCTAGAAGCATGTGACAAGTGTTAACACTGCACATTTTTTGCGTGTGATAAGCATCTCTAAAATGTAAAATATTGGGGGGTTAATTCTTACAGAAATTAACAGTGTCTAGGATTGCTTTTGGTTGGTTTTGGGTTTGTGGGTTTTTTTTTTAATATCGCTACTTGGTCTAGTGACAAAAATAAGTACTTACACCTGTGCCCTCATAAGTACATTTTAATGTTCATTCAGGGAAGATCAGGTTTGGTCAGGATCCATTGCTGGAGCAGTCGTTGGCTGTGCTCTTCTGCTGACACCCAAGTCAGCAGAGCATGTTACAGGGAAACTATCATGATGGTTTCCCTGTGCGGCTCTTCAGTCTGAACACTGTTTACACCAAACCTAGCTGCCTTCTCTTCATTACTGCTGTACCTTCTAGAAATTCTTCTTACTTGCAGTCAAAGCTTTTGTGTTTGATAGTGTTAATACGGGGAAATTTCTGACCTGGACTGTTGGCAATAGTTGTGCGTTGGATGGGAGGGCTGGACTAGGTGGCTGCTAGAGTACCCCTGCAACCACTCCTCCTGTGATTCGGCATTGAGATCATTTAATACTCTTGTACCGTTATGTAAGGTGTAATAATGCACGGTGTTTATCATCTGTACATGCCCAAAGTGTAAGGCTCCAGTCATTTCTCCAGTTTAAATCTAAAGGTTGTTTGTTTGTTTTTTCTAATAAACCTGCTTTTCTGAAATTAATGCTCTGCTAAATAGATGACGTGGAGGCCGAGACTGGCAATTATGCTGCCTTCTCAGATGCTTTTATCATCATTATTATGTATTATTAGATTCCAAATTAATATATTCTAAATTGATACTTAAGATCAGTTTTATTCTTCACATCACTTTATCATCAGAGTAGGGGGAAATACTTGCAATTTACAATTTCAGTCCATCTTTAGAGATGGTGAATTTGCCATAGGAATGCAGTGTTGCTTCTGTAGAAACCACAACAGAAGGAAAAAGTAAGATCTCGTGAAGTAACTTGTTTCTGCTGTGATTGTAGCAGACTTCCACATCTCTTGTCCCTGGGCTGGGAGAAAAACAGGCCTTCTCAGAGAAGAAAGATCTTTGAGAATACTATACTCAATATATTGTACTTGTTCTTGAAAATCTGGCAACGTGTTAAGGCCTTCATTGGATCCCACTGATTTGGATTCGTAGAAATGTAGAAAATATGGAGATCTACAATATAATTTACAGTATTAGTCTGCTGAATAAACAAGGGGCATGGTAGTCCTTTTGCTTAGGTTTCAATACATAAAACATGAAATCAAATAATTTTGTAGTATGATATTAATTATCACACTTCAGTTATGGGCTTTTACTACCTGCATTGGTTTTGTCTTGCTGTAATTGCAGGTTTCACCAGAGACATTGAAGGAACAAATGTGTTTTCTAATAACTAGGACATTCACACTTATGTCACTGGTTGTCTGAAGTGCACTTGCATGAAGCTTCGTGTTTGTTATGCCACCAAGTGTTCTAGTCACTACCCCTTCTATATTTAAAATAATGAAGCCTATTTTATTGTTCAGTACTTTAATATTGGTAATAGCTCTTTAAAAACTTTTTTAAAGTTTCTGGCTTTTTCTTTACAAGCCTTCATTTATTTTGCAGTTGAGGTAAAATCTACTTTTTCAGGCTGAATATATATATATATATTTTTTTTTTTTTTTTCCATCTTGGTCATTGATTTATTTTTTATTCTTAAATATTTCTCAGTATCTTGGAACAGAAGACAGTGATTCAGTAGTCCCTTATTGCAAAAGGTGTATTGTGATTGCTTCCCCTTTTCTCTTTCAGCTGGAAGAAAAGAGTGAAAAGTCACATTCAGAAGTATTTTCAAGGGTAAGAGTTTTTAATTTAAAAAAATCACTGAAAATCAGTGTTCATCCACAAATTTACAAGTATTAAAATAGTTCAAGAAGTATAAATGCTGTGTGTTTTTAGTAGAGCCTATTTTAGTAATCTTTAAGAGCTTGCAAAGACACATTTTTAGGGGTTTTTTTTCCCAAATTAATGCTTTTTTTGAGGTCTTTTATTTCCCGAGGAAATAGTTTTATTCTTTACTTGATAAAAATAAACTATTAGCTTTTTATATTACTTGTTTTCTGAGAGAAATATTTAGCAGGAAAGGTTGAATTTTAGGAGTCTAGTGCTATGAAAATTCATATGCTAGATTCCACTGTGGACTTCATTCTGAATCTTGGGTGGCATAAATTATACTTTTTAGAAATAATTTTAAACATCTGTAGCTTTTCAGCACTAACAGCCTCCTTATGAAAGTCTGCTGAAGAGACAACTCAAAACTGTAATGTTATGGTAACTGGTAAGTCATCAGAGAGAAGCCAACATTTCATCAAGAAGAAACATAGGTGCTAGAAAATAATCAGTGAAAATATTGCCTATAAGCTAATATTAAGAAATAGTAGAAAGAAGAGAGAAAAGTGTTCTATGGTTGCAAAGAAATTTATAAAGAGTAATATCAAGTATACCAGAAATAACAGTATGATTCCTGATACAATTTTTTTCTTTATAAGCCATCATCTCGCAATTCAAATCTCACGACTCCTCTGAGTGGCAACTCATCTAGGAGAGGAAGTGGAGACACGAGCAGTTTGGTGGATCCTGATGCCTCCCTCAGTGAATTACGGGTAAACTGCATTTTCAGATAATTTGAAGCTAGTTTAAAGTTGTATTTGTGGTTGCAAGGAATATTTCTTTGCCACAGAACTTCTGGTTTCTTAATAGGAAGAAAAAGCTATGAGGATGTGATTTTCAATCACAAAAGATTTCTTTATCTTGGTCAGTGTATTTGTTGTGCACATAAATATTTATGGTGCTAATAGTTTAGCTTATTTAAATAAGCTTATTTTATATTAAAATGCGACTTTATGTCAAATTAGAAATAGTTCTGTCCTATTTGAGCTGGCTTGGATTCAGGTATACAATAGGAATCTTCATTTTCATCAATTTGCTGTGAATTAATTATAATCTCTGTGAATGATTGCAGGCTTTGGCATTTGACAGAAATGCATGTAAACCTTTTAATGCTTCTTCGACTATAAATTATTTCCCCATACTTCTTATACAGTGGTTCATTCCTATGTCCTGCAGGATATCTATGATCTTAAGGACCAGATACACGATGTAGAAGGGAGATACATGCAGGGACTTAAAGAACTAAAGGTATCAGGGCTCTTCCCAAGCATGCATTCTGTATGGGTATTTTTGGGTTATGAAGTTATCACTGGTTCCACTAACTATGTAAGGCTTTACTAACAAGTTTGTAAATTTCTTTAAAGCATGTATCTAACTTTTAATGCATACAGAGCATCAACTTAAATTTGTCATGTGAATAAATTAAGATATGATCAAAATGTATATGAGATAATACATGTTCGTTATTTGGTTTATGTTAAAATAGTATTAAACTTTCATATTTTTAGCAGGTGTTTGCTGGTAAGATAAGGAGAGGTTCCATTTTCTAGAGCTTTGTTAGCAAATAAATGGATATTCCAAATAATTACTGTGTATTGAAGGGGCATGAAAGAAATGGGACATGGTTGTGACAAAGAATCTAAAATTAAGAATTGGTCTTCCAAGTTTCAGCAAATGCTACATCTTATAAAGTAAAACCACAGTAATAGTTTTGAAAGATGTGCTGAAATAGATCTAGCCAAGCATAATGCTTGCAGGAGAAGATTAATTTTGTTTCAGTCCTTTGCCATTAAGGAACAATTATTTTTTATTAGTATTATTATTATTATTTACATTCCCATTATCTGTGTCTGAGTTACAGGTTAGTATTTTCAGCATCAGGTTAATGAAATTTCTGTATTTTGACTTGTTTTAATTTGTACATGTTTTTCTTCTGTAAGTTTTCACACAACAGTTTGCAGTTCAAGTATGATTTTCCCCTCTTCTTTGTTGAAGGGAAACTGAATGCAGCAAACGATGTGGCTTACAAATTTCTTCCAGGATATTTGTTCTGTTCTCTTTCCTGTTATGTAATTGTGAATAGCTCCATGCAAAAGTTAGAAAGTTCTTCCATAGTTGTCTTCTACCCATATGGAGACTGAATTTGATGAGTGCTGCTTGTTCTAGAGCACGTTATAGTGCTGTATTAAACAGCTTCCTGGAATTTCCTCAATTAAACAAGACATTAGATGGTACAATAAAGAGAAAATGTGTAATTTGAGCTGTTCAGTGTAGCAAAAATTATTTCCTTTTAAGAGAATAAGTAGCTTTGAGTCTGATAGCCACATGCTCAGATGAAGTACATCTTGTTTTAATCATATTGCTATATGAATATTAAAAGGACTTCAAGAAGCAGTGGATTACAAGATTATTACACATAGCTATGATTGTACTAAGTTTGAATAAATTGAGATTGCTTCATATTTTCCAAATTAATCTCGCTCACTTTTGCATGTTTGCCAGCATCCCGAGTACTGTTTGTGAATCATTACTAATGCACTGTTATTTATTGTAATCATTACAGTTACCAAAGAGCATGGGTGTGAAACTGACTTATTTAATAAGATCTTGATCTATGCTTTGCTTACAAAATTGCATTTTATGCTATTGTTAATACTGAATAATTCCTAAGTTAATTTGCCTTCCATAGAGATTCTTTCAGGGAGCCCTTCTTTCTGATTAGGAAGCTATTTCTTTTTTCTCAACTTCTGCCTTAGCAGTTTGTCTTGTGTACATTAGAAAAATTCATAGGATACTTGCTTTTACACTACTTTGAAGGTTGCTTTTTTTTTTTTTTCCCCCAGTGGCTGAGTAACAGCGATTTGTAATCACAGAACCTTCCTGTCTCTGTGGTTGCCCATCTCTTGTGCTGCTAAGAGTGTGGTTTTCACCTGGCTACGAATCTGCTGGGTGTCAGCAGAATAAATTCTAATATGGAAAGTCCTGATTTACTTATGACTTCATATCTTTCCACATCTCAGTTTTGCTGATTCTTTCTATATTCCCTTGCATCAGCTAGAAAGGAATACTTTTTCTTAGGTATTTTTTTTTATTGGTTTTTGTGTTTGGTTTTTTTGTGTGCAGTTAACAGAGCACTCTCTTGATGTCTGCTGGGTTTAATCATCTTGTTCTAGCCAAGCAGGATCATTTACATAGTCCTTTGGCTTGACTGATAGAACTGTAGGTGGTATTTCTTCAGAGCTTTAGGTTGTGTGCAGAGACTTAAGATCCATTTTCATTTTCAGCCTGTTCCCACTGCTTCATCCTTAGGCATCCCACCACCTCATTTAAATGTTTCAGAATCTTTTTCAAATTCATGTTGTTTCTCACTAAACTGAAAGATTACTGAAAATATGTGGAATTCTTGAACCCTAGAGAGTGTGTGTAATAATACTTTACTCAAATAGAAAGAACAATTCCAAAGACGTCTTAGCAATGTTCCTTTTTTTTTTTTTAACTGTTTAGAGGTGCTTAGACATAGCTTGGTTTCTTTCTCAGAAGCAGTTCTCACTTTTCTGTCTCAAAATCAATTTATTCCTCTCCGTAACTTCAGACCTTTTCCCCTCATTAACTTGTTGATTAATGACATTTTAATCCAATCTTTTAAGCCCCAACCTAGTCTTCAGTTTATGGTTGGAGTCCAGGAGCACATGGCATACAATCAGAGGCAGAGACAGCTGGATTTGAGAAGTGTTGGGGTGGGGGAAGGTGGGCAGAAGCATCATTGCTGTTTTCATCTGCCTGACCAGAGGCTGCAGAGAAGACAAGGCAGGCTCTTTTCAGAAGCATACAATGACAGGGCAAGATGCAACAGACAAAAGTTGCATTGCAAGGGCAGAAATTCCAATTAGAAGTTTTCCTCAGGAAAAAAGACTTTTCACAAAGAAAACATTCAAATACTGTAACAGGTTGTCCTGACAGATTCTGCACGTCTACATGCTTGGAGATACTTGAAATGAATTGGAGATGAGCTGTGAGCAGCCTGATCTTGGTTAGCCCTGTTTAATTAGGACATTAGACCAGATGGCATCCAGACATCTCTGCCAACCGAAATTACTACATGACTTCACTCACCACACTCACAGAAACAATCAAATTGGAATTTTTTCCTAGTTGTACTTTTTGTTAAATTTTTTATCTCCCTGTAAAATGAAGATAGCATTCATTTTAATCCTAGTATTTTGCCTTTTTACTCTAAATTTAATTATTCTTTGAAGGTGTTTGGAAAGCTTGCTGTCTCTGATGTTTTGTTTTTAACAAATCTTGAAAAGATGGGTATGTTTACACCATCACAGAAAAGTCTTCTGTGGTTTTAATCTTAAGAATTATTTGAATGCAATTAG
>WUAM01000395.1:12267551-12313659 GCA_024336885.1 Actenoides hombroni
ATTAAATATCCCTTTTAATTTCTTTACTTTTACTGAGCTCTTTGTATTTACTTGTAGAGAATCTCTCCGCTGTCTGTCATACGCTTTTTCTCTGTGCCATTCTTTTTCTTGCTATCTGCCTGAACCCAGGCCCTAGAAAGACAGAAAAATTACTTTGACTGCATTAAGAATGAGCGAGATGAGCTCAGAGAGGAGTTGGCTGACCTGAAGGAAACAATGAAGAGAGGAGAGGTATGTTGGTAGTAGTTACTTTAACAGAACTCCAGGAATGGGGCATGAAATGAAGGTCAATGAAAGAGGAAGAATGGTTACTGTTCTTATGCAGTCTCGATACCTGACCTCAGGGTAGGATAAATGGTGCACTTCCTTCTAACTGCTTTGATCGACTTGAAAAGCTTTTAAAAGTCTTCTCTGTCCGATTGTATTTTATCACTGCTCTTGTATGAGTAGTTGGTTTTCTTCTGTGTTTTTAGAAACATGGATTAGTTATAATTCCAGACGGCACACCAAACGGCGATGTAAACCATGAATCGGTGGTCGGTGCAATAACAGTTGTATCACAGGAAGCTGCTCAAGTCCTGGAATCTGCAGGAGAAGGACCACTAGGTAAAAATATCTTCACATACTTCACAGAGTGTTTAAGTCTTTGTTTCCCTCCTATTAAGAGTGGGTTGTGATTTCACAGCCACAGAGAGATACCTGCGATGCTTCTGGCATACATGCTTAGAAAACCTTCCATGTTGTTATATTTTTAGTAGTAGTAGTAGTCTTTTTACACTGAGTAAAAAGAGAGATACATCTTTTGAGTAAAAAAACACAAAACAAAAACCAAAACAAACAAAAAACGACACAAAACCCAAAGAAACAAACCCCCAAACAAACAAAAAGCAAACCCAACCCCAAACAGTACGTGCTTGGATATATGAGATCTTGCGGTCCAGTTTCTGGTTTATTACTGTCAGAAAATATCTTGTCTCAAAGTGTAGTCTTTTGGATTAGTGTATTTCCCGTTGTTTTATTTAAAGATATATTTTTTTTAAGTACGTATAATCAATGAAAGAATGTCCATTAGAGAAACAATGCATGATATATTCTTTGCCCTTCCTTGAAATACTTCTGCCTCTATTACTTTAAGGCAAGTGTAGTCTTTCAGCACATTTATTAGGGGGAAAAAAAATAAAATCTTTAAAACATTCAAAAAATGACACAGACAAGAAGAAGATAAGAGGTTTTGGGGTCCTTTATTTTAACTTGTTTTTATCCTTAGGTTGGACAAGTTGTTGTGTGCACAGTCAATCCACTGTAAAACTCTTTATTAGTTAGCTTGAAAGGAACATCTCTTCAGACTTGCATTTTTTTTGTTTGTACATAACCTATAATAGTTACATTTTTGGGGTTCTTTTTTGACAGATTAGACTTGATACATGTTTCTGCTGTGGCAGCTTCTTAGTGAAATACAGATACCTTTTGTTTTGTTACTATGAAAGTTACTAGTTCCTAGGGAGCTGCTCTAATCTTAGCACAGTGTTGCTTGTTTTGTAGCCATTACAGATCCTCTGACTGATTAGAGATACTGCAACATTCCTGTGGGTCCTTTCCAAAGTACTTTCTCTGTGGTTTGAAAACATTTTTCTACAAGCTTTCCAAACATAAGGGGAGCTTAGTGCCTTCCCTGATAAGACAGTAATCTTCAAGAGTTAAGACAGGGAAGAGAGTCTACAATCCGAAGAAAATTTTGTTGGAAATGGCTGTTCTCAGTGCTGGGACAAAACTGTGTTTTATTAATTAAAATAAAATTAAAAATCCTTAGTTGTTCATTTACTCTTTAGAATTACTGAACTCGGAGATCTTACTTTTAAAATTGTTATACTAATAAACAATGTGAATGAAATATTTTCCCTTTCGTCTGCTATTAACTGAAAGCTGCTTTGTTGTTATTAGTGAGATATCTAAGTTTTATGCTCCTCATGCTATTAGCTTTAAGTCTGAAGAACTTTTCATTTGAAAATGCACAAAAAGTTATGAAAAATATGTTCATAGTTACAGATTTCTCTGGTTTTCTGTTGTGTTCTTTGTTTTTAGATGTCCGGCTACGAAAACTGGCTGAAGAGAAGGAGGAATTATTGTCCCAGGTAAAATAAGCTATTCTTTTCAGAACTAGACCTTTGCCTGTCCTTTTGCAAGCTATTAAAATATCAGCAATAAAACAACATTAAGCACCAAGGGTGCTTGATCAAATATTTGAGCACTAAAGCAAAATAAAATACTCAACTTCTTACCTGTCTGTCTACCAGGTCCTCTCACTAGTGTCCTTATCCATGTGACTTTAATCTTAGTTGGTAAAGAACCCTCATTTCATTAACTGCTGAGCTGAAATCTGTCTGGCTGCTGACTCTATTATTAGTGCACATATTTAAAGTTGTTCTTTCTTTAGTATTTCTGCATAAGACAAAATAAAAGTCAGTAAAATTACTTTCTCTCAAGCTGAAGTGGCACTTTCATCCAGATTGCTGAATGGTAGTATTTCTTGGATCATTTCAGTTACTCAGAAAATTAGTTTTATCAAAGTAATTATATTTTAACATAGTTCAGTGTTGAGAAGATAGGACTCAAGAAAACATATAGCCATTGAACAATTGCTAAGAATACTATAGTTTTTGTCCTTCTAGTTGAACACGTGGCAAATTTAAAGTGGTATTGTCAAAATTATTTTTTTTTTTGCTGAGAATGTGCCTTTATCTTTGGGTAGATATTTGCTTTATAATGCCAATAAATTTTAGTACTCAATCAAGGATATTAAATTTAAGTATGTAAGTATATAAAGATGTATTATGCATGTTTATTACCACGTAATTGTAAATATCACTGTTAAAATATTTGGTTTATATCACAAATGGGCATTTTGCAAGTATAATGCCCATACCACTAATCTGTAGGACTATAATTTGATAAAAGAGTCAAAAAAGTAGCTCCCACTTCTTTTGTAAACTCCAGACATTGAGGGCATAGCTGAAGAATCTGTTCCCTGACTGCTGAAAATTCCTGAGACAGCTGCTGTAGCGTAAAATGGAACTGTTTAATGTGCACTGCAGACTTGCTTAGGGCTGTTGCTTCCAGGTGGAGTAAAAGAGAGGACCCAAAAAAAAAAATCTGTGGATCATTCTTTCTGTAAACTTGCCAAGATACTGTTCATTATCTTCTGGCGTGTTTGTTGTGTAAAAGGTATGCTGCAGAAGTGCCTAAACAGAGTGTAATGCCACCACCTCCTCTGGAAAGGCAGCTCTGGTAGAGTCACTGGGTGCCCCTGCATTGCACTGGGATCCCTGCAGTGCTGACCAAACTGGTGGGTTTGGACTGTGTGTAGACATGGTGGAGGCACTTGCCCCGTGATGGGGATGGGGAGCTGAGGCCACAGGCCTCAGGGACTGACTTCCCTGCCTGTCCTGCATGGCTTTGCTGCTCCCTTTTACAGAACCATCCCAGCTGGTGGCATCTCCAGACTCCTCTGCCTTGTTCTCATCAAACCTTTAGATACACAACTACTGAACTTGTGGGAGTCTGTTTTTCACAAAAGAACACTTCTGTTTCAGGTCAGAAGACTGAAGATGCAGTTGGAAGAAGAACGACAGAAATATTCTAAAAGTGATGGCATGAACCCAGATATCATAGGCTTAGAGAATGGTTCTGACCTGCAGCTAATTGAAATGCAGAGTGGGTATATGGTTACTGCTCAGAGGTTTTCTTACTGGGGAGACAAAACAGGCTCTTCCAACGCCTGTTCCTATATTGTTGTGCAGTACTAGTATTGCGAGGGAATATATTGAGCAAGAAGTTTTTTGTTGGTATATCTCCTCTCAGGAAATTTCTCACTGTGGAATAGCTTAAAAATCTGCCTTCTTTGTGCTGAATAGCAATGTTCTGGGAAGATCTCTTTTTACTTGATTACCTTGCTTGGAGTGCCACTACTTGAACAATTTCAGTTTTAAATGATGGAATTTCACTTCAGATATTTTGTTATAACCCACCTGATATTTTTATTTTGCTGAATCTCTGATACAGAAACTTAACCTAAAAGACTGCTGTTCTCTGAAGCAAAACATGAAAAATTATTAAATTTTAACACAATATTCAGTGTTGCTTCGTAGAGTCACTAAGCTAATTTCCATATCAGTGCAAGCTATTTCTTCAGCTGAAAACTACTGTATTAAATGATTGTCCTTTAATACACTTGTGGCAGTGAGCATGAAAAGAGCACTGGCAATGTAAGGGCTAAAATGTAACACCACAATAATTTGCAAAGCTCCTTGGAGTTTGTCAGGCAGGTTCAAGCCTCGTGCTCTTTATCATTCAAATGCTGTTACAGATGTCTATGCTAAATGCTGCTGGTATTATGTATGTTCTGATTTGACCGATTTTGCAGTGTGTGGTGGTGATTTTGTTGGTTCTCTCTTTTGAGAGATGAGTTTGCCAATCTAAATGTGTGTTTTAAAAGGTATCTCATTTATACATTGGAGATTTAATGCACGCTGCTACAGTGACAGTAGTTGTGTTCTCTAAATAAGAGGAAAATTAGTTCCTCTTCATACTCTCAAAAAAGATTTCTGAAAGACCATTTACTTCTTTGTAATCCTGTGTATGGGCTTCTCAATTAAATAGTCTTTTTTTAACAAATTTTAATTAAAAGGGAAATTGCCAGTTTGGAGAGTTGCTTTGAGTAATACATTCACGTCAATTTTTGTCTAGGAGATGCCAACAGGCAAATCAGTGAATACAAATTTAAGCTTTCAAAAGCTGAACAAGACATAACTACCTTGGAACAAAATGTAAGTTTGTGTTTCTTTGTATTTACTGTTATCGTTGCACTCGCTCTGCACACTTCTACAATACTTTCTTCAACAAAAACTATGAAAACATATTTCATCCCTTCATTTACTGTTTGGTTTTTATTTTGCATAGAATGGCACTGCATTGCTGTTTTTTTCATATTTCCTGCAATTCAATACCTGTGTGTAGTCTAACCATAAAGTAAGCTGTAGTTCATTTGCTAAAATGTGTATGTGCAGCAAAATGTAAAGAGGAACTGAAGCTATTACTTCAAGAAAAACAGTTTATATAACTTAATTATTTGTAAGAAAGTTGTATAGACTGTGGAAGGTACATAGTTTACTCTCTGAAATTCAAGAGTTTGTTTTTATAGCTATACATATATATCTCACAAGGATTTACTAACACTTCCTGATTATAAGTCAGTAACATCTTACTACAGTTCAGCATCTCTGTAGATCACCTAAAAATCACATGAAGGATTATAATTTGAATCAGAGATGCACAGTTGTTCTCTCAGTACAACAACAGGCTACTGGCCCATCTTATGGATCCAGGTGTTGCAGGAAGCTATAAATATAACAATCCAGCGAGTGGACTTTAATGCCTGCAGAATGCAACTAGGATTTGTCTCAAGCTCCCTCTTTACTGCTGAACTCTGTGCTTCAGCTCAAGATCTGTTGCATCATGTCCTGACAACAGTTAGTCTTTTTTTCTACTTTGCTTCTTTTCATAGGGTCTCTGCTTTTCAACTTTCCAGTTTTTAATCCCATGTGTTCTCCAATCCTTGATTTTTCTTTCTCCAACTCTTCTTTCTCTATTTGATAATTCAGCCTTCTGTATCTTCTCAGCTGTGTCCTATGCTACGTTCCATTCTCTACTGTTTCCTGTGACCTTCACTGGGGATGGACAGGTAGTGGAGGGGACTCCAAGTTTCTGCACATTATTTATTTTACTGTTTCTTTAGTTCTTTTAAATGCTCTCATTGCAATTACAGCTGCTGCTAGCACAGTTAAACCTCTGCTTTCCAGAGAGAGACACATTGTGGAAAGTTCACAGGATGCTTTGTGTTGTGGTGGCTTTTCAGAAAGGCAAGAACAGCTGGTGGCAGGTGAGTGCAGGCAGAACACCTGAGTAATCAATCCTTTTGCCTTGTTTGGGTTTGCAGATTGGACGACTTGAGGGGCAGGTTGCAAGGTATAAAAATGCAGCAGAAAATGCAGAAAAAGTAGAAGATGAACTCAAAGCTGAAAAGAGGAAGCTTCAGCGAGAGGTAATTGATGTGATTTCCTTTTCAGCAGTTCAGGCTCGAACTGCTCTGTCTTTTGCCTCCAAGCTCTGTTTTGTTTGTAACCTTCAGTTAGAGTTTTTAAGTGACTTTTTTGAGGAGATGTCTATCAGTGTTGCATTCAGAAGACGACTGTAGCGCGTACAAAAGTGACACTAATTACAATTCAATGCAGTACTTCGTTGAAAGGAAGGATCTGACGTTCTGTTTTCTTCTAAATGTGGTAACTTTTACTCTTTTAAACTGATCCATAAAAGTTACTGGGGAACCAAATGCTCCCTCTCGAGTGCCAGCCTGGGAAGTTTCCAGCCCACGCATCGCAGGGAGCTGGTAAGAGGCTGTATTTAACTGAGCGGTTGCTCGTGCTTACTGAAGGGCTGCTGCGTGACTAGCGCAGTGCCTGCTACCCACAGGAATATAGACCTGGGTATTGGCAAGTAACAGTGGTGGGGAGGATTCTACCTTTAAATAGCATGTAATCAGAAGTTGCAGGCACCTAGTTCTTCTGGAATGAGTACATGTTTCATGTTTCAGTTGCTTCCCAAGTCTTTTTTTTTTTTTTTAATAGCTGAATTCCAGTTCATCTGACTGCAATAATGAAAGTGTTGTGTCTTAACTTACGTGGCACTCTTACAAAACATGCAATACTTGTATTCCTAATTTAATTTATTCTGTCAAAGCTTAAGAACAGCGGAAAGCCCAAGTAAACTTAAAAGTTGATCATAACTTTTTTGCTTTCCTTTTATAGTTAAGAACAGCACTCGATAAGATAGAAGAGATGGAGATGACCAATAGCCACTTAATGAAAAGGCTGGAGAAGATGAAGGCAAACAGGACTGCGATTTTATCTCAACAGTGACGTGGAAATTGAAAACACGATGCACTGCTCCTTGAATAACTAGCCCCTAGCTTGTTTTTAAATACAGACTTTCATTGGCACAAACTATTTGAACACTGAGCTGTTCATTTGGTGGTTTAGTTTAATAATGGCATACTTCCTTTTGTAACTTATGAGAGAATGAAACGTAGTTTGAATTCCCATGTGAATGACAGCAATTTTTCTGTAGCGTTTGATTCTAGAGTCAGAGCTGGAGCACGATGCCGTACATTCAACTTAGCGATAGAAAATGTTTTTACAACTGTGGAATCAAGTTTACTCACCATCTCTTTTTGGCTGCTTTAATGATGCTTGATGCTCAGAGACAACTGCATGAATTCAAGAAGACACTGTATTACTGTATTATAAACTAACATATACTTGCTCAAGACATCACACAGCACAAGTGCCTTTTATCTGGTGCAATTTAGACTTCATTGTTGAAATAACCTTTGAAATCAGATAACATTTATTTTAAGATACATTTGGGGTATTCACTAAACTTTATACATTTTGAAAATACATTTTTGTAAAATATTTAAATTTATAAGAAAAAAATAGGGACTGTATATAAAAATGTGCTTTTTTTTGCATGGGCACATCTGAGTTATAGGTAACTTTGTCAAATACTAGCCCCTGATACTCTTAGTATTAAGAGTGCGGATTTTAAAACTTCTGTTGTACACCATCGAGTTACATGCCATCTGCTGCTTACATGTGAATTGAAATTTTAGGGTGGGAGGAAGAGGTGGGAAACATGGCTAAGGAGTTTATTAAATGGACACTTTACTGACCAAACCCAGATGTTTTCTGTTTTCTTTTAACTGAGCTACCCGCAGGACAGAGTAAAATCTTTGCAGAAGAATAAATTCTGAACTCTTGGGAATTAGAGCACATCCAGATAATGGCCTTTAGTCTGCAGCTGCTGCTTGATCAGCAGCTACAAAATAATAGTGTGTTACTTGAGGGAGAACAAACAAGCAATCCAAACCAGTCAGTCGTTTTGCTCAGGCAGTTACAGGATTTCTTGGAGATGGGTTAATCTTTGGAAGCTTGGGTGGAAGCATATTGTAGTGCCAGCATGAGTGGTCTGAGAGGCAGAGTAGCTCCAGTTAGCTTTGAGTCAAGCAAAAGCAGTTCCAAGCTCCAAAGCAGCCCCTTTTCCTGCAGACAGTGTCTGTGCAGTGAATGTCCGCAGCCGGCTGCTCCGCTGTTCCCTGCAGACAGGGGCTCTAAGGCTGCTGTTTCTCAGCAGTTAGTTCCTTGTGTTTCCCCAGCCAACAGAAAAAGCAGCTGTGATTTGCTGCCAATATTTGACAAGGCGTTACCAGCTGTAGCTAAAAAATCAATTACATTTTTAACACCTCAATGCAGGTTGGGGGTTTTTTTAAGTTCCTGCTTGCTGCAGACCATGAGACCATTTTCTGTGTTGAGGAATAGAATTTCTCAAGCCCCTCCTCCACAACACTCACGTCTATCGAAATCAGCCACCTAAGTGCCTGAGTTCTGTCCCTGGTGTTCAGCTGTAGGATCTCATCACTGTCCACAAGCTGACATACACAGAAAATTCAGGCTGAACAGCTCAGCCAGCAGAGCCTTCTCTGACCGGCCTGCTAGAAGCCAGGCCCCAGAGGAGATCTCCCCACGTTTCTACTGCAATAAGCTGAACTGCCTGCCCAGCACTGCCCCATATTTAAGTGTATGCAGGAGGCACTGCGCATCACGTAAGATCCCACAAGATGCTTCCCTTCCCCTGAGAGGGACCAGGGAGCAGGAATCTTCCTGTCTACTACACAGGGCTATTTTTAAAGTACCACCACTTGGAGTTCAAAAAACCCCATAAAACCGGAATCTAGTCCTCACCAGTGTGACCTGTCTGCTGTTAGAAAGCACAGCAGGGGCTGATTTTGGCACATCAATCACACATTGCATGAGGCTTATTTTAAATTACAGCTTCTTACATCACCTTGGTGTACACAGTACACTCATTTATGCTCCTTGGACTGGATTCTTTTTTGCATTAAGTCCCATTTATGATTTCTGGGCAGGGAATGTCAAAGTAGATAAAGGTTCTGTGCATGCTTGAGGATGAACCAGCAGCAGGCTGGCTCCACACCCAGTTACAAGTGGATGTGCACAAAGGGCATCTCTGGGAGACTTAGAAATCAGATGGGAGCCAATTTGTTTGTTCTAATCCATTGTCACAAAGTCCAGTCTGACTACCAGAGCTGAAAACTGAAAGCAGAAATAAGCAAGACAAACCCCTTTTAAAGCTCCTCTTCTTCTGGCAATAGAAATACTACTATGTAATATACAGCACACTGCCATTCAGACAAGGTAATAACGGTCTGTGGGGACGCTGTCTGTGCACCCAGGCAGCCACCGTGCTCATTTTTACCTCCAGTTGTCCTTTGAGAGCTTAGATAAAATATTCATCTCTTCATCATCTTGCAGAAGACGATACGCTGCACTGACGTGGTGGCTTTCAAGCACAGACCGGTCGTTATACAGAAGGGCTGAGTCTGACCTGGAGTTTAAAAGAAGACATAGGAAAGGTTTCTTCCCTGGCTAAAGTCTCACAGTCAGAGGTTTTCCTTTGATCAGCTACAGAGATTAGTTCTATAGCCCAGATACTTCGTTCATTTTTCTTATTCAGTAAAAAAAACCCACTAAAGATCAAAATATACTGCAGGATCTATTTCATCAGCTGAGACTCGCCTCACCTCTTTGCTGTATACTTAGGAAAAAAGTGCAGAGAGCTGAGACATGTAAATTTAGAGTTGAAGCATGAGGCTCTTCTCCAGCTCCCATGTAAGTTGCTCTCATATTGAATCCTGACTGTACCCAAGTAAGCAACTGCAAGCTGTGTCCCAGTATTGTTTCCAGAACAGCAAACTGTCTGTAAGCGAGATACAACTGAACCGCTTCCGTCAGCTGTGCGCTAGACCACGCTCTTCAACTGCCAGGGGGATAGAGCAAGACCAAAGGTACTTCACACCTTCTTTTAAGCACCATTTCCTCTGTATCTTCCATTTCAGCATCCTGTGGCTTAACTGCACCCTCTGGAGGTGTTGCATTAATCTCTGTTGTCCCTTCAGTGGGTCCTCTACTTAGGGGTTCTTTACTGGCTGGAGAAAAGCATCCAATTCCTGCTCTCAGGAATCTGTGTGGACTGGAATTTGGACATTTACAACCAAAAAAATGAGTATAGGAGTGTAAGCTTGGTGTTGCTGTTCCCTTCTGTGGTCTCAGAAGGATGTGAGCAGCGTGAGCTCTTCCCTCCAGGTGCTTTATATCACCTTAGTACTCCTGCAGCCTGTAGTGACTCTCTTCTGTGGCTAGAAAGCTAGCTTTGTATGAAGCCTGCCTGAAGCATAGGAAGGCTTCTAAACTCAGGTACCTCCTAAACTTTACCTGTGGAGCATCTGCAAGTATCAGGAATGAAATAGTGTATTTTAGTCTTCATGAAAGTAGTATATGAATTATAACTAGAAAATACCAAATGATGAGGGTTCTTTTGGCCCATATTCACCTCCGTAGAGTTACATCTGGGATGCCATGAAAGCAGGAACATGTGTGTATGTGTATTCACTTTCATGCTGTATGATGTTTTATATAGGAATCGTCTCTGTCCTGGGAGAATTAAAGTATGTCTCGGTGAAGAGTAGGATATGTAGAATTAGAATGTACATCAAAACCTCATCCTGTTAAGGCCACTTATATGCAAGTCTAATAGTCCAATGACATTCTCAAAGATATTTTGGGTTCTTATGTCCTGAATGAATCAGATCAATGTAGCATAAAATAACCAGTCAGATTCTTTTTCATATACTGCTTATGAGACTGCAATTATTTGTGTGGAGTATTTGTCAGGCTCCCAAGTAAGGCAAGGTTTACTAACATTAGGTTAGTAAATCCATGAAAATTAGGAGGTTAGAAGATCCATGAAATTGTGGTTTTTTGGAAGTTGTTCCTCTTGTCTCACCTGAGTTTCTTAAACTTTATATTAAAAAAGATTAAACTCTTTAGCCCCTCATTTCATTACACCACTTTCTAGTAAAATAGTACTGGGGGGGAGAGAGAAGCTTTTTCAGCCTGACATTTCATTAGCTGAACTGCCTGAATAGTTTTCATGTTTCCAAATATGCAGTTCATCATGTTCTGAGGGGTTTTGCACCATAGCTAATAAAACTTCACATGTGCACTGTAACCGGTCGTGAAGAAAATCTTCAGACATCAAGGGTGATGTAAGGCATCACTTCACTAAAATAAAATGTTTGTGTCTTCAGTATAATGTGTTTGCAAACAGACTGAAAGGGTTTTAAAAAGTGCTAGTGAGTGAACAGGGAAGCTTCCAGAAGCACTATCTTGTTGAGAAACAGAACTGCATCCCTAGTTGTGAAATGGGCACACTGGTTGCAAGAAAGGCAGCCTCACATGTCAAGCACGCTTCTTTAAATTATGTATAGAAAAAAATTCTCCATTACACCGGCACAATTGTAGGATTTATTCTCAGCGTAGTCTGTAAAAAGTCACTGAAGAACAGCTATGAATAACTTGAGACACATGATAGCTACCATTGCTTTAAAAATGAAGGAAGGCTGTGTTGCAGCTGCGTTTCAGGATGTGGAACAGATAAGGCAAAGGCAGGAGATGTCATTTGAAAGAGCTCAAATAAACAGCGCTTCCCTATGACCGGGAATGGCTGCTGGTTTTATGGTCTTAATTACTAATTAAACCAGGAGGAGGATTAAATTAAATACTTACATGATCTCGAATGCAAGATGTGTGGCAAGAGGTCCAGCTGGGAAGGAGTTCATGTCCAGCCCAGTTGTAGACATTGTCTTTCAAAGAGCTATGCTTGCTTGCATTCTCTTCAGTGAATGCTGAAGTGGCAATGAAAGCGCTTAGAACACGGGAAGCTCTTGAGCCATCTGCTGGTTGTCTGGGGGACGTTTTCATGAAGACAGCATCCGGAGTAAACTTCTGGAAGATCAAGATGAAGGTGGGCAGAGCTGTCCTCTTCCTTGGAGCTCTAAAGAGCTCAAAGTTAGGGTAATGAAAAGTATTGAAGGGTAGGTGTCCGTCTTTCATCTGACAGAGCACTGGAGCACTCTGAGTGTTCTTCTGGTGTCTAGTGCATGTATCGGGGGTATACTTAAACACAAGCAATAAGCTCTCACTTTTTCAAGAATTGGTGATACTAGTACAAAAGAATTTAGCGAACAGCTTCTCTCTCCCGTCACTGTCTGCTTCAGTCCCTTACCTATTGGCAAAGGAAGCCTTTCACATTTTCTCTGTTTATAGATTGTTTTGTGTTTTGGTTTTCTCTAATGCTGTTGTCAAGCTTGGGAAGAGAGGGGAGACCTGGACCTGCAAGGGCTGCTTTGCCTAGAGGTGCAGAGGGAAAAGCTAGATGAGAGTGGAGTGCTGTTTCACGGCAGCTTCCATAGGTGTTTTATTGGCCAGAACTCCTTTTGGTGGAAATATTCAGCTGAGTTGCTCTTACACTCCAAGGCTGTGCTTTGTGGACTTAAATTTCTGATTTCTGAGTGTTGAATAAACCACAGATTAACCCAGAGCAATCCCCACCAAACTCATTGGGATGGGGTGTATTAGGGTAACCAGGTGACATTTTTCTGCAGAGCTCTGTGGCAGGAACAGTCCTGGAATTGGCTGTGGGGTGAATTGAAGCAAAGCCCATACTGCAGGAAGGAGGAGCTGGCCTCGACACTTCTGTGCTTGGTGCACGTGTGGTGGAAATGACTGCTGGGGACGTAGTACAAAAGGAAATGTGCAGTGAGAGGAGGGGATCTGGGCTTCTGCTTGCTGCTGTGACAAACAAAAGGCGGCACCTTTCAAACGTGCAGCAGCCATTGGTATAACATTGCACATCCTCTATGGTCCTGCCCATAGCTGTGTTTATGGTCCTGTCTGTAGAGGTGATTATATGTGATTAGATTTTCCTCCTTTGGGTGGAAGTGACTGGTGAGTAGCAGTCAGGAAGGTTTTGCTTTCTCATCTTTGAAGCAACCACCGAACACTAAAGGTGTTCTTTGCCATCTTGTATTATAAAGATGGCCCCTCACTACAGAGGGATATTGAGGTGCTGGAGCGTATCCAAAGAAGGATGATGAAGCTGGTAGGGGGTCTAGAGCACAAGTCTTATGAGGAGTGGCTGAGGGAGCTGGAGTTGTCTAGCCTGGAGAAAAGAAATCAGGAAGGCCTTCTCACTCTTTACAACTCCCTGAAAAGAGGTAGTAGCAAGGTGGGGGTCTCTCTCTTCTCCCAAGTAATAAGCAATAGGACAAGAGGAAACAGCCTCAGCTTGCACTGGGGGATGGTTAGATTGGATATTGGGGAAAATTTCTTCACCAAAAGGGTTGTAAAGCCCTGGAACAAGCTGCCCAGGGAAATGGTGGAGTCCCCACCTATGGAGATATTTAAAAGATGTATAGATATGGAGCTGAGGGACATGATTTAGTGGTGACTTGGTAGTGCTGGGTTAACAGTTGGACTTGATCTTAAAGGTCTCTTCTAACCAAAATGATTCTATGATTTTGATTCTATGGGGTTTTTTTCACTGCTTAATTGCTACTTTAACAGTTTCTCAGTGTTTTTCTTTGACAGCCATGTCACATGTCTTAATGATGTTCACCTTGATGGTTCACCAAGGCTGGGACTTCCCACTCTTAATGGTGTTGGGTGGCATGAAAAACAGAACTATTGCCCCTGTGTCCTGTGGAGACCTAATCTGCCAGAAGTCTGTGCTGTCTCTCCTTCTACAGTGTTGGAGATGATGGCTGCCTAGCTTCTGAAACCCAGCAGCCCCTTGTTTTCTGACCTGGCATTTCATTATGATGAGCTAGGCTGGAAGATACTTTGCTGAAGAAGGGATTTTTCTTCCTGACAGACTCCTGTTTCAGAAATCATCTTCAGAGTGGAAGTGCTGTCTGGCTGGTACTCTGCACTTGAGCTTGTCTAAAAGAGTGTGTCAGAGCTCAGACATCAGCCTTTCCCGAAGCTTTTGGAAGGAAGAGGAATTTTTTCTCCAGAATTAGAGGGCAGCAGATAGAGGATAGCCAGTCTTGGATTAGAAGCACTCCTAACCTTTCATAGCCTTTGTAAACCCACGCACACATCTTGTGTGCCTTTCCTTGCATTAAGGAGTTTGCTAGCATTTATTTTGAAAGCTTATGTGAAGGTGAGCAGGTATGCTCTGTACCTACTAGGAACTGGACTATATTCAAGACAGACGTGAAAAGTTTTCTCAAGAGAAGTTAGAACTCGATAAAGCAGTTAAGAAACTTTGCAGTGTCTTAAGTGACTTGCAGCTCCTTCTAGAGGTGATGAAGTATTGTGACAGCGAAGAATATAACACTGTGCTGTAGCAGTGCACTGCAAATCAAGGTCTGTTTTTGTCACAGGAGATACTTGGGAGGAGGAAAATTTGGGTTACAGGAATACAGGTCACAAATGAAATACTCTGCTTACTGGGCAGGCTGCTGGGGCTCTTTCTTGTGTGGGTACCACTTTCTTGTGTGGAAATTCTTGAAACTTTATGCAATGGCGTGATCCCTGAGAGTACTGTGGCCTAAAAACACACTCATATTGCAAAGGAAAAATGTATTTTAAACATAATAGAGGCTCAGTGATCTGGTTTTGGTTGCTGGTGGATGGAGGAATGTTGATGTAAATAGTGATTTCACCAAAAAAGCAGATTATAACTGCAGAACATAAGCTGTTAATTTTTTTTTTAAGAGGAGGTTCAGCCTTTTGCTGTGGGTATAAGTCAAACTTGAAGATTCAGAAAGTTTTGAAAGACTGTGTGTCACTCTGGGAATGAAAATTAGATATGAATTCTTCATTGCTAAGTAGTCATTCTGCTAGCAGCATGTACAAAATGAGCCTGGAAACAGTTTATTCCCAACTTTATTTTGCAGTTTGAGCCTCAAAATGCTCAGCAGTTATACTGTTCCAGAAAAGGAAAGGAAGAGTCTCCCTAAAGTGACTAATCCTTCAAGCCACCTTCCTGCCTCCTGCAGGAGCTGTCTCTGGACACGTAGCCCTGTGACCACCTTTTTCTTGGGGGTCTTTGAGCACTTTGTCACAGCAGAGACCTGTATCTTTCTGTAGTGCACTTTGGTTGAATATGAACATGATTTCCACATTTGGGGAAACACTTCATTTATTTTCAGGCTTATCTCACCCCATGCATTCACTTTGCCACAAATGGCAAAGCTCCAGATGGAGGAGGAACGATACCTTCTTGAGAAGCTGAAGCTTCTGATTTGAAATCTTCTAGTGTTGTGAACAGTGCGTGGCCCTATCTTTAGAGCCTCCCCATTTTCTTTATCTATTGACTTGACTCTCATCTTCATTCATCCTGACTACTGCTAAAGAAAATCTCTGGGGGAAGTTGTTGGGATTTGGAAACCAGCAACAGAGCCTGTGGCTGACTTGCTGGTGGAGCTGCTGACAGGAAAGTTTATTCATTAGAAAACACAGGGAATGGTTCCCACGTGCTGTAACATCTCACAAAGATGTATCTTCTTGACATATATGTATTAGGTTGCTCCCATGTGGTATGAAAATACTTGTCCAAAACGTATTCAGGAGTTCCTGAGGTTAATCTTCCAAGAACTTGGTAATTCCTGGGAAGTGCCATCTTGTATACCTTATCAAGAGACTGGTACTACAGTGAAGAAAAACTTTTCTGTAGTGGAACTATATTTAAGGATTGTTTGGACTCACTAGGTAAAACTTTTCAATTACTTGTTGCTAATTGTCATTAGATCTATTTTCCTGTAAATATCTATAGATGCAGAGGAATGAATTCTCAAACTATTCCTCTGAGATTTAGTTCCTCAGCACTTTCTAAGTGTGAGCTGGTGCCTCACCAATTTCAAAATCTCAAAGCGAATAGTCCACAGTTTGAATATCTCTTAAAATTTATTAGTGTTTGTACTGTGCATTAACAGAAGTTAGCTGTTGGTAGACTGCTCTAACCTTTATGAAGATCCTTCTCATTTACAACTATATGTGGGAGGAATCCACAGGTAGTTTCATATATTACCTCTTCTTGAAGGTTATTTTGGAAGTTGAGAAGTGAATATTCTCAAGCATGCAAGTTGTACTGTATAGGGCACAAAATTGTTCTAGCCAGGAAAAGAATACATTGCAACTCCCTTTCCACAGATTAATTAATTTGTGCTGATTACTCCTTTGGACTTCCATATCCAAAGTTCATCCTGTTCTGTCTTTTTTTTTTTTTTGCTTAGAAGCACCAGATTGACTGTAACCATTTTTGTAATATTTGCATTAATTCTGCAACTCTGTAACAGGAGCAGAGAAACTGTGAAGCTCATGCTAGTAGAAGTTAGAAATCACTGAAGATCAGTTGTGGTAAGATGCGTACTTAAGAAAACATATCTTTCAAGTGTTAACAAAGTCCTGACAGCAGAAGTTTACTCTTAATAGGAAACCTTTAACTCTGGTGTGGTCTCATGATAAAAACAACTGCAAGCCCTGCAGACGTCCTGCAGCACCCATGTTTTTGTGGTAGCTGTAGCCCCTACATGCACGTATCACAAGCATGTAGTTAGATCAACATGCGTGGCAAACAGTGAGTTCCACTGGGTTATTTACACGTGACTCAGGCGTGTGGTTTTTATCACTTTGTATTTCCATTAGAAGGAAATGGTTTAGAAGCATACTGTGGTAAAAGGCAGGACGGCTGTGGTCTAACTGTCCTCAGCTTATCACCCATTCTCATCGCAGCCCACCTCCTCTGAACCAGTTGTGACTGGTTCAGGTTACAGGGTTTTTCCACTAAATAGCTAAACCTCCCTGCGAATGAATGCCCCAGCACTCAGAAGCTTTAAAAATCCCCTTGACCTCTTATTCAGGCTTAATAAATACAAATTAAAAATTGAATATGAACAGTATATGTCTGTATAAATAAACTTCAGGGACATGTGAGCTGTTGCAAATGCAAAATCTACAACCATGTACTTGAGAAATTCCAGAAACTGTGATGTGATAGCTATGGTTGGCATGGTTTAGGGTTGTATGCAGGCAAAGTTGGGTTTTTTTGTTATGTGTTTTGGGGTTTTTTTGTGGGTGGTTTTTTTTTGTTTGTTTGTTTTTTTGTTTGTTTTTGGTTTGTTTGTTTTGGGGTTTTTTTGTGCATAAAACTTAAAAAACTGTGTTTTCTCTCTCATTTCCTGTGCTTCATTTGTATGAGACTCAACAAGTTGTTTGGGAGATCATTTTGGTGAAAGAGATCTTGGTTCATTAATGCAATCAAACATTTTTCTAGCAGGGATAAAGGGACCGGGACAATAATATCAACGATGCTCCCAAAATCTACAGTAAATGCATTCCAGAAATAACCTTTGCAGCTATTTTATTCCCCTTGGATTGGAACCAAGAACTAGCAAATAACAGCATGGGATATCAGCTGTTTCTCAAAGAGAGTTAGACTAAAGACTAGACATCAGCTCTTTCTTGGCATGGAGAGTGATATGACATCGAAGGCAATGATTAGTTACATTGGCTTCAATATGCAGATTCTGAAATAGCTTGTAAGATAGGCTGTTAGTAAAATAGCTGTGGCTGTCAGAACTGAGGCTCACTTATGTTCTCCTTCCCTTGCCGTGGTGTGAGCCATGGAAGGCAGTCCCTTTGTAACAGCACTTCATTTCCCCCGGCTTGCCTTAGCTTTTCAACAGAAAAGATGTGATGAGCTAGCTCTTCTTGTTCAGTGTAAAAGCATTCCTGTTTAGTACATTGAAAAAGCAGAAAACTGACGGTTTGAAAGATCTTTGACTTCCTGAGGAGTTTATACAGAGAAATGAGACCGATTTTCCTGGTAAGTACTGTGGAAATGCTGGAGAACAAACACAGGCCTCACAAACACGGGCGGAGGAAAGCTTTTATTACCCTCTAGATCATTACAGAGAGTATAAATGTTACTGGCACTTATCTCCAAACTTATGACAGTGTTTTGCCCCAAAATAAGCAAAGGTTTTACCCCAATATGTCTATTTCAGAGTTTCTCATGGAAGTCTGAAAGGAATTGGTTTGTGGAACTTGGAGATGAAGAGTTCGAAGTCCAACATCTGAGAATTTTTCCTCTAATGTGAAAACACTTTCTCTACTGAAGCTTCAGATTCTAGGTTTTGCTCACCTTAAAAAGGTATCTCTAAATAACTTGTTGATCATGATCATTGCAATTGTTTTCTTTCTTTCTTTAAAAATACAACGTGCAGATTTTCAGTCTGTGGCACAGTGGTGGCATGGGGCCAGGTGGATTTCCTCCATTTCTGTACCTATGTGCCTTAGAATCGCTTTTATCCTCATCTAGCTTCTTAGTTCAAAAATATTATGTTCACTTTATTAAATCATGTTTAATTGACTCAAAGCATGCGTCACTTCAGAATATTTAAGTCCTGATACGTGAGAGTTGCAATAAATCATTGAAAGTGAAAATGAACAAATACCTGTGTACTTACAGCACAGGAATTCTTCTAATTAAGCCTTAAGTGCAATGATAAAACGCATCTGTGCTTTATATGCCAAAAGCTTTATATGTCAAACTTCTAAACCGCATGCATAACTACTTTCACTGTGAGTACCTTCCTCATTTTGCCATATGGATTTTGGATTAAAATCCAAGGCATGGAAACTTGCTCCTATTGCCCACCTCAGTCCAATACTCAGAAAAATTAGGAAACCCAGGATGATATAAAAACGCTAGCAGTAAAGCCAAACAAGCCCTATGTGGTAATTCCAGGAAATTATTTTTGGATATTTTTTTGTTGTTATTGTTACATCTAACACTGAGAGCAAGGGAATCTATACGGATAAGTATATAGCAGAGCAACTTGAAGATGATTTTGTAAGCCTTTCCTAAAGCAACATTTATGCTTTCTTTCCTTGGTGCTTGGTTGGAGCCCACATTCTGTAGATGAAGAAGAGTATGGTGAAATAGTACACAGAGCTCTTCAGAAGAAGGACGATGTACACTAAATATGCTGCCCTATGCACTAAGTGATCTGTAAATAAACATAAGACAGAAAAGTCTCGTTTAGTATCAATATTGTACAACCTCCTAAAAGCCAGGTAAAACTGGGACTGTGTAGTCTGTTTACTGCTGCAATTACAGTGCATAAACACAATGTCTGGCTGTTCGCTGAGTGGGTTTACACTGCTAATAAGTTCTAGACTGAGTGGGTTCTTAGGACTAGGCTGCTGGGTTTTTACTCCCTGCAGAGGCAAGAACCTCATTCTAGTGTTTCCAGCATCAATTACCAGTAGCATCATGTTTGCTCAAATCCTTTTGTGATGTATTTTTTTGAACCTAAGTGCTCATGATTCTTCCTGAATCCCTATTCAAGCTAAATGAGAATTACTTCGTTTGAAGTGCTGGGCAATTCAGAGTCTGATGGAGCATCATCTGAAGTGTTGAGCATTTAACTACTTCAGGTATTTTTAAAAAGTGGCACTTAATGCAGGCTAATATTCTAGTAGCCCGAATGGCATCTGTAGCATCCTAAGAAAGCTTCTAATAAAGCTACATAGTAAAGGTAAGGGAGCCCCTTCTTATAATCCACAACAGAAGTTAATTCAGAGTAACACTGAAACATTTTTAAATTAAAGATGCCAGACTTGAAAGATTTCCTGTATGCTATTTAGAAAGATCACTTCCATGATGTATGTGTAGCAATATCTAACTCTTGCAGGAGGCGCAGTGCTGTCTGACATTTTAATACATTTTAATTACCTCTGTTAAAACCTGAGCTGCTTCCAGGATATCTGCTGCAGTCCTTTTTCTGAGCAAGATCTAGTGGAAAGAGAGTTTAAATGCCCCAATTAGGCTTTTAATTAATTTTAACAAACATGTATTGAGAAATAGGGGAAGAAAAAAAAAAAAAGAGAGAGGCAGTATAGCAACAGTAAAATGGGAAGTTTATATTAAATAACGTAAAAAAAAATAAATTAAGATCTGGCTGCATAGCAGATGTTCACAGGTAGGATTCGTTTGCAGTGAGAGTTTGAATGGGGGGAATGCTCATAGAGAATTGACAGGGTACTTGTTGCCATAAGTGGGAAGTTTGCCTTTGCCCTTACAGAAATATGTCCATTAGACTGTTCCTTGGCAGGGTCTCCCTTATTTGGAGCTGCAGTCAATTTGACCACCTGATCTTGTCACTGGAGTAACCGGAGTCTGTTTGCCTTTATAAACTACTGTTATTAGAAATGCAGAATAATTTACATCAGAAGGGACCTCAATTAGTCTGTTACTTAATGGCTGCTCAACGCTAAAGAATGATCTTGAGGAAAGTGTGATCTAAGGTTACTCTGCTGGGAATTTGCTATTTTGGTCGTGGTGTTCTCTAGAATAAACCCTCTTCATGCTTGAAGCAGCAAATTTGTTTGTTCTTGATTAAGGTGTTTGTATGCATTGATATATGGGCTTAAAGACATCCATATTGCATCCCTAAATATATCCTCCATCTAAATAAACTTAAAGCATATTTTTGTCAGAATATATTTTGAAGGTTGAAATGTAATAGTTATTTACGGCCATGCTTTCACTTATTGGAGTTACATTAATTTATAGTAACTTGAACAGAGGTAAGTACTGAGAAAAGATTAACCTAAACTAATTTAGGCAGCTTTTCTTAAAGATATTACTATGATTTAAACAATTTACATTGATTATAGGTTACTTTTTGCCTTTAAAATGACATTGTCTTTCAGACTTTGCTTTGCGTAATCAATCTATCCACAATTAAATGAGGTATCTTTTATTATCATACCTGGTTATTACCTCACTATTGCTGGACTAAGTGTGTACATAATACATTTAAGCTTTTCTCTACATCCCCAGCAACCCTGTTTTTAACTCCTTAGTTTTTTATAGCTGTGACTGATGTCAGTGGGTGTCAGAGGGACTTGCACCTGTAAGCCGTGGGTAACAGAGAGGTAATACTGTTTTCAGAAACTTTTGTATGCTGGAAAGTAGCCAGCGTGGCTCAGTGCAGACCTTTTGAAGCTGTGCTAGTTTAGTCCTGATTAGGTTCAAGAACTGGTCTTTTCCTGTTGTAAAGGGATGTTCACCTGGGGACCATAACACAGGCTGGGTTGCTTTTCCTGGTAAAACTTTGGTAGTTTCTCTGGCTGTGCATTGTGCCATGGAACATAGATGTTTTCAGGAACGGTAATAGAAAGCATTATTTCTGTCATTTTGTCACAAAGAAAAAGGGCTGTCTATAATAAGACGTAGAAAGAAATTTTTAATATGTGATATATACCTGTTGTCGACAGCGAACGCTCTTGGCTTTCATGCTCGTATTTGCAGTTATAGATCTTGTCTTTGTTCTTTGCTGGCACAGTTAGCCAGCTGCCAATTGAGTATTTATCCTCTTCTGTGGGGTACTTCCAAGGACGTCCTTTTACTACGTTGTCTGTTACCTCCTTATTTTCTCCGTCAGTCCATGTCACCCGCATAATTTCTGGGTAGAATTTCTCAACAAGGCAAACATATGTTATCTCATCATCATGTTTCTTACGCAGGATTTCAAAGTTTGCTGGTGCAGAAATTCCTTTATCTGGAATGGTTATTGGGAAAAAAAACCAAAACCAAACAAAATAGAGAGCTGGAAGATCAATAACATACAGCAATAGAAATTTTGAAGAGCAACAACCTAAATGTCTTATTAACAAATGTTTTAGCTCTCTAATTTGTTATGAAATACTTAGGATGGGAATAGAAATGTCTCATATATGAAAGGAACTTTAGGTAACAGGATGGAGGAATTACAGCTGTTTCTATCCTCAAAGTAAAAATAAGTTTTTGGTGAGCTGGATGAACCTGATGTTCAAACACACTTTCATTATTTCAATGGACCCAAGTGGGAAGCTTTAATTTTCAGTCAAAACCAGCTACAATACTATCTAGAATAATTTGGAATAGAAAAGAAGAGTTCTAACCTTATTTTTAAAAGTGGTATTTTATAGAGAACTAAAAATAAACAGAGGCTTTTATGAGTTTGGTACAGAAAATCAAGCTCAAAATCAGGAGACAAGATTCTAAACTTATTTGTGTTTAGACAATATAGAGTCTTCCAGAGTCCAGAGAATGCTTGATATAAGCTTTGATACTTTTTGCTATGTGTGTGGAGAAACATTACTTAAGTCCTAAATTGTTCAGTGAACTCTAATATCTTGACTGCTTCCTTCATGCTTCTTGTGAAGCTGTGCATCAGGTAGGGGAAGACTGAAGTAGACTGGGGCTACTCTTTAATACTCTAACATGAGAGTAAGCACTATCTCACAAAAGGTTTCTTGAGTATTTTATAAGAAAAATAAATACATGTCTGGTTATTTAAAACTTTAGAAACCTACTCAAAATTGTTTTTAAAAAGATTCTTGAGAAATGTGAAGAAACTGAAATATTGTTGAATATATTAATAACCTCCCTTGAAACTGAGCTAGAAAACTTTGGGTGACTACGTGAGAGCCTGTATCCCACAGCCTTCTGAGCAATACTGCTGTCAGAAGCATATTTGTCTGCATAAGCCTTTGACAATTACTAAATAATAGTAATAGTTCCTGAAAGTGCTCTGTTCATTTATTTGATAAGAGAAATTTAATATTGTTTTATAATGTTTATGCAAAAGCAACTACATGAAAATTTTGTCTACAGAATGCTAAAAATAGACCACATATCGTTCAAATCTTTGCAGGTTTATGTCCCCAGTATAAGTCCTCACTGCTAATTAATGAACATCTACTATCTAATTAAGTTTTTAAAAGCTAATATTAATTCTGTGATTATTTTTTCTTATTGTTATTTTAAAAGGCAACAAAAATTTATTATTGCACTTTTTCAAAGACATTCTGTGTATTGGCCAGGTGAAGATCTTGATAAAGACAGGAAAATGGAAGCACAAAATGCTCTGGACCCCAAAGATTGGCATAGCTGTTCCTTTAATACTAATTTGTTTACATATTTGGATGAACACATCTGAAAAAGGAAAAAACAAAACTAAAGCAGAAGAACATGCTATATATAGAAAACATTTCTATATCCAAATAGCATAGCTATCCATACCAAGGTTGACATAAATGATGTGCTTCATGAAACATGCTCTATATGAACATATACAAATATATTTTAAATAAAAAGTGAGCTGTTTCCATGAGCTAACAGTAGGTAATCTCCATTTTGGTTACCTCTCTGGATTAAGCTTTTATGTTATCAGGAGGAGTCCAAATCATCCAGATTTTGTCCATATAAAGAAGACATTTTGATATTATAAAAGTGTATAGTAATTTTAAGAGTCTGTTTCAGTTAAATGTGAACTTCTGCTGTGTGTGCATAGGCAGTGCTCATGGGCAATCATTTTTGTCTGAGCTTAACTGCAAGTGAAGACTCGATGCAATTTTCAAAATGGGCTTTGGTTACATGGAAGGTACTGCTTGTGACATTGTTTTAATTTTAATTTTTTTTTAAAGCAGCAGAGAGAATTTAGGTGTTCATCTCCTTACACCACTCTTTCTCTAGACATTCCTACACATTCCTATGTAGATCTCCGCCACTGAGTTTGAGCATCTAGGTGTGCAGGGTCTGAAGTGCGGTCTGGTGGGGTGGTGCAGTTCGTGTGCATTGCGAGAACACACATTTATATAAAACATGTATTTTTGTCAAAAAGCTTCCACCTTTCTTTAAATGGGCTGGCTATTCTAGAGCAATCTTCTACATTTCGTCCACCCTAGAACAACTTAGGGATTCTTTTGAAAGTATTTCATACCTGATGTTTAAAAACAAAGATGACCAAACCAGAAAGTTGTCCAGCTTCAAAAAGATAGCCCTCACTTTATGAATTTCCTTCATTTTGGAGACTGGTCATTGAAATGAAGATGTGGACTGAGTTCAGTTGTACCACAAATAAAATTGCTAAAAATGTTACGATTCTCTAACGTTAATTTAGGAACTCATTTTATCTTCTTTACACATCAGTCCTCTCAGGGATGCAAGACTAAACTAATTTCTAAAATTATATATTTGTTTCTGGAGTTGTAAATGTTCAGACCATGATGTAGCTCCTGTCCCAGTGACATTGCACTCTGCAAAGCCCCGTAGCTATTTTAGATGTTTCTTCTAGATTTTCAAATCTTAGCAAGTTACCCTGACTAATTTCAGTATGCTAAAATTTAATTGTCTAGTTTGTTGTTATTATTTGGGTTTATCAAATCTAAATAGAGAGGCAGAGAGAGATGCTTCCAGCTGCTGTTTCATCCTGCCTGTTTTAGAGATTTCTTTTGAGATGGAATAATTTCTACCTCTGGAATTGCCAGTGTCTTTCCATTTACCATAAAAAGACCTTAGGTGCATAGCATAAAAGAAACACCACAATAATATTATAATATTAAGGAAACATATTGTTGAATAACTGCAACTGGGTGCATGCATGGGAGAGTCTCATGTACACACATCAGTTAAGTGGATGACAGTGGAGAACAGAGCCAATTACATTTTGCATATGTACGTTTGCATGTGGGGGAAAAAAACCCCAAACACCTCAAACTCCATAAACTGTAGATATGTTTATGGAAAAAAATGATTAAAATGTCATTTTGGCTGTAGATTTCAATGTATTTTCAGGCTGATATGTATAGTCATTGAAGTCAACAGGACAGTTTACACTGGCTTTTCTGGGAAAATTTGATCCTTTCTGAAGAAGGTTAAAATCATGAACTTCCATTCCATTGTCATAACTGTTTTAGTTAAACTTTCAAAAATTTTGCTGTTTACTTTGTTAATCAGTTTTCTAAGATAGGTTTTAAGAGATATACATAGGTCTTGCTTTTTAAAATAATATATAAGCATGTGCAGGTATTTCTTAGGCAAAAAATTCTGTCTTTTTCTCTCTTGTAATAATACAGTGACTGCAAAACATTGTGCAAATAATTCTGGAGTTAAGCTTGTAATCAAGGAGCTATTAATAGATTTGGGTTCAAAATATATGGGTTTTTTAGCCTGTCAAAAGTTTTCTTAATGAAACTCCTCTACAGTTTATTTATAAGCATTGATAAATAAGGAAAATGTGTTCTTAAGCTGAAATTTTAATTCTTGTTACTTGGATGATCCCACAAAATGAAGTAATTTTGTCTAATATTTAAAGCTCAATCTCCTTTTGAGACAGTAGGATCTGAGAACACTCAGCTCATAAAGCAGCATTCTTGTCCTGCTTTTCCAGTGACTTCACGTATTATCACTGGTAACAACATAGTATAGTCCTGACCTGCTGTGAGCCTCCCCAGATATCCTAAAGAGCAGTCAATCTTCACTCCAAAGCTTTCCCATTACAAAGCTTAAAAAGGCCAAAAGTCTTTGAAATCACTTACTGGAGAATATGAGTTTTGTGTTCTGAACCCCCAGTGGAACATTTCCTTAAAGAAACCTCTTGGGACTTTTTGGCCAGACAGGGACCAGATTTAACAATCATTTGAACAATAGAAGTCTATGCATATGCCTACATGAATATAGAAAACTTGAATACAATCTCAGCTAATGCTGCTATTCCCAAAGAACATTTAGTGATACACACTTTAAATTCAGTTTCAAGCTAATCATTGTCATCACTTGTTTAACAAAGATACCAAAACAAACCAAAATTGTTGTTGTCCAGGACATTGACTGAGCTGCCATATTTCCTTTAGTTGTTTTTTTCTAGAAAAATTAATTTTTTTTCAGGATGGCCAAAAGGAAACATCACACATACATCTATGTATGCTGTAGAGAAGCGTCAACTGCCACCATTCCTGTGCATGTCCTTCCCCAGTGCCTTCTGGCTTCTACCTGGGGAAAAACATGTGCAACTCCCTTGGAATCCTGTTGACGCTGAAACCAACAGCAACATTTTCAAAGATCCAGGATTTCCACCCACATTTTAATATTCTGATTATATATTGTCCGCCTGCAGGCAACCGTGCTGCGAAGCATCCAAGTGAGCTCAGTTCCTCTTGGCTGGAAGAAATCCACTTTGTTAGGACAAATCCATGGGAAAAGGCCTTCCGTTTGATCAAACTTCATACATGGTTTAAGGGATATATTGGCACTCACAGTATTTTTGTGCAGAATGCCTATACTCCCCCTGCTCTTGAATCTGCTGCCACGTTTCTGAGTTACCCTGACCTTGCTGCTTAGAGCAGTAACCTTTACACAAGGGAATGACTTGAGGTAGCCCTAATGATCCAAAAGAAGCTGTATTTCACCAATTTGTGATTTATATGAAGTCCTAGAGTTTAGCCTGACCTCTCTTTGGGTGCTAAAGAAATAAACTGTGCTACCACAAACCCCACATCACTTTTCTATATTATACTTTTAAATCTGTATTATAAATTAAAAAAAACCATATCACATTTTCTCTCCTCAGATTTCTGAATTATCAGAATAAGACATGTTTCCTTAGATACTATAAATCTTACCTGAAACAATAAGCTTTGTGCCAGCTCCGAAGATTTTTTGATAATCACTGTGTACAAGTGCTTTGAAAAAACCCACCTAGCCTCAATATTTTTAAAGCCTCATTTTGTGTTCCCGCCTAGCCTTATTGTCTTACTAGAAATGCATCCATTTCTTTTGACACTCTGATTTCTGTAATTAAAATTTTCTTTACAAAGTGGTGCATAGATGACCCTGTGTTTGCTTATACAACAGATTTCACTTGTGTCAGTCTTTCAGGTTTAAGTAAAGTAGCTTGTCTGTGCACAAAACCTGAGGATTTGGAATACTGGCAAAAACAGAGGTTGGAACCTTAATTTAAGAGCCAGAGTTTAAAGTCAAGGAAATATTTAAGTAGCTCCTGCACACACACCTGAAATTTGTAATTTTCTAGACTGAAATTCCTTCAGCATCCACTGAGGTTTCTATGGGAAACATGAGGAGCCTGAACGCTGCAACATTGACAATAATTTGCTATGTGATAATACCTGAAGTCACTGGCAAAAATAGAAATAATTTATTTTTATATATATATATGTGCATGTACTTCTGTGTATGACTGTATATCCTACAACAAGAACCTAGCACTGCATCATATCACCAATTCAAGCTGACCTTTTTGGCCATGGCTTTAGGGTAACAGAGACCTTTATGAACAGGGGAATGTTCACATTCAAGCCTATTTTTGAACATTGACTTTAAAAGAATTGGATGCTGAATTCATCTTCACACCCATAAAATCCTTACTATTTTAAAGCCATTTGCAAACGTTTCTATTAATATTAATCATGGTAAGAGGCTTTCATTCTGTAGATTTCTTTTGAGAGGCCACATTTTCCCTTATTTATGTCTTACAGCTGCATCCTTCTGTGCTAGTGTTTGTTTGGACTTTCAGGTCTGTGCGTTTTGATTCAGAGCTTCATGATTTTTCCCCATTAAAAAACCACACTAATGCAAACCAATGCATTAATCTTCACCATTTTGATTTAAAAGAGCAGAAAGTCCCAACTTTAGATAATGTGTAAATAAATGTAAGTATAATCTATCTTTAGGCAATGTCTATTTTGTAAGATATATATAATTACAAAAAACAATTGTAGATTTTAGAACTGCAGTGTATTTGGTGAAAACAAAGTAGCTACTTCAGTAATATTTAGGAGATAACATTTAAAGCAATCAAATATTGCTGCCATAATTTCTGCTATGAAATTATTTCCTAGAAATGTTAGTAGATTGTTCTTTTTATCACATAAAAATAAATTAGGAATATGCTTGTGAGTTGCCAGGAAGACCCAGCTGCAGCTGTGCAGAAGAAATGACAGAGGGAAACCAGCCCTGTGCTGGCTGAGCAAGGCAGTGCTCTGGTGCTGAAGGAAAAAAAAATGGATTTGGTGAGACTGGTTCAGTCTCAACTCTCCTTTTGTGACCACCTAAATTCCCCGGAAAGATACTTACAGAAGAATCTTTTATTGACAGTTTATGTTGGATTAGTATTCCCATTCTGCTGTAAACTTCTAAATACTCATCTATTCTAAACAATTGCAAATGCCAAACCAGTCTTATCAAATCCCAGTCCTTCTGTTACCTGCGTTATTTTAAGTCTCAAGCAACTTTCTTTTGGTCAGAACTTATTAAAAGAGACCAACAAGAATAAAATCAAGTTCACTAGAAGTTGATGGGAGTTTGGCTCTTTATATATTTGACTCTTTCAGAATAGATCTGGGAAAAGATTCTGCTCAAGCTCAAACCCTGATGATTCCATCGGATTGTCACTTATTATAAGTCCTGGTTTTCTCCATTTCTTTCCATTAGGAGTAATTTACTGAGCTAATGCTGGACAGTAGTAACCTCTGAAAAAACAAGCTGTCATGAAATGCCTGATCTTGAGCATGAGGTTGCTACAGCTATTTTACTCAATTAATTGGTCAGAAGCCTTGGTCACATGAAGACAAAATCCTACAGAATTAGAGTGATGCTTGAAAATAATTTATTTTAAACCATGGATACTAAGAACATGGCAACAACCTGATTAACAAGGTAAGGATTTTCACTAAAACCCACACAGTTATCCTGACATGGGTATTTCTATTGAATTACAGTTATTATCTACATAGTCTTTCTGATATAAATCATGAAAAGCAATCTTTGCTTGATATGCTAACGTGAGTTTATGCAATTAACCAGGCTTAAAACATTTGGTAGCAATAGTTCCTCCGCACTGTGTTTGTGTAGTTGTTTACTCCAGGATTATGGAGTTCAAATCACATTTCATAGTAAAAAGAAGATTTTTGTCCTCCACTTTCCCTTAAAATAAATTTCTCTACAGGAAATGCAAAAAAATATATCACTTTCATATTTGTGTGTTGTTAAGCAATAAGGAGAGCATTTGGAGGTACTAATTTATTCCTACTGCCGAAGTCCTGCATACATGACAAAAATAAATACAGGCATAATCTTTCACTTTTAATAGCCTATTGAAAAAAAGAATTTTATGGCAATGGCCATTGCTCCCTTTCTTTGTAGTTCTTTGTGTTCTTTGTATCTGTATTGGGAAGAGGTTTTCTTTTCTTATGCTTAATTCACAGCTCCTTGATTATCTCCTTATTCCTTCAGTACAGTTGGAGAAAAGACTGAGGGCTCTGGAAGCTACTACAGGTAATTTTCTACCACATTTCCAAGGAGTATGATCAAAAGTAGCTCAAAATATCTCCTTTTCAGAAATGTTTGTGATACTAAATTGCATTACAAATGCAACAAAGCTCACTAGAGGAACGGCAAGCTGGGAAAGGGAATCCTGTGCAAGGATAGTGCCAATTGAGGCTCTAAGCAGGCTGAGTGCCCTGTGGGACACTCCACCGCTCACATATAACGTACACATGTATATAACATACGACCACCTCAAGTTCCTGTAGCTTATTGTACAGAAAAAGGCATGTAACTTACCCGAAACGATGAGTTTTGTACCAGCACCAAACAACTTGCTGTAATAACCCATCACAATGAATAAAGTCTTTGCAATAACAATGCAGCTCTGTTATCCTTATATGGGTAAATTGTATTCTTTAAAGAAAACCAAATTTGATGTATAATCAGTCTTTAGACCCTAGAAAAGTAAAAAAGGAGCAATTGCCTAAACTAAACTAAAATAGGTGTGGAAGTTTTTGAGGGCACGTATAAAGAAGAAAAAAAAAAAAAAAAGGTGTGTGGAGGCTTTTGAAGGGAGGTATGTTGTTAAATGGGCAGGATTCACCTCAACTAATTTTAGTCTTCTGAAAATTTAGATGGATGGTGCAGACTGAGCACCTTGACTCTGACTCTGCTTTCTGGAGAGTGGCAGCACCAGTAGAGGATCTATTTGATCAGATATTGATCAAGTAATTTGCTCCTTATACTCGCCTATAAAATCAGACTTGGCTGAGCTGAATCCCCAGCAAGTATCAAAGTGCCTGAAGTTTACTTGAAGCAAACTAATTTTAAAAAGTGTGCCAAAACATTTAGAGTTTGGCATTATTACTTAATAATAGTAATAATTGATAGTAAGTGGTTTCTACAAAAGCTGGGAAGAGAAAGCAGCCCTCCAACTCTGTGTATCTTCAGACAGTTCTGGGCATATCTCAGATAACTCTTTTCATTTGGTATAGTCAGGCATAGTTCTAATTGAAAAAATTTTGCTTTTCGAAGAGTTCGAGTAACCCAAAGGTTTGACACTTCTCTTTCAGAATGAATTAATATCACTAGGTTGAATATGCATATTCAAAGACAAAAACATCTTTCAGTTCTCTGGCTGCTATCTTTACAATATTTAAATTCATCTTTTAAAAGAGAACAATAATGGTATTAGTTGTACAACTGTGCTACAACAGCCGTTGTGTTTCCCCTGTTTCATACAGAAATACAAAACAATTATGTTGTAGAGGAAAATCCTTGCAAAGCATTCAATAGGATTAAAACTAGTAGGAGCTAAAGCCAGGAGAGCACTTCACGCAGCCAATGTCTAACTATTGAAAAGTATTTCAGGAGTAGTTAAATTTTACAGTTTGTACTTACTTGAAACAATAAGCTTAGTTCCAGTTCCAAATATTTTGACACCGTCATCCCACAGTCTTATAATGCTTAACACTATCTCCTGCACTGCACTGGGCTTGCACAGGCTACGGAAAAGCTCTTTCTGATTTAGAGAGCGGTGATAAAACTGGCTCAGTGCAATAGTGGAATTTTCAACATTGACTAGAGTGCCATACTTAGGAGTGCTTCGACTTTTGTGTGAGTAAAGAGTTCAGGTTTTTAAACCCAGCATTTTCTGAGAATAAATCAGTGCCGTGCTTATTTTATAACTATGTTCTAATCCTTTTAGCTCTGAGGTTTCTCTGACAAAGATCTGTTGCCTCTTGCCTGCTAGGTTTTTGCTGAAGTAATCTTTTTTGCTGTTTTAAGAAATGTGGTATATTATGGTTCCCAAAGGAAATTAAGTTTATTAGTTATTTGTTGGTTTAAAATGTACAGTTAAACAATGTTTTTACCCCTTAAGTGTCCTATCTTGTGTAGTACTTGTCTGAAAGTGCCTTAATTGAAGTTTTATCAAACTTGTATTTTGAAGCCCGTATTTCAAACAGAAAGTCTATATTCTAGACAAAACTTACTGACCCCCATAACTAAGTTCATGCCGTTGGCAAGTGATTACACAGCTGTCTTTTTGGCAAAAGAACTGCCTCTACACAGGCACAGATAATGGCAAATTGCAGCAGAGAACGTTTTTGGCCTTTTTATGACTTAATTATAGTCACCTTGATAATATCTTGTATTTTCTGAGCAACATCCTGTAGACATTGCTATATGCTTTATACTGGAAACAGCATTCATCCTATTGATTGCATAGCTTCACCATGATCAAGAATAATACAACTGCAAAGGAAAACCAGTTACTTTCAGTAGAGCCAGGAACTAGAAATTTATTACATTCCAGGCAATTTTCCTTGCCAACCAACTTAGACTGAACCACCTCTACCAGTAAGAAACTTTTTGCATTTTTAACTTGCTGTTCTGAGAGTAAACTTTCAAGCAGTTCCTTTTTCTTTCCCAGAACAGGAATGAATCCATCCCAATATTTAAATTTTTACCTCTCCTCATTTTTCCATTCCCTTGTCCTTAATAATTATTCAGTAATCGTTCTAGAGGCAGACTCTAGAGGTCAATACATTTATTGCCCATCAATCCACCAAACTGGGGCACCACAGACAGCTCACAACAAAACCACGATTTATCAGAAATTAATTTTCCTACAGTCATTCTTTCTCAATTATCTGAGTCTCTGAATGACTGTGAAAATCAGATCAATAGTAATGGTACTTACTAGAGACGATTAGCTTGGTTCCCTTGCTGAAGAACTTGATCCAGGTTGTCCACACTGTGTTATGACTTTGCAATAAGCTGATGTTCTCTATCGCTACGCTGTTGCTGAAGAAAATCCCAGGTTTTTTTTTTTCCATTCAGCCCCAGGGGACTACATGAAGGCCTGGCCCTTGGGTGCTTGGAGGTTGTCAAGAATTTCAAACATGTACTTGGTTGTTCAGATGATACCTAAAGTCTTTAGCAGCAAATCTCTTTCCTAAAGGGTTGCAAGTTTCTTAGCTAACCCCTCTGCTTAAGGGCTAAGAATTAGGTGAAGGTTTTTACTTTGGTTTTAGATACACAAATAGGTGCACAGGGTTGTGCATGTCAAAAAACACATACCTTCAGGTGACAATCCTGTCCTTTACATCTGCTCTCACCTGCAATTAGGTGACATCAGGTACTACTATCATGGAATTCATTTTCAGTTTTCTTAACACGATTCAGCAGAGGGAAAGGAAGAGAGCCAGCACCATAAACATCGTGAAGGTTGCATTTTTCTACTGATGGTATGTGGTTATTGTCTGCCCATCTCCTGTAATCCCTCCAGGCTCTGCAACAGCAGCGCAACAGCAGCTTTTCATATTCTAGGTGGTGGGAGAGGGAGGCTTTTCCCTCGCAAGCAGGTTTCTTATTAAACAGCCCAATGTGACATCAGAGGAGTCACCAGTGCTGTCAATCAAACAGCCCACATGCTTAGTTAGCTGTTTAAAAGAAACTAAGTTTGAGTACTTCTGGGATCTCCTGTGGCATACTGACTGAGAAACGGTGTTGAGAAATTAGAGTTTTGTGGCTAGAAGGAGGAACTAGGTTGAGGGTGAAGGTCTTTCAGTTGAATTAAGTGTAACAAAAGCAGTTGTCTACACTGAAGGTTCCTGGGCAGGAACATCATCGTCGCAACCACAAATAGCGGGAGTGATGTAGATGGAGAACGGTACCAACCAGTGCTCTTCCTGCCATGTCCTTAGACACAAAGGAAAGGAGACCACTACCATTTCAACTGCAGTTAGTGGGACTGTTGGATTATGGTTGGGACAGTGAGTAGCTGGGTCTCATTAGAAGAGACAAAATGAAGCAGTGCATATTGCAGACAGCTTGTCTTACTGCTCGATATGGTCTGAGCTTGCAACTGAGGAGGATAAAACTGACATGTAGCCATTTGGAGACCTAATACACATTTGAAACTGTTGTGTCACTTTTTCATCCCGTCACACTAATATTCTTTGATGAGTTACACTTCAATGAGCCAGGTGAGGAGAGTACCAGGGTACCACAGTAAAGGAAAATATTAAGGAGAGGCTTGATGGTGAGAAAGACCTCTGTGGATAAATTTCTCAGTCATGAGGGTCAACACTCACCTTGAGGCAATAGCTAGGAGGGATGTATTAAATATGGAAAATAGGTCTTAAACATAGAAAGATTTTTTTTTCTTTGGTACTAGATTTGATAACTCGGTCTGCAAATTTTTGGTTAATTCAGATACATCACTAATATGATGAATAATAGTGAAACACAGATATTGATAAGCAAGAAGGAGGGGAAAAGGGGGTGATACAGCTCAAAAACAATGAATAAAAGTTCCCACCTCTAGATCTAAGGAGCAATAAATAGGAAATCTTCCTTATCCAGCAGCTACTAACATTTAAGTGAAAACAACAATCCTTTTTCTTTGCTTAAATTTTACAAACTTTCAAACTAAAGTTGTCTATTTCAGTTTTGTTTGTGAGGCCGAAGGCTTTGAAGAGCTTCAGTACAACATACTGACCTATTTCTAGAAACAACAATATGGAAAAGTGTCCCTTTCCATTAAAAGAATCCTTGTCAACTGTTTACAGACATGCTTGAGGGAAAAGGAGGAGAAGCTGGAATGCAGAGGATGGATTAAGTATTGGACATTCACGATGCCCTTTGCCCTGCTCAGTCAAAATCTCTAGCTTTTGGCATCTGATGTTTCCAAGACAGCACTGAACATGTCCTGCTGCTCCAGAGCCTGCTCCTGAAGCCAGGCAGCTTGTCCATGTCAAGGGAAGGGATTTGGGATCTTTCCAATTGTTTGTGATTGAGACACAGGGGGAGTATATGTCTGGGTGATGTCTGAGTTTCTACAGCAGTGATTAGGCCAGTAGGCACAATCGTAGGTAATGGTGTTGTGTGGAATGACATCATTTATTGTAAAAAGAAACAGTTTCTGGCTTTAAACTTTTCCAGCCAAGTGACTGTATGCTTGGAAGATGCCATCTACTACATTTCCTCCTGGATAAAAGGAGATCCTTTCTGGAGCTTTATTTGTTTTCCATTGAGAGCAGTGTATGATGGTGCCATCAAAATCTTCAGAGATGTCTTCAAAGTGACATTCCAGATGCATATTTGCTTTACACTTAGCGATGGACAGACAACGTTCATAAAAACCTATTTTCTCCTATTGCCCTTTACATGAAATGAAAGAAGATGATGGTTGTTAGCGGCACATTGTCATCTGTGGAAGAGAAGAGACTGGAAATCTCTAATTTAAACTGGTCCCTGTGGGAGTTTGCAGAATCCAAACTAGGTAAACACTATTTCTGGCCACTTACAGTTGCTTACAGATACAGCAGGGGAGACTGTAGTGGGGAACTTTCTCCTAGCAGTGCTGGGCAGTGACAAGCATATTGTTCCCACCACCAAGGTACTTTCTTCTGCATGTTGTCTTTCTTTCACCGCATTCTCTTTCTGAGGGGAGAGCAGTGGCTGGACTAGAAAGTCAGTGCAAGGTTGAGTCCCCTCCAGTCCCCCCGCCGTGGCTGTGCAAAGAACAGCAAAGGGGCAGGCGAGTTTCCAGTACTTATGTGCTAATTATTTCTGCAGTGAAGACCTCATTTGCCCTTAAAATAGCAGCTGTGTGTTTGAAGACCAGAGTGCTAATGAGGACCCCAACGTGGAGAAGGACAGTTGTGTAGGCTTAGTTACTCTTTCTGGGTTCATTTTTTTGCTCGTGTCAGGTGGCGTGTGAAGAGCAGGGGAGCGGCACCATTATAGCCCTGTGGTTCGGATGTCGAGGGAGGGTTTTCTGCCTTGATGATCTTTTAGTGTGTACCATGGTGAGGATTCCAGTAGGCACAGTAGTAAGTAGCAGTGTCATCTGGAATGATATCTTTTATTGTAAGAACACAGCGGTTCTGGCCAGGAACATTTTCAACCATGTACCTGTTTCTTTGAAAGCCACTTTCAACCAAAGTGCTCTGTCCTGCAAAGTACAGCAACCTCTGAGGAGCTTCACCCTCCTTCTGTATATACCAGTGTATGACGGTGCTAGCGTAACGTTCCCCTAAGGATGCAATTTCACATGTCATCCGTGCACTTTTTTGGAACTTGGTGATGGATATAGGGGTCTGCACGGGATTCTCTTGTGCTAATCCATCTAGGGAAGAGACAAAAAGAGAAACGATGTCATGAGCTGGAACTCAGGGATTTGGGAAGGTGCCCGTTAGCACTGCCACGGGTGCTTGTGAGGGAAGGCAAGAAAATAAGGCAGGACTTACAAGACCAAGCGGCAGTGGCCGTGAGCGCTGCCAGCAGCAGCATGTTTGCTCGTCACACTCTGCTGTCGGTGAGCCTCAGAGGAGAGTGGAAGGGACCCCGGATGGGAATGGCGTTGTCTGGCAGGAGGAGGTGACTCTGCTGAGCGGTCTTCAGGGAGAGGTCTTCTTTGTGCAAGCAGATGGGGTGCGTTTGCAGAAAAGCTGCTCTAGCCTGTCAAATGCTGGATTTGGTTAGGAGGCTGTAGTCCCATCTGCTTTTCTGGTAAGCCTGGGAACCTTTGGTAAATTCTAGGCATGTGGCCCTTGAAAGCTCAAGGCAGAGGCACTGAGGAAGAGTTGTGAGTGAGAGCAGCCTCAGCTGTGTGCTGGGGTACGGAGGTGTCAGCCCCGAGGTCACAGCAGTGGGCGTTGAGTGCATGCTGTGACCGGAGGGGTGCACAGGGCCCATGCAGGGGGGAGGTGTTTCCCCAGCCCTTTAGGGAGCTCCTTTTGCTGCTTTAGCTTGGTCACCCAGCCGTGACACGCCAAGCGCCCGGGGTGCCTCTGCGCTGCTGCTGCCCTCCACTGAAGCAACTGGAGGCCATCAGCATCCAGCAACCAGAGCAGCTGCACGTGGGTACGTGCCTCGGCTTGCTGGGTTTGAGCGCGGGAGGAAAGGCACAGCCGCAGGATTTCGGTTTAGACGCTCAGTTTAGATGCAGACACTTCTTGGAAAGGAAGAGTGGAACAGAAAAGCGGGCCCGGCGAGGGCTGGTGCCAACAGCCATCACGGAGGGCAGCTGGATGGCTGGGGCTGGTGGGGTGCTGCCCGAGGAGCGGTGAGCCCAAGCTGCAGCTTGCTGGGCAGGAAGGAGATGAGCTGCTTCGCCTCCCTCCTGCTGGCCGCTGGCCACGCGCAGCAAGCCGGCGGGAAGCGCGTGTTGCTGCCTGGCTTGGAAAGGTGGCCATCAGCATAGGGCTCCAGGGAGAAGCGGGCAAGGAGAGACACCAGCCTCTCTGTGGTGGCAATGGAAATGGCCCCTCTTTTCTCAATAAATAACTGTGGGACAGTCTGTTTAATTTTCTGCCCGGCCAGTCTGGGGGCGATGAGAAGGAGAAACAACTTAAGGACCAGCAGGCACAACAAAGTGATGAGGGGGTGGGCGAACTGTGAAACAGACTTTAAAGTGAAGAGCAAGCACTGAGAGGATGGAGATATGTTTCTCTCTTTGCTTCAAGGACTGTAATGGAGAAGAGAAATTTGCAGCTAACGTTTGTTCAGACACGCAACAGGCCATGGTCACTCTCGGGTCAGTGCTTTCCGTACAATCAAGCCTTCATTTGACGAGCCACATTTCATCTATTTACCTAAAAGTGAGTGGAACTCTCCGGGTTCTGGCTGTGACAGATATGTGTGAATACTGAAATGATGCTTGGATTGCTTACATCATGTATCTAACGGTTGTCACGAGATACCGTTGTTTTTCCTACTCTGCTGCCAAAACTGATGAGAGAGGAGCGGAATAAGGAAGTATCTGAGTTCTGATCTTGCCGTTCAGAGCACAGAGTGCCTTTTTGCATGGCTTACTTTTGCCTGTCTCTGGCTGTGTGGGGCCTTCATAAAGCCAATAGGCACAGTAGTAAGTGCCCGAATCCGCTGGGGTTACGTAAGGTATCGTGAGACCATAAAGGGGCTCACTAGGATGCTTCCGAACCTGAAATCTCACACTATTGCCGCTGTCATCAAAAACAGGCGATTGTCCCAACACATACAGTATCCTCTTGGGTGGCTCTCCGGGAAGCTGCTTGTACCAGTGCAGGATGGTTTCGTCGGCTATCTGGCAAGCCATGCTGGCAGAGCTGCCCTTCACCTGCCACTGCTGCTCCGGGGTTTGCAGTGGTGCTTCCTGAGCATCTCCACCTGGAAAGGAAGTGGAGAACTGGTGGGAGGGGAAGGAACTGCTGGAGTTTGGGGCCAGGACTGCGTTCTCTGCACATAGGAAAGAGACGGGAGAAGGAAAAAGGGCTTACGAGACCAGAATGAAGTTGCAGAAAGGACTAGAAGCAGCAACATGTTGCCCATGTGGGTTAAACCTGGAAATGAAATGGAGGCAGAAACGTTGTAAAGCCCATTGGGTGGAGAAAGAATCAAACAGCTGGGAGGAGGAAATGACGTGTTCAGCACATCCAATGGTCATTCTTCAACGCGTTACCATCAGAGGGGGGTGTGTGTACGTGTATGTGTGTGTGTATGTGTGTTGAAATTACCAACAAGCTAAACCACAGCAGTAACAGTGTAGAAAGGACCTAAAATATTCAATCTGAAATAATTTTTCTTCATCTACCTATCTACTACATTCCTCTAAGACTTACCTGCTGAGCACACAGAGAAATTCAAGTTGTTGCATCTGGCCTTTCCCTGTTCTCCTCTGCTCAGACACCCCAAGGCTGTCCCAGAATCACATTTCACCAGCCTTTCCTAGAACATACTGCCTGCTTTGGTAGCACAAATGGGGTAAGTCATAGAGAATGCCCATCTCTTACTTAAAACATCTCCGGACCACCTGGTCTGCCCTCTCCATCTATCCTAGACAGGGTTTGTCTCCAAGATGTCCTCCTGGCACAGCACTCCAGCTCCTAAGGGTGGGTTCCTCTGGTAGTAGTGTTCTGCCAGCAGCGAGGTGCTTCTGCAGGTACTGTGTGCAAGTGCCCACCTTTCTTGATGATGAGGTTGTAGCACCAAACAGGAAAAATACAAGTGGTGCCTCTTTTGCAAGAGGCCATTGGGCAGCAGCCACCGCACAACACGCTCTTCCCTAAGAGGAATTTTTTTAGGCCTTTGTCAAGAGAAGCATTCACAACTAAATCTCATCTCACAATTAGTACAGAAAGTTCATATTCTTCTGTTGTCCTTGTGATAGACGCATGAATTTGTATCAGGTCCTGTAGTGTGGATAACCTACAATGAAAGAGCAACAACAAAAAAATATCATAAGCATTTTCTGACTTGAAGACTCTGTCTTTATTAGTAGTGCACTTAAGTAAGTGTGAAAGCCAGAGAGGAAAGTATCTTCAGAGAGGAAAGCATCTTCATCTTTGCAGATGACACCAAGCCAGGTGGAAGTGTCAACCTGCTTGAGGGTAGGGAAGCTCTACAAAGGGATCTAGATAGGCTGGATTGCTGGGCCAAGGCCAATTTCATGAGTTTTTAACGGCAGCCGCCGGTGCAGCCGCGGTGTTGGTGACACGGGCGGGGAGAGACCGGGCCTGAGCGGACGGGTTGTAGGGGCCGTTCCGGGGGCGCTGGGACCGTCCGGGCTCCGCTTGTGACAGGTCTGTCAGTTTGTCTGTCCCTGTCTCTCCTGTAGCAACTGAAGCAGCAGCGGGACAAGCTGAAGCAGTATCAGAAGCGGATCAGTCTGAACCTGGAGCGGGAGCGGGCGCTGGCCGGGCAGCTGCTGAAGGAGGGCAAAAAAGAGTGAGTGAGGAGGGGGCCCCTCTGCCCAGGGGGTGTGGGGGCCTCAGTGCACAAAAACAGGTCATTTTCCTGGAAGGGGAAAGTTCCTGAATCGCAGGTTTTGATGAGCTGTGGAGGTAGTTACAGAGCCTTCTTTTAGAAAGGCATTTCCAAGTTCTAGTGTGGAAGTTTCTATGCTGTTTCAGCTGGGAAAGGCTGTGGTTGTTCCATGGCCTGGGTTCAAACGGGGCTTCAAAAAGGGCTTCCCTTTCTCACCCAGTGCGCCAGTGGCAGGTACAGGTGCCCTATCAGTGTCTTCTTTTGAGTGTGTATCATGAGTCTCTTGTGCAAGGCCTCTGTTTTGTCTTGCTGCAGCCCAGCCGGCCCCGTGAAGTCCAAATCCACAACAAATCCACCTAAATTTTCAGGCACCAGACAAGCAATTTATGATTGATTCACCCATCCTTATTCTTCACAGGCGCCGTTCTGAGTTGTCATTTCATCTGCACGTTACTCCCCCATGCACACCCCTTTTGGAAAAAGCACAAACCAAATGCAGCGTTGATGTGATCCTTTTAGGCTCCTTTGCTTTCATCTGTGCTGAGTTTTCCCCCTCTGTTTCCCTTCAGGAAAGCCATGCTCCTGCTAAAGAAGAAGCGTTACCAAGAGCAGCTTCTAGATAAAACAGAAAACCAAATCAGCAACCTGGAGCGGATGGTGAGTGAGGACAGTCCGTGGGGTGTAAGGCTTTTCCCTGAGCTGCCTGTTCCTGTTGCCTGTGTGGAATCCCATTTTAACTGTCTCTCCAAAGTCATCCCCGTGCCACGGCTCTTCCCGAAAGGCCCGAGTGCTCAGGGTGTTTTGCATCTGTGATGCGCGTTGCCTGTTAAATATGTGGTTTGTAAATGTGTAAAACTTTAGTCACGGCGTGGAGCTGCCGTAGGAACTTCCTTGGGCTTGCCCCAGTACCTTGATTGCAGAAATGGGTGTGTTTGTTCTGGAAATGATGGCCTTGGCCCTGACTGTCGGCTGGAAAATGGGTTAAAGGGCTGTTGGATGTGCTGCCCATGCTCAGGATATTTGTGTGCAGGTTTCTCACCAGTAGAATGTAACCCTCTGTTCACTAGAGAAAGGGCCCTTGACTGTCTTCTCCCCACAGTTTCGCTGGGGACCTGGGCAGGCTGTGTCTGGCCAGCGATGGGCACGTGGCCGCCTCTGATGTTTCCCCTTCTCGGTTCCGTTTCAGGTCCAGGATATTGAATTCACCCAGATCGAAATGAAGGTCATCGAGGGCCTGAAAATAGGCAACGAATGTCTGAACAAAATGCACCAGGTACGTGCTGAGCACTCTCTTGCCTCCGACCAGGCCGGGCCCTGGCTGCTTGTGGCCCCCACTCACACCTGGGTCTTGGCTCTTTTCTTCAGGTTATGTCGATAGAAGAAGTAGAAAGAATAATAGGGGAAACCCAGGACGCCGTGGAGTACCAGAGGGTACGTACTGTGTGCATGAGCAGAGGCTGCTGCCATCCCACTCTGAGGTGTGCCCAGCCTCGTTACTTGGGGTTGGGAATTAAATCTCAGCTGCCTGCAGGAAAAGGAGCTGTTGGTTTTCCCTGGTAGCTCTTCCCCCCATGGTTACGTTGCTCTCCCGCGTGCGTGTGCTGTGCTGCAGCTCTGGAGCTGCTGCTGCCGTGCTGTTGTTGACTGGAGCGTGTCTTTTCCTCTCTTCCCTAGCAAATAGATGAGCTGCTGGCTGGCAGCCTGACTGAGGAAGATGAAGATGCCATTCTAGAAGAATTAAATGCTATTACTCAGGTAGGACTGATGTAATTACTTTAAATCCACGTTTTGGGGAAGCTGTTTGTAATGGGGGAGAAAATACCTTGTTCCCCACTCTCCATAGTTCATCTTATTCTGCCAGAGATCTCAATTATAGCCATTTATAGCCACTTACTGTGTCATCAAAGCTCAAGCTAATTGCCCCACATACTGGGGTCACTTAGAAGCGGGATGATTCTGAAATTTCTGGTTTATTTGATGCCTGTCCCAGTCAGTTGCTCTCTGTTCTTGCTGGGTATCCATTCCACTTGACCGGGTGAAGGTCTTGGAAGCCCTGGGTGATCCTCAGGTAGCAGCACTCAGGGTGTGTTGCCATCCCCACCCATCTCTGGTGCTTGTGGCTCTTCCAAGGAAAGAAGGAATCGTGTAGGAAATGTGCAGCCAGTGGGGAGTGAGGTGGAGAGGCTCTTCAGCCAGCGTGGGCTTGAGGACAGGCACCAATTAAGTCTCACTCAGTAATGAATCCCCTGCCTTATACTCATTTACTGGGCTACTGCCCAGTACTGCTTGAGTACTCTGCAGGCCATCACCCTCCCTGCGGTTCTGGGGCAGGTGCCAGTTTGTATGTGACATTTCTTACATCATTCCTCTGCTCCCCGTCAGTCTTTGCACAAAACCGAGGTGTGAGTGTCTGTGACCCGCTGCCTGGTACAATGTCATGGCTTGTCTTTAATGTTCTTGCAGGAACAGATGGAGCTTCCAGAGGTTCCTTCTGAGCCGCTCCCAGAAAAGATCCCAGGTACGATTTCTCTCTGTGCTCTGCGGCTCTGGCTTCTCGTTGTTCTTAGTTCTGTGCCATAGTCTGAGACTCTCTTCTGCTCTAAGTATTGTCCCAGAAATATGACGGGGTATCAGCTCTGGGGTGTAAAGCCCCTCTGGTCTGGGGTGTAAAGCCCCACTGATCTGAGCTGGGCGGGCTCTGAGAAATCCAGCTGACCCTTCACCGTGAGGGGACCCCCAGCTCAAGTCCCTTGGTTCAGCTGTCACCTGGTCGTTCCTCTTGAAGAGCTCCTTTCTGTCACATCAGCTGTTCTTGAGGAGCTCTGTCCTCGGCTGTCTGCGCGGCCCCGGCACAGCTCTCACCCCACTCTGGGGCTGCTGCCCTGCCTGTCCTCACAACGCGCTGCTACGCAGGAGTGTGGCTTTGTGACCACGGACATTGGCATTCACCCCGCACAGAACGGGGTTTCATGGAGGCTCCTGAGGACTCGTAGCTGTCCTGACCTTGCTTCAGGTGACAACTGCCAGGTTGAACCAGCTGGGTGGGGATCGCAGGAGTCCCCACGATTCCAGAACCATCAGAGCACGAGCTCCACGCAACTGAGGCCACGTGTGTGTTTGCTCCTGAGCCATCCCAAACCTCAGCAATGGGGTTTGTGCAGCTGGGTGTGAAGAACCAAGTGGGAGAGAGCTCGTGAAGCAGAGTGACCCAACGGCCTGGTGAGGAAGGAGCCTTCACAAGGCATTACCAGATGTCTGTCCGTGCTGGAGGAGACTGCCCTTGGAGATGAGCAGGAAGGTTGAGATGGAGCTGGACTCCTTGCTGGGTGCCAGAAAGCAAACTGGTGAAGGGGCTGTCTCCTGGGACAGCAGAACACTGAACCATTGGTCACAGAAGCTGGAGAGCCCTGCTTTTGGAAACCAGGAGCTGTGAGAGGCCGTTTCCTCATGTGGAATCTGCCCAGGAGAAATCTGGGGTGTGGGGAACAGGCCTGGGTTCTTTCCAGGGCTTGTTTACCAGTAAACGTGGATCAGATGTCACCCCTAGACACTGGCAGCAGGACCTGCTGGGAGCAGCTGCTTGAGCCTCATTTAGACTCATGTTGTCAGATGGGAAGGGTGAGGGGAAAGCTCTTCTGCCCACCTTCCCCCCTCCAAGAACCCGTTCATTCGCTGTCCTAGGTCTGGGTTGCCGAGCTGGTGGCTCACTAAGGTCATGCTGGGCACATTCTGAAATGGTTTTAATTCTTTAGGTGCTGTGCAAAAAGGAGGATACTTCTTAAGTGGAATTATTTATAATGAACTTTTATTAGTTCAGTGACTTCCCAGGTGCTGTGCCAGCATTTGTTGCCCTACAGAGAAGTGGGTTCCGAGTCCTTGTTGCCCTGCAGTGGATGGCTGGAGATGGTTTGCGTTCTCTGTAACAAGTTTCTTTTTCTTCCACAGAAGCATCACCCGTCAAGAACAGGCCAAAACCAGAACTGGTGGCAGCATCTTAACTCCCAGTGCTGGGGATTTCCCCCACGTGACTTTCACCCAGGACAGTTTGCCATCCCAGCGTGTGCTGGGAACAAGCAATGCCTTGGCAGCATCCCAGCTGTGCTGGGCGGATGGTGGAGCAGGATTCCCCGTGCAGGGTGGGGAACCTCAGCTGATTATTGCTCTTGTATCAAGATTATTTTCTAGTGCTTTCTTTTTTTGTAACTTAAATTCCAAACGCACTCAGCTGCGCTGTCTGGGGATTAAACAACAACTCTAGAACTTCCGAAGGCAAATGCTTCCTTTTAGGTTTGATTTCTAGCTGTGCCCGGATCCCCAGGAGTGCCCGCCCTCCGAGTCACCGTGTGCTTGAATCGCCCGCCCCGGGACTGGGTGAGAACGAGACCCCGCCCCGGGGAGCCCTCTGGACCGTGCCGCTTCCGCACTCCTCGGCCCCTTGGCTTTTCCTCTTCTGATGCTGCCAGTGCAAGGGCTGCCCGTGTCTCTCGTCCTTGTGTAAATCCCACCGGTGTGTCCCGGGCTCTGGAGGTGTGCGGGCAGAGCGCAGGCAGCCCGGGAGACGGCTCCAGCCGGAGCTTCCCTGGACAGCAGCACGTTGACAGTGGTTCTGTCAGCCTTGTGTAAAGCCAGCCCGGGCGAGAGGGTGTTCCCGTTCGAGCGAAGGGCAGGGCTGTCGTCTGGCTCTGCGGGCCCTGGCAGGAGCCCGGTGTCGGTGCGCGCTGAGGAGCTGCCGTCGGGCTGGGTGTGAGTCGGCGGCCGTCGGTAACGGTTCCCGTTCGGATCCCACTTCTGGTGGCCCGCGGTGCTGAGCGAGACCTGGGGTGACAGAAACCCGATCAAGGAGTCTCCTGCCTGCAGTAGGAGCCAGGAGTCAGCTGGGATCCATTCTGCTGCCAGCTCGCCGCTGACGCTTCCTCGCGGGTGGGAGGCGGACACGAGGCCCCCCCCCGTGCCAGCCGTGAAGCTTCTCCAACCGACGCTCCAAGGACTCCACTCGATAAGCGGGTAGAGGAGAGACCAGTTCCTCCCCAGCCTGCCCAGGTCGGCTCGAAGGATGGAGTGCTTGGCGAGCTGCCTGGCCAGCCGGGAGGCAGGCAGGGTTAGCTGTTCTTGGAAGCGAGCTTACGTGCCAGCTTGCAGATGCTCTTCAGGACACTGCAGATCTTTATTCATTATGTTCTTGAAGCCACAGCCCTTAATCCTTGTTTCTGTGACAGCAGAAGGAGGACCGGAGGGACCTTGGAGGTGTTCAGTGGCTGCCTTTGGGGTTACGTGGTCTGGTGCTAGACAATAACAAGTTGTCCTGGAGCCTGTGCTGCTCTCCCTGTGGAGGTGGGCCAGCAGCAGCAGCTCTGGTTTGGGGTCTTGTTCTCCGTGTCTCCTCCCTTTGTTACGTTCCAAAGCCTGGCTGGGGCCCCCTCGTCCTCCAGCACGCGTGGTCAAGGCAGCGAGCACCTGGGAGTTGCCGTTTGCAATCCCGCCGCGCTCTCTTCGTCGATCACAGCAAAGCCGGGGGCCTGCCAGCCGGGGACCGCCCCCCCCCCTTTACTGACTTCAGCAAACCTCAAAACAGGATGGGGCCGTGTCCTGATGCACAGCGTCCCGATCCCCACCCCTGTGGCCTGTTCTCCAGGCAAGCTGGTGGCTCTCTGCTCCAGGAGCTCATCCTGGCTCTCTTGCAATGCGTGCTTGTCCCACCAGAGAGAGCCTCGTCCCCAGCAGCTCGGTGTTGGGAGTGTTCCTGTGCAACGGTTTTGTTGGGTTGGTTGTTTTTTTTTTTCCTTCAAAGCTCCTTCAGCCGGTTGCCCGCCTGGTGTGGATTCGTTCGACTTCCCACCGTTTGATTTGCAACTCGTAGGCGTCCCCGCTGGACTCTCCCGGTTGAGGTCTCAAAGGGACCTTTCCTGGGAGCGCAGCCTTGGCTGCTGGCCCTGTGTGACAACCCTGCTCAGCAGGGTCAGCACAGGGCACCTGGCTGGGGCAGGAGGGATCTCCACATGCCCTGTGCTCCACTCTCCCCTCTCCTGAACATCCTGGCAGCAGGAGAGAGGTGAGCCCACCGCCCATCCCCAGTGGAGCTGCGGCAAGCCTGGGCTGGGAGCTGAGCATCCCAGTGCTGTCCGCACCCTGTGGTGGGAGCTGGGTCGGGAGGGAAGTTGGGAGGGAGGGTGGGAGGGAGGGAGGGGGCTCAGTGCCGAAGGGGTTGATGTGGCTCCTGGGTTTGCTAATCCGGCCAAGAGCCGTTTTCTGAGCTCGCAGGAGAGTTTGGAGCAGGTTGCCACCAGTTCCCGCTGCTGATCCCTGCGCCCGGCAGACTGGGCCGCGTCTCCTCCCGAGGTAGAGCCGGGAGCGCTGCGGGACCCCGTGGTGTGCTGTAACAATAAACTGGTCCCAGTGGTTCCGCCACTGCCTCGTCTTTGTGCAGTAAGTGCTTTGGGGGAGCCGGGGCTGCCTTTCTCCTCCCTCCCCTCCTTGCTCCCTGCTCCGGGGAGAGGGGTGGGCAGGAAACTTCACAACAGGCTCCGTCTGTGAGAGAGAAAACAATCCCCTGTGCTGGGAGGGCCAGGGGAGCTGGGCTGGTGCCCTGGCAGCCCTGGCACTGCCCATGGGCCAAATAGAGGGGGGGTTGAGAGAGCCTGTGGGCTTTATATGGTCACTGGGAAGGTAGAGCAGCCCCTGCCTGTCCCCCCTCACGCAGGGGCCAGGAGCAGGGTAGGAGGTGCCCTCGGGGCTTCCAGAGGGAAAGGGCTCTCCTTGGAGCCAGGACCAATGGGCTGGATCCCAGGACCCGGGGGATGTTTGGAACCTTCCTGCCCTGTGCTTTGCAGCAAAGCTGAACTGATGGGGGTGTTGGGTTTTATCTGTGGGAATTATTCTGGATTTGTTGGCAAACTGGGTGGTAAAAGAGTCTGGAGGGAGCACGTGGCTCTGTCCCCATGGCAAGCTCTGCTGTCCTGCCCCTGGCTGAGCTGGGGTCTGAGCTCCCTTCCCTTGCCAGGATATTCTGTTCCCATCACCATAGGACTGTCCAGCCACCCTGAGCAGCCAGCGTAGGACCCCCTGCGTGTGACTGTCACCCTTTCCATAGGACCACAGACTGGTTTGGGTGGGAAGGAACCTTTCAAGGTCACCTGGTCCAACCCCCCTGCAGGGAGCAGGGCCATCTGCAACTAGAGCAGGGTGCTCAGAGCCCCGGCCA
>WUAM01000395.1:12322865-12342859 GCA_024336885.1 Actenoides hombroni
GCCCATGGTGCTGCCTGGCCCGCCCAGCATGTCCCGCTCCGAGGAGGTTCATCGCCTCACCGAGAATGTCTACAAGGTGAGTCCCGGCAACAAGTGCCCTCCCGGCACCAACAACCGCGCGTTCGGGGATTTTTTTTTTAATTTTTTTTTTTTTTTTCCCCTTTTATTTTAATTCCCCGCCCCCCGTTTATCCCCCATCCTCGCCGTCCTCCGCCGGCTGCGGGGGCAGAGCGGGCTGCGGGCGGGTGGAGGCGCCGGAGGAGGCTGGGGCCGCCCCCGCTTCCTCCCGGGGGATGTGCCCGGGGGATGTGCCCGGGGCCGGTCGGGCCGGGAGCCGCTGCCGGGGCCCCGCCGCTGCGGAGCCGGGAGCGGGGAGCTCGCCCCCGGGCACCCCGCTCTGTCCCCGGGCACCCCGAGCTGCCCTCCCGAGCCGTGGGAGAGCCCGCGGAGATCGGGACCAGCGTGGGAAGGTGTGTGACCCCACGGGCGGGCAGTGCTGTCCCCAAATCACCTCGGTCCGGGGCAGGTTTGGGCGGTCACTCGCTTTCCTGCAGCAATTAAAAGCGGTCATAGCCTTTTCTGTGTCCTGGCTGTAGCTGGAGTTTGGGAATGTCTTGATACATTTCTGATTTTGCGTTCTGCTTTGCTCCCGGTGTCATGAGGAAAATACACTAATTTATGTGCTTTAATTTTCCTTGTGAAGGAAGTGGTTTCTGCTCTGCTGGGTCCTGTGATCGAGTCTAATAAAACCTTTCTAGCCTAACATGTAACGCAGGATGTCATTTGTTAAACTGGAAGGCTCGCATGATTTCCTGCATTTTAAGTGGTTAGATTGAGTTACCTGGGAGCATTAAGCACATACAGGCACAAAACAAAAATCTGATAGAAAAAAAAAATGCAGTACAACAAATACCAAGGGTAGCAAAGTTCTAAAGTCTTGGCGTTGGGGATCCTGGGCCACAACAGCTGTTCAGACAGAGCTCAGGCACCTGAAGTCTCGGCTACTCAGAGTGTGGAGCAGGTCTGGGAACAGAGCTTTCTGGGTATGGTGTTAAACTACAACTGGGACTCACTGGGGTGCCTGGGATGCAGGTGCCTGGGACTCCCACCCTCTAAACGCAGCTGATGTCCTAGGGCTCTCTGCTGTGCTGGCTGCTCTTGGCGCTGGGCAGAGCCTGGCACTGCGGGTGTTGTCCCAGTACAGGCTGGGCTGTTCCCTCCCAGAGAGGTGTTGGCGTAGGGATGTGGCTCGACACCCCGGAGCTGCCTGGGCAAACAGCGTGACAGCCACCAGAGTTTGTCACCCAGCCCTCCCGGTCCCCTGGGGCCGGGTGATAGTGTGATCAGGCTGGGGACAGCTGCTGGGAACAGTTTCCGCGGGTGACTCAGTTGTTTGAGGTGTGTTGTCCTCGAAGAACTGTGCTAATAACAGGTTTGTGGAGCAGGTCACAATTCCCTGGGCGCAGCCGTGTAAGGAGTGTGGCTCGTGCCATCGCAGCAAAGGTGCTTCAGTGCTGCTTGTCTCCTCAAGGCACGAGGGGTGAAGGATGGATGGATGTTGGCTGGGCTCTTTGCTTGCCTCTGACCATCAACTTCATCATTCCTGAGCTGTGGGTCTGGAGACAGAGCAGGGCACCCGCCGTCTCCATCGAAGCCTGGCTGATCTGGCTGAAGTGCAACTGGTGCAGAGAGTGGACTGGGGCCTCATGGCACTAAGAGCCAAAAACAGACTTTAGAGGAGTCCAAAGGTCTCCATGAGTTAGCGAACACTTTAATTTCTCAGTCTTCTAGTGGGAGCAGCTGGGGTGTGGGGAATGAGGACGTGGAGTTAGAGTAAGATCTCGTGGGTTTACTCAACATCAGCATCTCTGTGCTGAATGGTGGAGAAGGCTGGTCCTGACTCTCAGTTTCTACAGTGAATGAGGAGCCTTTTCTCCTCTGGAGAAGATGATGATGCTTTTCTTGGTATCTACAGACGTATGGCTTGGGTAGTGTGTAAGAACCTGGTGTTTGCCTGTTTCCTTGAGGATTTCTGTGACCTGGAGCCCAGCACGAGGGCTGGTGGCTCAGGGACTGTATGGACTCTCCAGATCTCTGTAAGAGTTGGAGTCTCTCAGTCCCAAACCACCCCTAGTGTTTCACATCCCCATCATCCAAGTGTGGCCTTTGCCTTATGGTTTTCTGGCACATGCCATAGCCTTGGAACACTGCTGTGGTCAGGAGAAGGCATCCCTGAGGAAGGGGGATGATGCTGGGGGAGGCCTGGTCACTGCCACCTCACAGCCACCGATCCCCAAAGCCGCAGGGGCGCAGGATGGGTGGCTGCCCCACGCTTTGCTTCCAACCACTGCCATCCTCTTGCCAGGGTTTTGGCAGCAGCCACGCCAAGGGGTCAAGCTGGTTCCCCGTGAGCTCTGGTGTGGGTGCGGGTGGCTCTGCCGCTGCTCCCCGTGCCAGGCACCCTCTCCCGCCCGGCTCTCCCGAGGCGTTCTGCTCGGGAAGCCCATTGTAATCATCTTCCAGAACCAGCGCTCGCCCTCGGAGTGACTGTGCTAATGAGCTGGTGGAGGAGCTGTCAGCCGCCCCCGTGCCCACGCTGCCTCTCCAGGCAGCTGCCTACACGTGTAGTAATTACAGAGGGAGACGGAGGCCGCTGGCACCTTACGCCAACGTGAGCCCACCTTCCCCGGCGCTGATTCACCCGCGCGGACCCCGCCGGGGGTGCGGCCGCTGGGCTGGGCTCTGCGGGCACGGAGGGGGTGAGACCCCTCCGGCTGCGGGCACGGGGTCAGGCATCTCTCTGGCTGCTGCTCTCAGCTCCAGCACAGGACCCTCTGCTTGCAGGAAGGAGGGACTGGGCGATTCTGCCTTCCCCCGAGGACAAATCCGTCTCGCTGGTGACCGGTTAGCTCGCTGCCGTTCGGCAGCCTAACCTCCATTTCATCGTACAGCCGTTTCTTCGCGGGGAAGATCGTTCTGCGATGGTGTGTGAATAGCTCCGCCGTTTGAAGAGGTGTTTTGCTTAGGAACACCCCAAACTCGAAGCCTAATTGTCTGTCACAAGTGCAGGCATAGTTCCTGGTAGTCATTTGCTGCGCATCAGCTGTAATAAAACATATTATAGACGGCACAGCAGCCTCCTGCCTCGTTACCCCCGAGTCCGGAGGGAAGAGGAGCGCTTCTGCTCAAGTGAATCAGAAGGGACATTGTGGGTGGCCTGGTGTGTTTGGCAGTGGAGGGATGATGGGATGTGACAGGGGAGGAAGGAGCTGGCCCTGCACTCAGCCTGTGCCACCCGTGAATTCCATGCAGCATGATCCCTGCTGTCTCTGCTCCCTGCCCGGGGGGCTTCCTGCACCCCGGAGGTGGAAACCTCTGGGCTGGGTGCCGGGGCTCTGAGCTGAGGGCGAATCGCAGCGGTCAGTGGCATGTGACCAGTGGCAGCACCCTGTTCCCATGGGCTGTGAGTGCCCTGCGCCTGTGTGGGAGTGGCTCAAGCTCCCCAAAACTCCTTTCCCAGCAGTGAAGTGCAGAGGGTGCAGGGTGGAGGCTTGTCCCGCAGTCCGCGGGGCCTGGGGCTGCGGTGGCTTTACAGGGCAACACGCTTTGGCTGGAGTTGCAGCTCTGTAGGTGCCTTGGCTCTGCAGCCGAGTCCCTTTGGGGTGAAGCTTTGAGCTGGTCCAGAGGCGGTGATGGGGGCTGCGCTGGTTCCTGCACTGCTCGGTGCTGGGGTGGTGATGGGGGGTTGCCCCTCACCTTCTGCTGCTCCATTCCCTCCGTGTGCGCGGGCTGGGGGAGTGGTTTCTGTCTCTGCTGAGATGCACCCCTCCAGGCTGTTCAATCTGGTGGACTAAGAAATGTTATAAAGCTCCTGACTTGTCGAAGGTGCCCCAGATCTCTCTTCCCATGCTGCCTGCAGCTCCTGCCTGCGGTAGGTGCTGCACCCTGGGCTGGAGGCAGCCACTGCCTGCTCCTTTGGGGGCTTGTTGTTTGGAATCTGCTTGTGGCTAAGGTTTGGGTGCTGTGCTGCTCAGGTTGCAGGGCAGGGCACGGCATCAGCCATCCGCGTCAAACGGCTCCTCCACTGAGCTCTTGGAGTTGAAGCCTTTGGTCAAGTTGAGCCCCTTGGTGTGAGATCTGCAGGGAAGGGGCTGGGGCTGGGGGGGCTGTCCTGGCTGAGCAGCAGAGATCCCAACCCTGCGGGCCTGGGGGAAGGGGTCTGCCTTGCAGGGGTGACTGCTGGTGGGTGCTGATTAGGTGTTCCCCGGTGGGTGCTGTGAGCCAGGGTGCTTGGGGGAGGTTCTGTGCACTGTGCAGGTCTTTGTTCTAGTTTCCTTCAAGCCCAGACCCCAGTTACAAAGAAGTTTAGCACTCTTGCCCTGGAACTTGTGTCCCTTCATCCTCCGACACAATACCCAGCAGAAACTACATGCCTTTAGATGGGGACCCTCTTTTAGCTTTTCCCCACTAATTCCCTTACTCCTGAGCTCTTTCTCCAGTAAAGATCATGCCAAGCCCTGGTCTGGCTTTGGGGCAGGACCTTGTGAGAGCCTGAGCTGGAGGACAATGGCTCAGCCATTCCCATGTCTTGGAGAGAGCTTTGGGAGCACTGGCTGAGGTGGGCTCACTGGGAGGGTGGGATGGATGGTGAGATGGACGGATGCAGCACTGCAGCCGTTAGCAGCTCAGGTTGTGAAGCACTGCTGCCATGCTGTGCTGTGGAACACGGAGATACTGGGGCCGTTGGCCGGACGGGGCTGTTCCCCGCAGCAGAGCTGCAAGGTGGGTGTGTTGTAAGCGATGGAAACCAGCCCTGCTAACGAGTCCGGTGAGTGCTCCCCTCCCAGCAGAAACTTGGCTCTTAAAACTCCGGGGCTGTCTTCTGGTGGCACAAGGCAGGAGAAGCTGAGATGGAGGCGGTGCTGGGGCTGGTCCGGCCATTAAATATTAATACGGAAACAACTGAAGGTGTTCCCGGAGCAGGGCTGACCCATTTAGAAACAAAACTGCCTTACAGCTGAGCTGCTTCTGCAGCATGGCCGTGGTGCAGTCCGAGTGCCGCCGTGCTGCCCGCTCTGATGGCTCTCGTTGTGTTCACGTCCTGCTGTCACCCGTGGGTTGCCTGGGGAAGCTGCGGCTGCGGGCTGAGCCCAGACCACCCACACCACCGTGCACCGTCGGTCTTGCAAGAAGCCATCCCGCCTTACTGCTGAGTAGGGGCGTCAAAGAATGGCGTTAGGAAAGGTTGGAAGTTGGTTTTTTTAGCTCAAAGTCCATCACTTGCGTTTGCTGAGGTGTCCGGGACGTCCCCAGCGCGCGCTGCCCGGGCTCCCTATCGCCACTGACCATCTCCTGCCCCAGCAGAACCAGGGCAGGTTCAGGCTGGGTATCAGGAAGCATTTCTTTCCAGAAAGGGTTGTTGGGCATTGGAATGGGCTGCCCAGGGAGCTGGTGGAGTCACCATCCCTGGAGGGGTTTAAGAGGTGGGTAGATGTGCTCAGGGACAGGGTTCAGTGGGCTGGGAATAAGGTTGGACTTGATGCTCTTGAAAAGGTCTCTTCCAGCCGAAACTATTCTATGGTTCTAAGGAGTGGCTGCTTTTTATTTTGCTTTGTATTTGGTTTTCGGAGCTCCCTGGGAGGCTGCGGGGATGGACCCAGGGAGAACCGTGCAGCCTGTTTGTACTTATTCCTTTGCAGAGCCCTTAAGGAGGTGCCGTGCAGGTCTTTCCTCCAGGAGCAACCCGATACAGCCTGAACCAGCTCTGTTCACAGCTCATTCTTGGGGAGGACTTAAACTTTTACTTATGGGCTGACTATTATGGGATTGGAGCAGCCGGTAGATCCTTGCACATCACGAAGTGTGCTCAGAGGGGAGAGATGGGGACCTTTTTTTCTTATTTTCCTTTGCCTCTTCTCTCCCCCCTAGTTCAGTGGGACCACTGAGTCCTGGAGACCTCGTGCTTTGCATTAGTTTCATTTTTGGCAGCTGCATAAAGCCATGCCAATCCCAGAGGGCTGAGTGGTATTACCCAGGGAATTTAGTGCTGTGAAACAAAGCAAAGCCCTTTCAACCTTCAGCTGCCAGGGGTTTTGTCTGTGTTTTTTCTAAACTCTGCCCAGGCGGGCGCACGGGAGGCAAACAACTTGTGAGCGGTGCTGATGGAGCAAAACCGGAGGGAGAACGAGGTTTGCTTTCGTTAGCCGGCCTTCGGCTGAGTATCTGCTTCGCTGGAGTGTCCTGCAGAGCTGGGCTAAGGAGGACCCTGCCCAGAGCCCCTGCAGGCACCGCTGCTGACTGGCTTGGGTGTGCGAAGCGATCGCTCGCTGAGCGTGTTCCGTGCCATAAATATGTTTATTTTTCTGTATTTTTTCCTCAGCAGCTTCTCAGCTGGAGGGGGATGCGAAGGTGTGTTAGTTCTGGAGTCACCTTCCCTTCCCACCCTGGGAGGAGTGAGAAAACTCTATTTTTATCTCTGTAGTGAAGAGCCTTTTTCAGTGCCCTCATCCTGCCGGGCTGTTTTTGTTGGAGCCTCCAGACAATATCTTAAAAACATCCACTTTCAGCAAACTTCCTCCTAAGATTCCATGAATTTTATTTGGCCAGCAGAGTCTTCTCCCCGCTTCTTCGGTGGGATCTTTTCTGGGGGCTTTTTTTCCTCTTTCTTTATCGCTTTGAAGTGGCCGTTGTTGGTCAGTGGGGCGGGAGGTCCTGCCCTGAGCCGTGCTGGCAGCTGCCAGGGCTGAGTCACGCTTTGCTTCCCTCCAGTTTGGGGAAGAGGCGCTGAATTTTGGAAGGGGATTTCCTTGAATCTGTTCCACCTCGTCCTCCCTCGTGAGACCTGCAGATCGAGAGCAGCTCTGCTGCTTTAAGCCTTTGGCCACAGCCCCGACCTCCCGGGAGCTGCCTGCACCGCTGCCATCTGTGCCCGCGGTGCCACGGGGCCGGCCGCTGCTCGCCCACGGCCACTGGTGCCCCCACCCTGTGCACGATGGCTCTGGGTCCTGGTTTGTCCTTTACTCGCCAGGCTTTGTGCTTCAGGAAGATATGTTTACACAGGCGCTGCTGCAGAAATAATTTTATTTATGTATCTATAGGCGTATACATCCAGAGACACAAACACGGACTGCGCTTAAGCCAGCAAACTGTTTAAAAAAAATCCCTTCCCCACAGAAATTCTGCCAATATTTCTTCGGCACAAGCGTTACTCAGCCCCCGACTGCTCAGCCTGAGCTTGAGTGGAGTGGAGGCTGCAGCCACGGCTCTGCCCCTGGCAGGGATGTGTCCATGTCCCCATCACGGGCAGCGGGGATGTGTCCATGTCCCCACGGGCAGCCACCCCAAGCCCCCAGCTGCTCTGTGGGCTAACACAGGTAGCTCTTGGACCAAAGTGAAGCGTGACGTGGGAAGGATGGAGCAATCCTTGTCGGTGTTAATTAACTCCTGTGCAATTGTCTCCGGCAATTAGGGAGAACAACTCTCTACGTGACTTGTTGCTACAGGTTAATTTTCTCCTTTCAGGCCGAGCGTGTTCACTTGCCTGCTCTGCACTGCCCCAAAGCAGCTTCCATGGGCACTCTCTTGCCTTGTAGCTTGACCCGCAGCCTTAATTAGCAGTGAAGTGCCTCATTAGCCTTGCGCTTGCCTGTCAGATCTCCCCAGTCAGCTTCTGTCCTTCATAGGGCTGCGCGTGGTGCCGTGGGACAGACCCAAAAGCACGGAGAGCTGGTGGGATGGTGGCTTTTGGGACATGGCTGGGTTGGTGCTCTGACCTGGGAGCAGCTGTCCTCCAGCCAGGAGCGGGGCTGCTGCTCCATGCTCCTTGGAGGATTAGAAGGGTTTCTCTTGCCAACACGTACCAGCACCCAGGTGATGCCCCTGCTCGACACTGGCCTCCAGGCTGGTCTCCTGTGCGGGTTCCTGCTCGCTGAAATGAGAAGGTGGCTGTCTGGAGCTGGGGGAAGGCTCCGGCTGAGCTGTGCACCCGCGGAAGAAAATTAAACTGTCACACTCTCCAAAGGCCAAGGCAGCAGGAACTGGGGATAAAAATGCCTCAGGCAGAAAATGAGCTTTATAGCGTTTGGCCAGCTTCAGAGGAGGTGACAGATGCTTAATCAGCTTATTCGCCATAAGTGTCTGTCTGTCATCTTCCCTTCCTTCCCCTCCCCAGGATGGGACGCTGCCAGCAGCACGGTGTGGGGGTGCAGAGCCCTCGCTTCAGGGGGTGCAGGGATATTTGGGCGTAAAACTGTATTTTCTGGTGGTACTGTTGATGGGAGGCCGCTGGAACAGGGCGAGGGGCTGTCTCTGAGGTAGGGCAGGGGCTTGGGAGCAGGGCAAGGGGCTGTCCCTGAGGTAGGGCAGGGGCTTGGGACGAGCTCCAGGGCTGCTCCCAGCTTGGTCCGGAGGTTGGATTCACAGGGAGAGAATGGAGATTTTGTTGTCTCTTCCACGGCTTGGCTGGGTATCAGTGTCTGGTTTTAGAGATGCTATCGGTGCTGGGGATTGAATCGCTCTGGCAGGGGAGGGTCAGGAGCTGCTGTGCCAAGCGTACAAAGAGCCGTTCTTCTTCGTGAGCCGATTATTCCTCCCCCTTTTAAATAAGGACCTTGAAGCGAGGGAGGCAAAGCTGTCAGACAGCTCTTCTGGTGTTCCCCGGCACCCTGATTTCTGCATTTACAGGCAGGTGGAAAGTGACACCGAGTGCTGTGGGACCGAGGTGTCATTCCTTGCGTGTGGCTTCGGCTGTGGCTGGCACCAGCTTGGTGGGGGTGATGGTGGCTTTGTTCTGCCCTCAGCTCCTCGGTGGCTATTTCAAATACTGCTCTTCAGCCCTTTCTGCTTGTCTGTGGTAGACCAAGCTGATGCCACCCTCCAATCATCCCAGGAGTGTGGGATGTCACCGGCCATCGTCTCCCAGAACTCAGGTCAGCGTCATGGCTGGTCCGAGGGCCGTTGCCTGCTGTCTCAGACAGCCACTTGAGGTTATTACGATGGTTATATGTGCCCTGTCTGATAACTCTCTGGTTTGGGGCATTCACTTACCGCTTATGGTGAAGCACCTGCACGAGGCATCTCATCCCTGGGGTGCTGCAGAGCCACCCTCTTTGACTTACCCCAAACGAGAAGAATATTTGCCCTTCCAGGCCAAGGAGGCCATTCCTTCTGAGCATGTTTTGTGATACGCCGGTATACTTCAGGCTCCTCAGTGTAAACCAGCATTCTGTTGCAGGTGTCGGGAAGCTGTGAGGGATGTGGGAGGGTTATTTTGCTCTTGTTTCTGCACTTATGAGCATCGAGTTCAGTGCCGCTGCCCCAGGGCATGGCAGAGCTGCTGTGTCCAGCTCCCAATCATCTCTGCTAACCCCTGATGACACTCTTCTCTTTCCTCTAGACCATCATGGAGCAGTTCAACCCCAGCCTCAGGAATTTCATTTCTATGGGGAAGACCTATGAAAAAGCCTTAGCAAGTAAGTGAAGCTGCGCTGCCGGTGTGTTCAGTGGTGAAATGCAGCAGTGGTGAGGGTCCGGCTGGACAGCACGGCCTCGGAAGGGAGGGGAGCTGGAAAACCAGCTTGGGATGCATTTTGTTCCCAGGAGGGGCGAGGGGAGGAAACGGGCAGGGGTTGGTTCTTGGACCTCGATGCAAAGCTCACGTCGTTAGGCACGTGTCTGCTGCAGGGCTGTGGGTGTGGAAAGGATTCGAGCGATGAATCGCTGGGTGGTGACCAGATAAATACATCTCCAGTCAGTTTCTTTAAATCTTACTTTCAAATATTTAGAGTTAAGGTTTTAAGTTCTGTTTGGAGATGTGTTGTTGAAATGTTCAAATTTCCCAGAAGGATACATTGGAGGAGAAGGCAAAAAAAAAACCCAAACCTAAAAACACTGGTGGCAGCTCTTGGTTGGGAATACAGGGTCCTACTGGGAGCCATTAGGGAGGCGTAGATTTAGAGGATCAAAAGTAAAAATCTGAATTGATGAAAACCAGAAATGGACTATTTTGACTTAAAGCAGCTCTGCGTGGTGCCCAGGCCCTCCTTGGCTGGGGCTGAAGGAGGTTTAGGGCGGACTCTGTTCAGCCCCGGAGGCTGCTGCTCGCTGTCGGGGCGGGCTCTGCTCCCTTCAGAGCTGCTCTGCACGCGTCTCCTGGATTTTATTTTTCTAATTGGCTTGGTGAAAACACCCCTAAGGGAAGAGGCTGTCAGAACCTTAAGCCAGTGGGGGGAGAAAAAAAAAAAAGAAATACAAAAAACCAATTTGGCATCTCATGTTCTTCAACGCTGGCGCTTGAAATGCGAGCGTTGGGAAGGATCTGTGCCTCCTGCTCTGTGCCTGGAGCCACTTGTGTTTCCCCCCAGTCAAATGAGGTTCCTGGGCGTTTCAGTGAAGGCTCTTCTAGGAGGTGGAGGTCCCACCATTCCCAGGTACGGGCGCTGCCCTGCACGGTGCGCTCTTCCCAGTTTCACTGTGTTAATGGCTCAACTGGCCGTCACGTGGGACGTGCCCGTCCATCCCAGACCACTGCGCAGGGGCTGTGGACTCTGCTCCCCGAGGGATGGGACACTTGGTGCCCCCTGACAAGCAGCAGTGTTTCCCAGCTATCCCTAATGAGCCGAACGAAGCCAGGGCTGATGATGTGGGGTTGCTTCTGCCTACTGGCTCTGACCAGGGGAGAAGCAGGGCTTGGGACCCTGGTTTTTAATTGTTCTTCTGAAACGTTGTACTGATAATGCAGCTTTTAATTCCCCGGGGGGTGTGGAGCATCCCTTGTGAACGCGCTGGCTCATCGCAGCCTAAACCGGGCACCCCGTACCCGCCGCCTTTTGCGGGTAGCCAGGATGATCACTTGTTTTCTGGATTTCTCACATCCTTGCTGTGAATAACACTATGAAGCCCAAGATCTTCCTGTAATTTTTAAAACCGTCCTCGGTCATCCTTTCCTTTGGACCTCTGAGTTTCCGGGGGCATCCAAAGGAAGTGTCTGAGCGGGTCAAACTCTCTGGAAGAGGCTTCGGCACGTCATTGGACGATGCTGAGCTAAAGCTGCACAACATGTTCTCGTGATTAGAGGAAACCCCCTGCTTATCTGATTAAAGTGGAGCGTAGAGCTGGAATGTCAACAAACAAGACTGAACTGTAATGAAAGTCTGTGATATTCAATTATTCCGCGGTGATTTTTCTGAGCAGCATTAAGCAGGCTGATGGTTACACTGGAATGAAAACCGCTGAGGTCCTGCACGTACCTTTTTTTCCCCCCTCCTAAATAACCCTGTAATCTCTCTGCTCGAGCTTTCTTCTTCCTTCCCTCATTTTTCTTCTGTTTGTTGTCTAGTCCCTCCCTGTGGGGTGAAGCCCTTTGAAGTAATGTCTGTTTTAGTGCCTAGCATCTATTCAGTGCCATAGGAATGATAACAGCCATTAGAGAGAACATAACCTGCATTTTTTTGATGCTTTTAGGTATGACATATGCAGCAAAAGGATACTTTGATGCTCTGGTTAAGATGGGAGAGTTGGCCAGTGAAAGCCAAGGATCTAAAGAATTGGGTAAGTCAACAATTTACTGCTAAATGGAGTTGCAGTCCAGAGCAGGCTCCGAGCACAGGAATGAAACCAGATTGCTGCTGCTGATGGGGGGGAAAACAAGCTGAATTTGGAGCTGGTCCTGCCTCATGCGGATGGTAAAAGTCTCTTTATTCACTGCTAATGTAGCTTAAAAAATGAGCCTGCTGTTCTTGGCGTCAGGGGTTTGGGGCACAGTCAGCCCCTGGTGTTTGTGGAGAGTGGCTTTGCCAGTGGCTTTGTTTGGCTTTGCAAAGGGGAGAAAAGCACCTTCTGGTCCAGGAGCTGGGGCAGTGCTGCCCATCGTGATCCTCGGAAGGAGAAGGGGACAGGACAGGGCGGAGGGAGCAGTCTGGGGACAGGGCAGGGTGGCTGAGCTGGAGCGGCGTTTCTCCTGGTAGAAGTGACCCGGTGCCCAGGCTGTGTTTTACCCCGGCCCCTCCGGAGTGGCTGCAGGTGCCCAGCACAATGCTGGTGACTGTTTGCTCAGTCGATCAGAGCTGCTGCAGATGTCGCAAGCTGTGATGCTCGGTGCCTCCTTTCCCTTTCTGACCCTTACTCCTCTGCTAAGTCCTTTGGGAGCTGCTTTTCCAGTCATCCCATTGCTCAGACGTGGCTCCTGGGCTCTCTCCTCGCTGCTGCTCTGCTGTGCAGGTGGGGTTTGAGGTGGTGGCTCCTCTCCCAGCTCCCCCCAGGGATGCTGCAGCCTCTCCTTAAGGCTATTGTGGGGCTGAGATGGGGTTTGGTCTTGTTGCCTTCACAGTCCCAGGTGAATTCCTCCCCCTCCCAGTCCCTGCAGGTCTGGCTCACCAGACTGAGGTGCTGGGAGATGGCGAGCTGTCCTCACTGACAATCTCCGAGGCAGTCAATTAACAGAAGAGAGGTTGAGCTGAAACACCTCCAAAGGCTGCTGGAGCACTGGGTGGAGAGCCCCCCGGGGCTGCCAGCCTTTGGCTTTGCCGTGGTGGGCACCGTGTACCCCCAGCCAGGGCTGCTCCAGCTCCAGCTCAGCCCTGCACAGCTCGCCGGCTGCGGCTGGAGGGTGGTGGGGAAGCAGTGAGTGTCTATGGAAACCGCTTCCATCATTTGGATTAGAGCTGCCTGGAGCGAGCTGCTTCTGTTTAATAAATAAAACAAAAGTGCCTCGTGGGTGATGCAGGGGCTGAGGTGGTAAGGGCTGCGAGGACCTTGCTGTCTCAGGGCTTTCTCCTCTGCTGCTTTGGGGGTGGAAGGAGCAGCAGCTCTGCCCTCCTGGGAGCGAAGGCTTGGGGAGAAGCCTTATCAGAGGTGGCTCAGCTGGGTGAGGGCAGGAACTTGGGGGTTGTACACCCCGCCTCCTGCTCAGAGCAGCTCCAGGCTTTGCTGGCATTTAAACCCTGGCCTTGGTATCTTCTGGTGGTCCTGCTTCCTCGCCTAAGGACAGTGGCTTGGCAGGAGGTGTCTGTCCTGCCCTCCAGCAGCCTCCCGACCTGCATTCGGTGTGGGGCTGGACTATTTTGGGGTTGCTTTAAACTGTTTCCAAGTCACTGAGCCTTCTGCTCTTGGTGTGAGCAGCGGAGGGAGGATCCTGGCAGCTCCAGCTCAGCCCAGAGCCGTGACGAGCCGCTGCCCCTCGGACCTCCTGCTTTGTTGATCTTGCTGATATTTATTGTGGCAGCCGCTTCATGCAGAAGAAAGTTCAGATAAAATTTCTGGCTGCAGTTTACTGGAGCTGATAACAGCCGGGGACACAGCCACCTTCCAGCGGGGTGTGTAAACAGGGGCTGAAAAATATTTTAGACGGGGACTGCGCTCGCCAAAGGTGCAGCTTTTCCTGGGAACACCTCCACCTTATTGGTCCCTGTGCCGTGGCTGCTGATAGTGCCGGAAAGGAGCGCTGGGCTCTGGGTTATTTCATTCCTTAGCAGAGGCCACAGCGATGGGGATGTCCATAGCCACCACTGGCATTAGTGCTGTGCCCACACCGCTCCCTCTGGGAGCAACAGGGCAGGGAAAGCTGCTCCGAGACACCAGGTAGGACTCTGGGATGCTCTGGTTGGGACTGTGGCTCATGTCTGTTTCCAGCTGCCATGGAAAAGAATCCGAGATGCTTTTTTTTTCTTTGCTGAATGTGGATACTTTTCTGATGCTATTTCTGGAACAGGCGGTGTCAAAAGAACACAAAACCCCACAGATCCTGTGTCTAAAAGGTGATGGAGTCCAGCCCCCTCTGTCCCTGCCTCTGCTGCCTGTGCTGGGGCATTGGAACTCTGCACCCCATGGGTGACACAGCACAGACAGGGTGCTGCAGGGGGGTTCACAGCACCCCGGGGAGCCTGCACTGTGCTGGGAGAGCTGCCGTGGGTCTTTTCAGTGCTAAAAACAGGCCGTGTTTTTTGTGTCTCCATCTCCCCATTAGCACTTGTGATTCCAAGGAGATGCTCTTCAAGATGAGCGCTGGAGGACGGCTGGTCTCTGCTCCCCAGCTGCTCAGCACTTCGCATTGTTTGGTGAATTCCCCATCAGATTTTAGCAACTGTGTGTAGACAGGATAATCCTGGGGGGGAGGGTGATGGAAAACTTGGTGATAATCAAGTGCTTGAGCTGTAATTAGCTCTGTGGCTGGAGTCCTCATGTGCAGGCATCTGGCAGGGATGTGCCTCTGAACCCCGTTGCTGGGGTGTTCCTGGGAGCTGGATCACTGGCAGGAAAAGCTTCTCCCCTCCCTGCTCTGCTCTCTGCACTTCTACCCAGTTCCTGGCACTTGAAAGATTAGACCCGTGCCCACAGTTCCTCTTAGGGAGGCTTCTTGTGCTGTTCTTCACATCTTTGGTGGCTGGTGGTGTGGCTTTTGGGAAGCTGGTGTGAAGAGCTGTGTCCCAGCAGTGGAGGCTTGCTCCAGGCTTGATCTGGGAGTGCTTTGTAGGCACTTCTGAGGAGCTCCAGTTTCACGTGCACAAGTGCTCGGGTGACTTTGGCTCTTGTCCAGTTCCTACTTGGGTCCCTTGGATGCTCTTTCTCTTGTCCCTCTTGAAAACGAGGCCATGACAAAGTCACGGGAAGGGGTTTTCTTCTCCAGGGAAGCACACGCCTGGCGAGCAGAGCCGGAGGCAGTTTCCACCAGGCTGGGAGAGCACTGGGGTGCTGGAGCTGAACAGCACCTGCAGAAAACCCCTCTGGGGCTGGAGGTGGATTTTGCTTAGCGGTTGGTTTTCTCAAAGGCCTCCTTGAATTAGCGAAGGCTGCTCTGACAGAAGCATGGTGTGCTGTGAAAGGACAAGACACGCAGTAATTAGTCAAGCATTGTTGAGCTGCAGTGAGCCTCTGGTAGATAACCACCTTCTGATGCACAATTTGCACAATAAAATCGGCACCCTCGTGGTGCGGCGGTTACTGCGGAGCTGTTTGGTGTCAGTGAAGGATGCTGGGCTTAGAGTTTTAAGCCACCTCCATACAGCTCTTAAAACACTGATGAGCATCAGAGAGGGATGCTGGGTAGAGCTGTCTCCACGGGGCATGTTGTGCTGGTCAGAGCTGGGCACAGAGCCTGGTCCTGTCCGTGATGCCACCACCCTGTGCCCTGGTGGGATGACCAATGTTGCAGCTCCTGGTGAGATGCCCGGGTGGGTTCAGGCTTTGAGCTTCCCAGCAGCTCCTCAGCCTGGTCGGGCTGGTGGCAGCAGCGCAGTTCAGAGGCTTTGTGCCGAATCCTCCGGGCAGAGGAATTAAGCTGTTAATTGGATTTGCAGTTGTTTTGGGTAGACGCTTCCTGCAGCAGCGGAGATGCAGATATAGATCCTCCTGGTGTGAAAGGGCATCAGTGTTCAACATGTGATCAGCAACCACCGGAGCTCATAGTGGTGGCTGTGGTGCCCTGTGTCGGATGGGGACCTGCCAGAGCAGTGCCCAGGAAAAAAAAAGCACACCTGAACTCCAGGAAATATGTCCCTGTGGTGGGTGACTTGGTGTCCCTGTGGTGAGGTCCCTCTGCCTGGGGAGACCAGCTCCTGGGTGGGAGAGCAGCAGTAATTTCCTTGCTTGATCCTTTTAAAATTGACCTTAACAATGCACTTAATGGTTTGCAGGTAACAACTTTGCAGTGGTGGGATAACAGATTCTCTGTCCTGCATTTCTGCCTGTGATTCTGTTAAGAAGCCTGATTTGGCAGAGAAATTGTTCCAGAAATTCAGGGCTCAGCCTCTAAGCTGTGGAGCTCCCTTAGGGAAGGAACCCGTCGAGTGGGCTTGCTGAAGGTGCAGAAAGAAGAAGAACCTCTTAAAAACTGCTGCCTGCCACAGAAAAGGGACTTACCTGCCTGTGTTGCCTTTTCACCACCTTCCAATGTTCAGGTTAAAGCAGACGGCCAGAGCAGGAGGGCTCTCCTCACCAACCTGTGTTTGAGGAAGTAATGGTGGAGGGTTGTTAAAGGAGCATCTGTGAAGAACATGTTGCCTGGCTGGAGTTCCTAACACATACCAGCTGTCTGTAGCGTTGGGGTTTCACCTTCAGTGGTGACATCTTCCAGGGATGATACCTACCCGCTGAGGGTGCTGAGCCCAGGATGAGCCCCTGCAGGGATGCTCCATCCTTTTGGGAGGGATGGAGGGGCCACGCCTGTGTCCCTGGGCTGGTTTCTGCTGCCCATCAGCCATGCTGCGAGCCTGGTAGATTTTGGGCAGGGGCACAGGTTGGTGTGTGGCCATCCCTGGGTCCTGGAGGGGTTTCCTTCCCCTCTTGGGAGTGCTGATGTGCGGAACGGATGGGTTTAGGGGGTCTGAGCTGGGTGGCTCCAGGCTGGGGAATGGGAGGTCTGTGCAGTCACGTTCTCCTCTCCTAATTAATCCTGTGCCACTGATACAGCTGCTGCTGGGCACCGGGGACTCGCTGGCCTGATCATGGTGATACAGGTACATGATCTGTACACATCCAGGGGGTGGCTGCTGGGACTGGGCACTGCTGGGTTAACGGTTGGACTGGGTCTTAAAGGTCTTTTCCAACTTAAATGATTCTGTGCTTCTAAAGGACATGACAGGTCACCCAGGTCTCTAATCCGTCCCTGGTCAAAGTGTCAACGGAGACTGCTCAGCCCGAGGGAGCTGATTAGCGGGAATCTGTCGCTGAACTTGCTTGAGTCAGGGTGTTCAGGAAGCTTTTGCTTTTTTTTCTCTTTACCTTGTCTCTCAATAAATAAAAAATGCCTTAAGCTTTGCCAAGCTGGGTCGAAGCAGAGGCTGCAAACAGAGCTGATCATTGTGATGCTGATGAGTCGCTGATACAACACCAACAAATCGGTACCACGGGCTGTGATAAGTGAAACATTTTTTTTTTTTTGAGAGGAAACAGATGAATCAGCGCCGAGAAGCTGATTGTTTCCCCACACTCCTATCCTTCCCACTGCACACGCACGGACCGTCCCCCGGCTTGTCTTGCGACTGAATGTCAGCGCGGATCAAGTCAGAGCCGCCTCGCCGCGATGAGGTGTTGGGCTGTGAAGTGCTCCTCTCAGGGGCTCGAGGGTTTGTCTGTCGTGTGGGTTTGATGGTGTTAATGGTGGGACTCAGCCGTCTTAAAGTTCTGTTCCCACCTCAAGGATTCTGCGTGCTGTGCTGATGGACTTGGCTCCAGACACATCCGTGTGAGGGAAGAGGAAGAGGATTGCAGAAGTTGTCAGTAGCCTGTTTCTGCCTTTGGTCAGCCCTGGTCAGACCTTCAACACATGACAGGAGACTTTGCTGGTCTGTGTGTGCAGGATGGGGGAGGTGGCTGTGCAGCAGTGGGGATGTGGCCGAGCTGTGGCTGTGGGAGCTGGGGAGAGGGCACGGCCGTGCTTGCTGCTGGTGGTCACTGGGAAATGGGAAGTGTGAAACTGGGTGGCACACAGCGCTGAAAGGGGAACTGGTAACGACTGGGCTGAGCCCTGCTCTGCTGTGTCTAAGGGGCTCCACCCTGGAGCGATGCTTTGCTGATGTGCACAAGGCTGATGTTCTTCACCCTCAGAAAACCCCAGCCAATGGAGCTGCCCTGTCCAGCAGGTCCCTTTGCTCAGTGCAGCCTGGGAGGAGTGACATGGGTGCCTGTGTTGGAGCAGTGCCTGGCACAGGGACCTACTGGTCCCTTCTCCAAGCACCTGGTGCTTTTGCATCTCCGTCTGCCCTGGGAATGTGTGTCCTCTCCCTGGGTTCAACTGCTTGCTTGGCATCAAAGGATCCAGCTGACAGCATTTAACCAGCTATGGAAAAGCAGATTATTTCCCCCCCCCTCTTAGATTTCAGGAGCTTGAACAATTTGCCCCGTTACTGTCTGTTGCTCTTTCTCATTAACCGGCTAATATTCCTTTTCTGCCCGCTTGGTTCCTTCCCCTGACAGCACCGTCACCTTTCCTGGTCTCCCTTGACAAAAAGCAACATGGAGCAGCCCAGTGCGGTGTCATATGGCAGAGGAGCTGAGCCCTGGTCTCCTTGTTTCGTTGTCCTTCTTGCTCTTTATTTGGGATCTGAATCTCCAGAGCAAGTGACCTTGCTGGCGAGCGATGCCAACAGTGCCGCATCCTCCATCTTACAGGAGCGAGGAGCGATGCTGGCAAGGATTCAGTGCTGTTTGCTGGTCAGAGCATCCCTGATGCCGGTGCCAGCGGGAGCTGGAGGGCACGGCACTGGGTCCCTGGCAAAGCCAGGCTCCTGGCCACCGGCTCCCGCTGCCCTCGCAAGACAGGCTGGGCTGCTTCAGCCCTGTGCAAGCACCGGCACGTTCCGGCTCAGAGCAGATTGACTCCTTCGCCGCTGCATTGTTTGGCTTTTTTTATTAAAAATGGCTCATATCTAGCTCAAGATGAGGAGGGGAGAGAAGAGAAATCCTTAGGCTCTGAAAGCTCGAAAGCAAAACGCTGTGAGCTGAGTGCCGACTGCTCTGCCTTCTGGAGGGGCAGCTGGCTCCTGCGCTGGGCTTGCGGCCGATAGCGATGGGAGGGATGTGGAACAACCTGTTTGCCTGTTCCTGGCTGGGTGTGGTAGGGAAGGGCCCACAATAGCCTGGGTAGCTCTCCCAGAACGATACTGTGAGTCACTGGGACGCAAATAGCAGCTCCTCCTCCTCGCCTGTTTGTGCTCTGCAGGCTGTGGAAAGGTGTGTGAGCCCGGCACAGGCAGGTGAAGCCCTTGCTCTGTCCTACTCTTCCCCCCTTGGCTTTCTTGACCTACAGGATGTGCATTTTGGCAGCACGGCCAGTATGGTGCTCACACTACACAAGGTACACAGTGACCCCAGTTCCTGCCCCGCTCTCTGCCCTGCTGCACAAGGGTAATTACCGTGTTTAATTTACACATACCACTGGTAGGTGATGCAAAGCGCCCGTGGCGTGGGCGGCAGTGCCGATGCCGGGGTGTGTGCCGTGGTCCCGGCCCTGCTGCTGAGCTCTGCTGATGCCTCGTGGTATCTGCCATCAGCGCAACGCTGCGGATCCTCCTCGGAGCCAGGGTTTGAAATATTTAAGCTTTCCAGCTGCCATGGTATCTCCTAGTCACAGTTTAACGTCTCCCCTGCTGCCGTGCTGGGTTAGCCTGAGCGGCTTCGGGGTGGAATGTCTGTTAACGTCTAACAAGATCTGTGGCTGTTTGGCAGGGGTGCCGCAGCTCGTAGCGCAGTGGTGTCGGGGTGTCAGAGGTGCTGTCTGTCAATTCACACCACGCTGCAGCTTCTGCTCGGGGGGTTTTGTTCCCACCCTGTAGGCTCGTGGTGGCAGCGGCCATGGAAAGCCTGGAGCTGATTCCTTGGGAGCCAGCTTGGGCTGCCTCAGCTCTGGAGGAAGCTCTCACCGGGCAGCTGTCCAGCCGCCTTCCTGTGCCGTGCCGGCCCCGTGAGCACAGTGCTCACCTTGAGCTGCTCCTGGCACTGGGCTGGCCACAGGGGCAAACTGACCATGGCAGGGGTGGGAGGCACAGTACAGCAGGGCTGGGATGCGGAGCAGCTCGCAGCGGGGATGCTATGCTGATGGGAAAGGCTCCACACTGCCGCTCGCTTTGATGTGGGGCTGAGATGCCGTGTGCCCGATGAGAGACAAGGGGGTGGTGGTGAGGAGAAAGTCTACACAAAGATGTGTATCTGTTGAGAGACACCTCCCCAGCTGCTTAACAGCTTAACTCCCTGGGTGAGGAATGCGGTGGGAGCAGAGCCCTGTTGTTGCTAGGCTGGCTGTACCCAGTGCTGGACTTGGGGATGTCTGTTATTTCTGAGCACCCTGCTCTCTGGGTAGGCTGGCAGCTCAGCAGCCGTGTCAAAAAGCCCTGGGCCAGCCCTGCACCGACTTTCTCAGCTGGGGTTTCCACTCCAGCCAAACGGGAAGCAAAAGGGAGAGGGGGTGGTGTGACCTTTGGAAATAATAAGCGAGCCGCCCTTGCATTGATAGACTCTTGACACAGGGCTGGGGGCCGGGGGGGGGGGTTCGGTGATCGCCCCCT
>WUAM01000395.1:12424848-12438291 GCA_024336885.1 Actenoides hombroni
GCAAACAACCACCATGCAAACAACCAACTGCCATGTAAACAGCCAACCGCCGCACAGCCGCGTTCCTTGTGCTTTAAGACAGCATCATGGAGAAAGCTCGTTGTCCTACGGGGCAGTCCTGAGGTTAAGGCCATGACAGCAGCGTGGGTGGTCCTCCCGAAGTACTCCCGGGGCCGTTGCCTTCTGGCTCTGCGTCATGTTAAGGAGAAATTAAGAGGACGACGTCCCTCGAGCAGCAGCCGCGCGTCCCGGGCGGGAGGCAGCGGAGTTCCCGAGTTCCTGACAGTCCCTCGTGCCCGGACCGACCCGTCCCTGGCTCCGCCAGGGCCCACCAGACACGAGCTGGTCGACAAGGCGTATGTTTGCACAAGACACTTGGAGAGATCCCTGGAGGGGTTTCAAAGCCATGGAGATGTGGTGCTGAGGGACATGGTTTAGTGGTGCCCTGGCAGTGCTGGGCTAATGGTTGGACTCAATCATCTTCAAGGTGTCTCCCAGCACGAACGATTCTATTCTGGCACCTGAGGGGTCAGAGTGGTTGGGAGACTGTCAGGAGGCAGCAAAAGGGAGGGCAAACACCTGAAGCTGGCTTTGCCTGCTCTGTCTGGGCTCATATCACCTGGTCCTGGGCTGCCAGACCCAAACATGAGATTGCCTCTTTCCTTTCTCTGTCCTTGGGATGGGACACAATGCATATGGTTCCTCTCAGCCTCAGCACCACTTGGGCACCCACTGTGCCTGTGAGGTCCCTCCTCACCCCTGCAGAGCCTGGCTGGGACCAAGATGATCTTTGTCCTCAGCAGTGTAATGCTGCTGTCCCATGGTCATCCCCAGGGAACAGGGACTGTCCTTGCCCTCTGCACCTCCCTCTCAGCAGATCCCAGGCTGGGAATTCAGGAGCTTTTTGAGGGTTATAAAGCCCCTCCCAGTGCAGAGAAGCAGTCCTGACACCTAGCTGGTACCTGGCCCCACACTCCCCTGAGCCCCTGATCAGAGGTTTCACCAGGGTCCTGAGTCAATGTGAGCAGGCGAGAGCAAAGCGAGGAGCTCCAGCCAGGCAGAGCCTCCTGAGAATCTTCCCTTTGCAGGGGGGAGAATAACTATTGAAATACAAAATTCTGCTCTGAGGCTTCAAAGCACTGTCAGCCAGGGTGAAATGCTGTCAGCCAGGGCAGCAAAACCTGTTGAATAAAAGGTCTTTGTCCTACAGAGATGTTTGGCTCATCTCCAGTCACTGTTGTGATAACTTCTGAGGCTGACACCTGGGACATCGATGCCTCCTCTTGTCTGGGCTGCGGGCAGTTCGTGGATTGGGACAGGATGCCAGACCTGGAGCAAGAGGCGCGTATTCCCCGAGACATCCTCAGCAAGCCCCCGAAGGAGCTGAAGAAGCTGGCAAGAGAAGGCTACTGGGCAGCGAGCCGTGCTCTGAGAGCTCAGGTCTACCACCATCTCATCCAGCAGGTCACCTGCCGACTCGTCACCCCAGACGCTCTTGTCTACAGGGATGTGGCGAATCGGCTCTTCGGGAAGCTGAGCGTGAGCTCCCACCCTCTACCCGAGTTCCTGGAAGCGTGCTCCATGCCCACGTACTGCCTCAACCTGGAAGGTGTCACCACCCTGAAGAAGATCCTCATCTGCATCGGCAACCTTTTCCCTGACATCACCTACAGCCCAATCCTCCCCTCTCTGGTGGCTCTGCTGCTGCACTACAGTGAAGATGAAGCTCAGTGCTTTGAGAACATCTCTCGCCTCATCGCCAGCAACGCTCCCCACACCAGCTACATTGACCAGTCCTTCCTGGCCCATCAGGCCTCCTGCATGACTTTTGGGGATCTGGCCAACAAGCACTGCCCAGCAGCTCACAGACTCATAGCCAGCACCTCTGAAAATGTCTTTGAGGTCTACTCCGAATGGTTATCGTGGCTCTTCCACGACCTTCCCTTCAGTTACGCCATCCGCGTCTTTGACGTCTACCTGCTGGAGGGGCAGAAGGTTCTCTACCGCATTGCCCTGGCCTTGCTGAAGCAGTACAGGCTCTCGGTGAGCTCCACTGATCTGGAGGGGACCGACATCAAGGCAGACCTGCAGGCTTTCGTGCAGAACATTGCTGAGCACGTGACTGTCGACAAACTCCTAGAGAGAGCCTTTGGCATCCGGCTGTTCTCCCGCAAGGAAATCTGGCTTCTCCAGATGGCCAACAGGAAGGCGTTAATGGAGAGGGGCATAACCATGGTGCAGAGCAGGTAAGGAGACCTCTCCGTTTGCCAGCTCTTGGGGCTAAGCAGACAAAAAATGAATTACAGTGGAGATACAGCATGGGGGCAACTTCAGATATCTCCCATAGCTTTGACTATTCTGGGTGCCTCATAGACCCTCGGCAGGGACCTTGTTAGGAGGCACTGTGCAGTTAGAGGCAGTGAAGTGAAGAGAAATCTGGTGAGGAAAAAAGCACGACAAAACCTGCCGCACAGGGACTGCACCCCTGAAAGAAGGCGGGCACCCCAGTTTGGCAGTCATGGACATCCTCCCTTGTACAGGCAGTCATGGACATCCTCCCTTGTACAGGCAGTCCTTCCACCTGGCTGTGGACATGCAGAACTTCAACTCCAGCATTGTGACGGCTCAGGAGATGCGCATCGTCTGGTCCTGGATCCCCGAGCGCTTCTCCCTCTTCCCCCCGCTGCTGCTCTTCTCCACCTCAGAGGATGGGTGCAGCCTGCAGAGGTAAAGTGTCATCTGCCCGTCAGGGACTGTCGGGTCAGATGGGGCAGGGGTAAAACTGGGTACAGGTGGGGGGTGTAGAAGGGAGCAACATGTAGAGGCGTACATCTGAGGTCTCCTGGGGACTCTCTTGAGCCTGATTCGAGATCTTGAGTGTGGTCTGGGCCACTGCCAGCTGTAGGGGAGAGGGCTGAAGGTCAGTCAGATGGCAGTCAGCAGCTCGGCACTGCACAGGGAACATCAAGCGCTGTGGGTGCACTGATGGGGACATCCCCATGTGCCACATCGTGCTGGACATGCAACAGTCAGCCAGGTCCAGGTGACGTGTCATCCCCAGGGCTCCAGCTCCCTCTCAGCAGCACAGGGCATGGGGCACCTGCTGGATGCTGCAGTCAGTGCTGCAGCTCAAAACTGAGCTGGGAAACAAATTTGCCATTGACTTCCCAACCTGTGAAGTAGAAAAAGCCTTCCAGTGGGCTGAGGTGGCCTTTGTGTGAACGTTTTCAGGCAGGAAACCCAAACCTGCTCCTCTGTTAGGAGCATGTTAAGCTGGGAGGTTGCACTCGTGGAGCAGACAGAGCTCAGGGCAGGGGCAGACAGCACTTGGGTACATCCCGTGATGGGGAAGACAACAAACCCTCTAAATGCCAGTTAAGAGAGCCAATGCCCAAAACTGCAATAGAAAGACCAGTGTCAGGGCTGGAGACAACCCAGGACCTGGTGACAAGCAAGGCCATGGCTGTGGGGCGAAGGGTGCAGCGGGAGGCAGGGACATCAGCACAAGGCTCAGCGCCAGAGGGTTTCTCTGTTGGGAACACAGGTCGGTTGTGCCTCCATTAGCACCACACACTCCCCCCAGCCCGTGAGGGGTGAGCGGGTGCCCCCGGCACAGCAGTGCAGCCCCCTCCTGGGACACACAGCCCTGCACCTTTCCGAGGCAGCAACAGGGTGCAGTGCCCAGATTACAATCACACCCAGGTTAAAACCAAACTGGTTTGGTAACTGCCCCCAGGAAGCATCCCCCACAGCCTGGTGCCTGAGGGTGGGGTGGGAGGATTTAGCTTTGGATTTATCTGAGCTGTTAGCTGCTTCATCAAGCAAAAGTGACTTGAGAAGTCCCATGAGGCAACTCCTCCCATTCCTGCACAAACACTGAAGCTGCTTGAGCTCCTTGACAATGAGTTTCTGCTGCTGTCCTTCCACCAGCTCCCTTGGGCCAGCAGCTGGCACAGCAATGGTCTGGGAAGAGCCACCACCACTCTCCATTGCCCTTCACAGCCTAGTGCTTTCCGCACGCCCGGGCTCTCAGTGTGGCATGTGGCTCCTGGGTCTCAGACCCACACCGACCAGTCTCCTTGTCCATCTCTGCAGGTTTTACACGTGCTGTGAAGGCTACGAACCAACAGTGCTGCTCATAAAAACAACAGAAGGGGAGGTAGGTATTTCCCAAGGAGAGAAGTGGGCAGTGCTGGTGTCGAAATGGGGAAGGAGACAGGGTGGTCAACCCCACCAGCACCTCTTGGAGAAGCCAGGGCACTGTGTGGTCACTCTCCTGCCCTGCCCCAGGGTCTGTTCCAGCTCCTGGGAGAGAACAAGCTGTACCTCTAGCACCCAGAGGCACCTTAGAGATGGGGTCTAAAGGTGCTGCTGGGTGGAAATGGAGGAGTCAGGGAGATGGAGAAAGGCCACAGGCACTAATCTTGTGTTGCAAATACAGACTAAATCATGAAGTCATCATAGAATCATAGATGGTTTGGGTTGGAAGAGACCTTAAAGATCATCTTGTTTCAACCCCGCTACCATGGGCAGGGAGACCTCTCACTAGACCAGGTTGCTCAAGGCCCCATCCAACCTGGATTTGAACACATCCAGTGATGGAGCATCCACAGCTTCCCTGCTAAGTCCTTGCTAAGCAGACTTTCCTGCAGTCAGCAGATGCTCTGCCTGAGCCAGAACATGCTTTCAGTGAATTAAATGCAAGGATGTCTCCCTGACTGCGAGAGCAGCCACAGAAGGAAAAGGGAGGCGAAATGAGGACAGCTTCTACAGCACTTGAAAGTCGTGAAATAACTGCAAAAAGCCTGTGAGCCAGGCCTTCTCCCAGGGGCTCCGAGAGCGCCTCATAAACACATATTTTCCCTCTCCACTCTTCCTCAAACAGCAGAGGCAAGTTCTGGAAATTGTTCAGGCATCCCAAAGATTTATTGACCTACGGGCCCTGATTTCCCCAGCCTGACACATCAGCGTGCTGCAGAGATAAACACCCTGCCACCCGCTAGGGCCTTGTCCAGACAAGACAAGATGAATCATAAAACTTTGTTTCCTAGACCTTATAGCTCATTTTATTCTGTAGCTAGCACTGAGGACAGGCACAAGTTCCCACCTCTTAGTAGGTCCCTTCCAGCCATGGTTGAGTCAAGGATGTCCACACCAGAGTCAGCTTGACCACAGGTGGAAGAACCCCTGGGGCTGGTTAAAAGCCTTGAAGGTATAAAAAAGATGCTACCTGAGTCTTTGCTATTTTAAACACATTTTCTCTGAAGACTCACAAAACAGGCATTCCACCTTGCCATCGACCAGAGGCCAGATGAGGACAAGGGACTCCTAGACACAGCTATTCCTCTCCATTGACGGGTTTGAACTGGGCTTGGGAGTGGGAGGCACCTGGGCTTGGGAATGCAACAGCACATGGCTCACTGCGACCAGCTCTGCTGCAAGAGAGCAACTCCCCAAACCTCCTAGAGCCTCCCCCGAGGTGCTGAACCTGAGCGGACTCACATCCCGAGCTCCAGGGAGCTGGCAGTACAGGATGTAGCTGGTGTGGCAGAACTCAATTCTCCGACTGCCCCAGGGACCTGCAGAGCCCTGGCCCCTGCTGAAGACACATGTCACAGCCAGTCAGTCATTCAGGGGCTTGCTTTGGCCCCAGCCATCTCCTCCCTGATGGCTCCCTCTGCTCTCTCTCAAAGGTGTGTGGGGCATTTCTCTCCTCTGACTGGAGTGAAAGGAAAAAGAGTGGTGCAACATCAGGCTTTTTTGGGACTGGGGAGTGCTTCGTGTTCACTGTAAGTCACACTGTATTTCAGGATTTATGCTTGTGGTAATTGCTTTTTCCTTTACCCCTCTGACAACTTAAGGCATAGGTAGGACCAAGCTTCTTCCTTCCCATGGTCCTGCTGCTGTCCCTGAGCTCTGGCAGGAGGCAGCAGCACAGAAATTGCTGTGCTGGATAGGAGCAAATGGAGAATGAGCTCCTGCCCTGGCCTGCCACAAGCCCCACCACAGGGCAAGGTGCAGTAAGCCCAGGTGGGTCTTGGACCATCCTCCCAGCATGACGGTGGGGTGGGTTTCTACCCTTGCATTCCTAAATCAGCCCTGGTGTCGCTGCACAGGGCACAGGCTCAGTTGGTCTGAGAAATCCTGTGGGCAAAGTCCAGCATCCGTCCAGTATCCTACCAGCGTCCATCCAGCATCCATCCAGCAACGCAGGCAGTGCATGTTTGCCCATCTCCAACAACGCCTGGCAAAGACAAAACCAACTTCTCAGTCACAGGTGCCTCCAGAGCAGCCCCCCCCACTGCCAGGATGCTTTGTGCCCTTCTGGCCGCAGTCCCGACCTGGCACACAGTATTTGGCCTCTGACCTGCCTGGCCAGGACAGCATCGTCTTCCCCCAGCAATGGTGAGCCAAAGGACAGGGCTCACCACGTTTCTCCTGCTTTCCAGGTGCGCCCTGAGACAGAGAGGTACGAATGGGTGTTCATCAAGAAGCCGGAGCTGGCCAAAGCTGTGCCACGCTCACGCCAGCGGTCGCCTTCCCCCTCTCCCCCATCCCTCCTCGGCTCCTCTCCAGACGACCGTGGCACCAGCTCCAACCGTCTCACGGTGCCCATGCCACAGAGGAAAGGCCGTCTCTCCCCGTTTCTGGCCATCAGGCATTTCCTTCTGCCTTCCAAAACAGCCTCCATGTTCATGGCCGGATCTCGGGAAGGGATCATTATTGGTAATTACTGAATGGTGGGCACCCACCACTGCTTTGGCCTAAGAGGGCTCTACTCCAGATCAAAATCCGAGCTACCTGTAAAGGCAAAGCCCTCCTGGTTTAGGATCTCAGTTTAAAGTCAGGGGGGATGAAGTCAGCCCCGTCTTCCTCCAATTAGTGGGAGTCCAAAGCTGCACAAGGGACAAGGATGCTCCTCCTGAGAGACTCAGAGGGGCTCTGCCAGCTGAGGGGAAGCACCACAGCCCAAACCCCCTGGTGAGGCTTGCACCCTTGGGGCTGACATGTCCTTTCCCAGCCCTTACCTCCACCTTGTGCAGGATGAAGAGGAGCTGTAGGTGGGGATCAGCCCGAGGAAGGGCCAGGCACGGTCACCCAGAGCAGATGTGCCAGCTTCTGGGTCAGGGTTGTGCATGGGGTTCGAATCTTTGTAGCCCACCACTGCCAGGATGGGTTTGGCAGAGGACTACAGCAAGCCAGAAATGCCTCTGCCTCCCTTCCAGCTCTCGGGAGCAGGCTCAGGGTAAGCCTGGCTGTGGGGATGCCAGGAGCTTTCCCTGCTCTCCAGCTCTCCAAGCAGTTTAATAATTCAGCTTGTGCTGCTGGGGCAACCTCTGGCCCTGGCTGCCCTGCTGACAGCTCTCCAGGATCTCTGCCTCCATGCTGACAGTCCGATGAGCAGAGAAGAGAGCTCAGGGCAGCCCTGGCCCAGCTCAGTGATGTGGCCAAAGGACAGAAAGCTGAGAAATAGGTGCAGTCCTGACCTTGGTCTTGACCTTGTAGGCTGGGCCAGTGCCCCTGCTTGGGCAGCAAGGTGGGGAGAGTGGAACCTGACCATCTCGCTTGCTTTTGCAGGTGGAGGGGGAGGCCAAGCTCTGTCCCTCGATGCCAACCTGCTCTGGGGGCACACGGAGCACTGTGAGACCTTTGACAACCCGCCGCTCTGCCAGGAGAACTTCAAGGTGCAGCTCTTGGAAGTGTGGGGCTTTCAAAACACCTAGGTCCCAGTGAGGAAAGCCCTCACCGTGCTGCCTATGGAGCCGGGTACCCCTCAGCATGCTGGCCCCCAGCCTGGCCTGCCTGCTGCAGTCTCTGCTGGCAGTGCCGCAGGCACCTCCACTCGCCATTCTCTCCTCCACGGTCAGCTTTGCCATGGAGGTGTGGAGAGAGGGCAGAATGGGACTGTGGGCACTGCCTTTGGAGACAGTTGAGGTCCTCTCCTAAAGTTTAGACCCAGCCCGCTCCACCCAGTCTGTCCCAGTTTGGGATGCTGGAGGAGAGGTGAGCCAGTCCGACGTTCCTCACACCTCCCTGGCCTGTTTGTGGCTTGGGGCTCAACAGCAAACCAGTGGTAGCGTAGATGTTACAGGGATTTTGAGCCCAGGCAACCAACGCAGAGGTTCAAATCTCACCAGAAACACTCTCAGACCCCACCTCCCTGTGGCCCCCAAGCCCAGGTGTGACCACCATCCAGCACAGTGCAAGGGACTCTGTCCATGGCTGAAACTGCCGATCAGCAATTAGCAAAGTCCTAGCAGTGTTTCTAGAGCAGCAGCCCCCAGGAGCCCCCGGCTGCGTACCTGCCACCTCAGGTCTGTATTGAGCTACAGACCTATATTCACCGCAAAGGACTGATGGAAGGCCATGGGCACAGAATACATATACCTGGGGTGAGGACAACAGGAGATTCATTGCTTTAAAACATGAATTGTAAATGTGGACGTGTAGCTCGATCAGACAAGGCAACCCTCACGAGAGGGCTGTGGACCAGAGAGATACCATCCTGGCTGCAGGATGAGAAAATTCCCCACTTTCAAATATACTTTCCGCTTATGGTTTTATCTTTCATATATTCCACTTCTCAATCTATTCAGAGCCTGCTTCCAGCACTGGCAGGAGGACATGGGCAGGAGCAGGTGAGGGCAGCAAGCTCCACTCCCATAGTACCAGTCATGCAGCAGATCGAGGAATTGCTTTAGGCCTTCAGAGGGCATCCAGGTGAGGTGAGGAGGTGACACACAGCCCTCCATGCCCCCTTGCCTGGCCTTTGCCCACAGTGCTCAAATGGAAGAACACCACAGAATTACTCCTGCCCTTCAATTAAAAAGCTCTGCTAGAGGATCCTTAGTATTTTTTTCCTTCCGTGGTCATGTACTGGACCTTCTGTCCGGTAGAAAGTTTCCCGTGGGACCCTCTCTCCATTCCCATGAGGCTGTTTCTCCTCTTCACCCAGAGATGTACAGGATGCACGAGATGCCTGGAAATACAAAGCCCTTCATTAGCAACCTGGCCTGACCTTCTCTCAGCCGTCTTCAGAGTAGCTCCTTGTAAAGGGCAAGCAGGGCCTGTCTAATGTATTAAAATGCCAGAGGCTGGGGTTGTGTCCGGCAGGCCGTGATGTCCCTGACGCGGTGGCAGAGCCTGCGAGTCCCTCGAGGCCGCCCGCACTGTGTACCTGCGCTGCCGCCCGCTCGGGCTGTAAATCACAATGGATGTCAGTGCACTTATTGCATTCGCTGCCTGTAATCTGATGAGCGCCTCTGCCATTTCTGAAAGGGACGCTACAGTCTTTTCTCCTGACGCTTTATTCCATTACTGAATAAAGTTCAAAACTCTTGGAGCATAAAAAAAACCCCCACACTGAAGCCATGCAGGGGAAGCAGAGGGGCCAGGAGGCTGAGGGGATGTGTAACGATATAAAGAGATCTTTCATCTGTGTCATGCTGTCACTTGACTGCAGCAGGGTCAGACAGAGACCAAACTGCTGCTTTGATGGCTCTGGGAGGCCCCAGAGAGACAAGGACAGGACAGGGGTGAAGGGCAGCACCAGCCATGGTGGCCGCTCTGACCCAGTCTCCCCTCCCTCGCTAGCAGAGCCACCCACTGACCCCCGAGACAGGCTCTGGGTGCAGAGCAGAACCCTCCCCTGGGAACCAGCCCCTCACCTCCCTCTCAACCAGCACAGCAACCTGGGAGGCCCTTCTCTGGCACAGCCCCTCAAGCCCACTTCCTCAGACCCCCACCCTGCCAGGAGCAAAGGGAGGAGAGGGATGACAGGACAGGCACGCTGCTCCCATCAGATTCTGGCCAGCAGTGTGCCCAGCTGGCCAAGAAGGCCACCAGCATCCTGGCTTCAATCAGTGCCAGTGTGGCCAGCAGGACTAGGGCAGGGATTGTCCCCAGGGACAGGGCACTGGCGACGCTGCCCCTTGAATCCTGGGTTCAGTTTTGGGCCCTTCACTCCAAGAAGGACATTGAGGGGCTGGAGCGTGTCCAGAGAAGGGCAGTGAAGCTGGGGAAGGGTCTAGACCACAAGTCTGGTGAGGAGCAGCTGAGGGACCTGGGCTTGTTTGGCCTAGAGAAAAGGAGGCTCAGGGGAGACTTTCTGGCTCTCCACAACTCCCTGACAGGAGGTTGGAGCCAGGTGGGGTCTGTCTCTTCTCCCAAGGAACAAGTGACAGGACAAGATGAAAAGACCTCAGGCTGCAGCAGGGGAGGTTTAGGTTGGTCCTGAGGAACAATTTCTTCCCCGCAAGGGTTGTCAAGGGCTGGCCCAGGCTGCCCAGGGCAGTGGTGGATTCCCCATGATCCCTGGAGGGGTTTCAAAGCCATGGAGCTGTGGTGCTGAGGGACAGGGTTTAGTGGTGCCCTGGCAGCACTGGGGGTTCGGTTGGACTCAATCATCTTCAAGGTCTTTTCCAACCAGAATGATTCTATGATTCTACAATCATGCAGGAGGTATTTCATCCAGGAAGGAGAGAGTCTACAGAGGGACTGCTCTTGCCTGTCAGCTGATGCCCTGAGACAACTGGTGCCAGCAGATGCTCAGGGATGCGCTGCAGGTGCAGGCAGACCTCCCAGACCTGCAGGTATGGAGGCAAGGCAGGGATGACCTGCAGTTGCTCTTATCAGAAAAGAAAAAAAAACCAACTTTTTTTTAAGGGAAAGAAAAGTCTTACCATATTTTACAATGTCTATAAAAATGCCCACTTTGAAGTGCAGCCTGAATGATGAGCATTCCAGTGGCAATTTCAGATGGGTGCGATGTTGCTGGGAGCATCTCTCAGCTGTTGGATGGTACTTTTCCTCCCACTCACATCTTTTGTCTGTGAAAACAACGTACGGCTTGTAATTCTGCAAAGCCTTTTGAGGCTAAAAGTCAATCAGTAACAAGCGTTTCAAAGGGGGACGGATGGGAAATGCTGAAGCACTAGAACAAGTGTCTGCCATGATCACACTTGGTGCTCCCGCTGAGCAGAAGTGCACAGGAGGCACATGGGGGTGCACAGCTTCTCCCTGCCCCAATTTCCCCTAATGGTTTTACTGGCCAGGGCTAAATTATTGCCACAAACACAGCCAGTACAGCCCCCGTGCACCCCTGCCCAAAAAGCATCCCTAGGGGCACACAAGGTCGTTGCAGAAGGGTGTCACTTATTCCTCGTGGCCCCAGTCTCTCCCTTGTCACCTGGTGCCTGTCACTTGCTGCTCACATGCTTCTCTTTCCGACTCCCCCGGGACTCACCCAGCGGGAAGCGGTTGCAAACCCCCCAGCCGTGTTGTTGTTTCCCTGGTTCAAGGACGGGCGATTGCGGGTGCAGCCCCAGCCCTCCCGCAGCCCCGCGGCTCCCTCCCCACCCCGTGGCACCAGCCAGGGGAGTGATCCCCACAGCGGGAAAGAAAAGGTTACCCTTGGGAAAAAAAAAGAATTGATGACGTTTAATGGTCGTGTTGCCAGTTTGATGGCTATCTCATCCCACGGGGTGTTTACATCCTCTTTCCCAGCCTCGGTGCAGAACTGGGGCAAGAAGGGGCAAAGCGGGCGCAGCAGCTGCTCCACCCCTCGCTCTGTTTACACCAAATAAACCTCCTGTGCCAGCAAGGGCTGGCACTCACCTTAAAAGTCAGGGCAGGTGATGGGGACAGAGGGGACCCGGCAGAGGGGTGCAACAGAGCCTGGGCACATGCTGCAGGTGGGGCTCAGCCTGCCCCGCTCCCCTGGGGAGCTGGCCGGTGGGTTCCCCATGGCCAAGCCAGACACGGGCGATAACACGGGCACTGGGCAAGGTGAGTGAGCTGCTGCTCGGGACAACCACGGATGGCTGGGGATGGCTGGGGACAGCCACATGTCTCACACTGGGAAGGTGCAGGAGGGTCTTGCTTGTGCCAGGGCTGTGTCCGGTGCAGGAGAGGAGCTGGAGCAGACCCACATTTCCTTCCCCAAATCCCCCTGGCATTTCCCGGGGCAGGCAGAGGTGGAGCCACCAGCCAGCACCGCTGGGCCAAGGCACCGGTGACTGGGTGGGCTTGGGCAGCACCCTCATGATGTGGCCAGTCATGAGAACAAGGTGAATTTGGGGACTATGGGGGTGCAAACAGCCTTGCTCCAACCTGCAGGTCATTTTAGCCTGGTTTCGACAGCTAGAAGCTTGTGTGACTGTACCGGGGGTCTGTCTGTGACACACACACACACACACACACACCCAGAATGCTGGAACCTGCTGTCCTCTATGAATTCCAGTACTTTCTGCCCTGACTCTTCAAAGCAGGGAGCTGGGCTGAGACACATCTGCTTACAACCATTGCCCTGTCCCTGAACCAGAACTGAACCTGACCTGCTGTTTTGGCTGAACTTGAGCAAGGGCCAAACCTGAACCAGCAAGCAGGAGCCAGAGAGCCTGGGAGCAACTGGGGCTTCTGGGCCACCTCGAGGTGCCACCACATGCTGCCACCCATGCATCATGCAGGGATGGGACCGTGATATGTCCCTGTGCCCCCTTAGGGATAGAGCAGAGAGGTTTAGCTCGGTGCAAATCCACCATAGACTTCCCAGCCCAACCGAGCTCATCCAGGATAAATATCATCAGGTAACGAATGTGTGCACTACCCAACTTTAGCCTTGGCAATAAATTAATCACCACCCAGCAGAACTCACCCACGAGGAGACAACTCCTGTCTCCTTGTACAGGGTTTGGAGCTGATCTCTCCTGCAGCCCCAGGGAAAATGCTGCTCGCTCCTCTCTAGGAGGAGCTCAAACTCTGCTCTTCCCAGCACAGGGCTGGTGGCTGCCACAGCCCTGCCACGGTGCTTTGTGCCGGAGATTCCTCCGAGGGACTCTCGGCGACCTGCTGTCTCCAAGGGGCTTCCCAGATGATTGCCAGCCCGTGTGGTGGTGGGGTCTCTCCGGGTGTATGGGGGCATGTGGGAAATGGGGACCTTTTGATATCCTGCAGACCATCCCTGCACACTTGGTGAGTCCATCTCACTGCAGCACCTTCTCCTTGCACCTTCTTTGACCCTCACTCCAAGAAGGACATTGAGGGGCTGGAGCATGTCCAGAGAAGGACAATGAAGCTGGAGAAGGGTCTGGAGCACAAGTCTGGTGAGGAGCAGCTGAGGGACCTGGGGCTGTTCAGCCTGGAGAGAAGGAGGCTCAGGGGAGACCTCCTTGCTCTCAACAACTCCATGATAGGAGGTTGAAGCCAGGTGGGGTCTGTCTCTTCTCCCAAGGAAGAAGCAATAGGACAAGAGGAAATGGCCTCAAGTTACAACAGGGGAGGTTTAGGTTGGACCTGAGGAACAATTTCTTCCCCACAAGGGTTATCAAGGGCTGGCCCAGGCTGCCCAGGGCAGTGGTGGAGTCCTCATGATCCCTGGAGGGGTTTCAAAGCCATGGAGATGTGGTGCTGAGGGACATGGTTTAGTGGTGCCCTGGCAGTGCT
>WUAM01000395.1:12445264-12461277 GCA_024336885.1 Actenoides hombroni
TCTGTGTTCTGTAGTATAGTCCAAGCTTCTTGTACACTGTAGTTTTCTTATCCCAACTTTATATCCATGAGGAAATGGCACAAACTGGAACCCAGGAGGTTGCATCTGAACAGGAGGAAAAACTTCTTTGTTGTGAGGGTGTCAGAGCCTGTCCCAGGCTGCCCAGAGAGGTTGTGGAGTCTCCTTCTCTGCAGAGATTCCAAACCTGCCTGGACACTGCGACCCTGGGCCCCTGCACTGGTTGAACCTGCTGGAGCAGGGCTATTGGACGAGGTGATCCCCAGAGGTCCCTTCCAACCCCCACCATTGTGTAGTATGACAAGTTATATTAAATTCCAGGCTTGTGATGAGAGATGCTGGGTATGTTGGTGTGTCTTCTGCTTTTGTCTCATGAACAGACAGTGAATGTTCATTCTTCCTGTTTAGTGGGATCGTGACACTTTATTTAAAACAAGAAAACAAAGCACACTGGATTAGTTGTTTCCTCTTCAAACGGAGAATCAGAGTTTGATCCCAGTGAAAGTTTTTATTTTTGGCTTGTTCTTGCATTGCTTCTTGACACAGCACAAATGATGAAACCTTACCAAGGCCCAGAGAAGAGCACGATGCTCTTCTCCTTCCTGTCACCAGCCTGAAGAACCTGCATCCTTCAAATTTAATGAGTGAATCATTTTGAGCTTCAGGGTAATGTAATACTCATAGACCTGACTGGAACATCTGTGTCACAGAGGTGTCTGGCTGAGCTGGATTTAGCAATGATTGTAAGGACTACAGGACTACATCCTTGCATATATGTTTCAGCTTTTTGTCTATTAACTGCTCTTGAACAGAACATATCACTGATTGGGAAATACAGGCCTAATTTCCCTGTTCTGGCTTATTTCAGAATATTGACCCTGCTTTATAAAGCACCTGCACAAGCTGGGCTTGAAAGAGGCCACACTTCTGTTGTGCCAGTTTTTCTCTGAGCTGGTTCATCTTTCTGGGTGTTGATGGTGATGTCGAACAAAAGCTTGTGGTACCTTCCTAGATTTCATTCTCTGTCATATCCCTGGGATGTGCAGTTCAGAGCTTATTTCAAAGCATTCAGTCCCATTGCTTTTGAAATGCTGCAGGTCTTTTTTTATTCAAACATGTATAACCAGTATATTATGAACAGGCTTTTGCCATCGTTTCTATTGCCTTCAGCAATGTTGAATAGGAATCATCCAGTAAGCAGGATAAAATATGACATCTTCACAATATGAGGCTGCTGTTAGTCGCTGATGTCGAAGCTGAGAAGTCAGCACCTCTCCACACACTTCTGTGTCTGTTATACAGAGCATATGAGGTTGGTTAAAGATTGAATAGGGGAAATAAATTTCACAGCTTCACCCAAAGTAGAAGAAATTATTCTAGTTTCACTTTAAATGTTCCTTCAAATGAATCTTGGAGTAGAAACCAAACCAGGGGAATTTTATGTGAGAGGTGATCCTATGAAAAAGACTTTTGTCTTAACCATGGTGATTCTTATTGGGAAGATGACAGTTGCACGTTAGAAAGAGCAAAGCTTCAAAGGATGGTTTAGGATCTGACAAAGAAAGATTTTCTGTATGCCCCTCCTCATTATCTCCCCTCTCTGAATTCTCCAGGGGAACTTCTGACTTGTTTGCTACATGCTCCAAAAATGATATTCGTGTGTGGCACACCCCAGAAAACCAGGAGCTGCTGCGGATCGTCATCCCCAACGTGACCTGCCATGCCATAGAGTTCATGAGGGATGGCAGGAGCATCATCTCAGGTAATGGTCAGCCCAGACCCGTGCCCGAGTCCAGTCTTCAAGTATTGCCAGATTTTATAGACGTCGGTATATTAGAACGAAGAGAGGTTTAAATTGGGAATGGGTTTGAATTTAGTTCATTGCTTGACCCAGAGGCCTCTTTGTTTGCAGCTGGTCTCATGAACTTTACTCATGGCCTTCAGTATTCTGGTGCTGTAGTTAGGATGTATGTGAAGGCAAGGTTTGGAGACCTCGCTTTGGATGTGAATTTCAACAATTCTGAACTCAGTTCAGTCTTATTCAAAAGACCTAATTCTAAACTATTAACCTTGTCGTGTGCAGCAGATTCACCTGTGATGTATGCAGAGCACCTTAGGCACAAACCCTGCCACCCATCACAACGTGCACGTTGCTTACCCGGGAACCACTGCAGTCCTAGAGCAGCGATGCCATCCCCACATTGCCCACGGCCAGAACAAAGAAGGAATTAAATTTCAGTAGTTTCTTTGGGGCTGTAGCTCTGCGAGCTCATGCACAGAACAGCCAGTTTCGCTCGTATACTGGTGATCTGACAGGGTGGGCCTTATAAAAGAACTCAGTGAAAAAACGTGTTCCTTTGGAAAGAGAGACAATACCATGAGGAAAGCCTGTGTGCCTGCGTAACGTATTTCTTTGTATTGATCAGCTTGGGCTGACGGGAAGATCCGTGCCTTCCTGCCAGAGAGTGGAGGGCTGAAGTACGTGATTCACCATGCCCACAGCTCGGGGGTGACGGCGATTGCTGCCGCCGGTGACTGTAAGCGCATCGTTAGTGGAGGAGGGGAAGGGCAGGTGAGTTTGCCTTAAAAACCTGGAGCAGCTCTGTGCTCTCATCGCTGGGCCTGTGAATCGTCTGTGACTGCTTAGTCAGACCCCAAATGAGGTCTTAGCTTTCACTTGAGCGCAGGACTGAGTAGGAAAACGTTAGCCTTTGGTATGTGCAAATCTCCTGCTCTCGGGGGGCATAATGTAAAACAATGTCCCGATTTCTCCTGCCGTGGTTGTCTTGGAAATCCTTCTAATGCAGAATATGCTCTTAGTCCTTTTTGTTCATTTGTCTCTCCCCGATATTTGGCTTATCTGCACTAGTTATTGTTTGCAAGCCTCCAACTCACTGTTCTCTAGCACAGGTTTTCTTTCTGTCTTTGCTTCGGAAGTCTCAGGCCTGTCCAGACTGACTTGTGTGAATTCATTTAATGGCACAAAGTTTACTTTTTACACTAAGGGGTGACTTCCTCGTTTTCTGGCATGGTGCTGTCAGGTTTAGGTGATAGTGTCAGTAGGCTTTGTGTATCCCCATCTCAAGTGTTGTCGTGCTGGAGATGGCACAGGAATTCTTGGAGATGGCGCAGGAAGCCTTGGAGAGTGAGGAATTGAACTCAGGTCTTCCAGATCTCAGGCTGCCATCCCAAATGTTGAACCATCTTTCTGAATCGTTCTGCGCCTTGGCTCTCCTGTAGAGCAGTAATGGCAGCGGTGCCTTGTCTCACTGCATAAAGACATTAGAGATGATGAGCCACTGCAAGCCTTCACTAATCAAAGAACAGTTAAGTGCCTTGGATGATTAGCGCTGGAGGATGCAGAAGATGAGGACCTGGATTCTGTATCAGCACAGGCAGGATCTGGTTAGTCGATTTGTGAATTGAAAACGACAGCTGAGACCGAATTAAAGCTAAAGGTTGGGTAAGTAGAAATGAGGACTGCAGGGGAGCACTTACACTATTCATTTGGAACACACACAAAAAAAATGTTCTGAAATGCTAATGGTTCTGTCAAAATCAGTCATCTTGATTTCCAGGGCTGCCTGAGGGCTCTGGATGCTCTGATCATTTAGCAAGCAGGAATTGGACATCCAGAGCCCACAGGTAACTCAGCATCAGCCCTGAACACGTGGCAGGTCAGCTCTCAGCTTTTGCTGGCAGTGTCTAAATTGCTAAATTTCACTAGGATTTGACCTTAGTGGAATGTGAAAGCCAATAGATACCATGAAGTCTAGCCCTAGTGGGCCAGTAGATGTGAGGTGTGAAGGATCAAGTCCTCAAAGCAGAAAGATTTTTTGCTGTTACCACTGGGAACAGAGGTGCTTTCGGGCACATGTTTCACATCAAAGACATAAAGAGCTGGTTTGTATTTGCTTACTGGCATTAGATGTAGCACAAATAGCAGGTAGGTTTTTATATTCCATTTCAGAAGCCTCACTCTTTGATCTTTAAGGCACTGCTGAAAATATATCATGTACTAGATGCTATTTCCTGATCAAGAGATGAGTGAAATGAAGCATGGGAAAGAGGGAAATTGGCAAAAAGATGGTCTAGGGTTGATGGTCAGGAGTTCCTGAACCAAGTGGATTACACGCTCAAGAACTCAGCTCAGTTTTATGAGTCAGCTGCATGAATAACCCACGGGAAAGTAGAGACAGTCCAGTGAGATTGAGTTGCTGTCTGTGCTATAAGGAAAAAGAAGAGTTCAGGAGAGCCTCAGGGGTTCTTCTGAGCTCAGTCAGGACTAGGAGATACAAGAGCAGATGTTTGTGGCTGATTTTCAGGTGAGGATCTGGGAGATTGGTGAGAGGACTCAAAAACTGGGGGAAGTTCTGAAGGAGCACGTCTCTGCTGTGTCCTGCATTAAGATTAAGAAGGACGACCGAGAGTGTGTGACAGCCAGCCTTGATGGAACATGCATCATCTGGGATATTGTGTAAGGAGATGGATAAGTATTGCAAGGCACTTAGAGTGCTGGTAATGCCTCCGTTAGGTCACTGTGCCCTGTTTAGGTACCATAAAGTGAGGAGGTGGGGCCAAAGAGCATTAGGAAATAAAAATTACTAGAAAGAACAATAATAGAATCACAGACTGGTTTGGGTTGGAAGGGACATTTCAAGCTCCCCTAGTCCCACCCCCCTGCACTGAGCAGGGACATCTGCAAGTAGAACAAGTTGCTCAGAGCCCTGGAATGCTTCCAGGGTTGGGGCATCAACCACTTCTCTGGGCATCCTGGGCCAGGGGCTCACAACCCTCAGCATAAAAAAATTCTTCCTTCTCTCCAGTCTAAATCTCCCTCTTTTAATTTAAAAATCACCCCTCATCCTGTCACAGCAGGCCCTGTTGACCAATCGAGTCAGGGAATGTAGACCCTCCAATGCTAGAAACCTTTCAGTAAAGTTGAGACAAATATTTGTGTTGGATCCTGCTTGGCCAAGGGGATGGAGCAGGTGGTGTCCTGTTTTCCACTAGCTCTGTTTTCTAGCACTTTGTGACTCTTGTCAAGCTATTGCAGGTCTGCAGGTGAGGATAGGGAAATTTTTGCCTAGTGAATGTCCCCTAGAAACCATTCTGGATTAAAAACTTCATTGCATCTGACAGCAGATCAAAAGTCTTACAAGGCAGCTGTGGTGGGGAACAGAACTTAATAGGCTTCATGAATCCCTGAACTCAGACCAACACCTGGCAATAGCTGAGTAGGAAGTGAGGTCTGATGGACAGCAGAGGCATAGATAGTTCAGGCAGCCAACGTTCGCTTGTTCACCCTATTGCTCTGTCCTGGTTTGGGGGTGTTTTGCAGGCGTTTTGTAAGAAAACAAATGTTTCTAGCCAACACGTTGTTCAAATGTGTGTGTTACCACCCTGAAGAGTACCAGGTGATCACCGGTGGAACAGACAGACAGGTGAGCAAAGCTGCAGGAACTCTGCAGTGAGTCCAGAACACTCTGAGGCTTATTCTGTGATGAGGCTCCTGACCCTCCACAGGAGGCTGTGTTACAGGGCAGTGCTGAAATCCATGTGCACTTCACACACACCTGAGCTCTCCTCTCTGCTCTGCTCTCTAGATTGGTTACTGGGAAGTGTTTGATGGCTCTGCAATCAGAGAAGTGGAAGGGTCTGCATCAGGTTCCATCAATGGGATGGACATCACAGCTGACGGGGCATACTTTGTCACAGGTGAGCTGGTGGGTGGAACTGGGAAAGAGGAGCTCGTAGTAAGAGCAGGAAAATGAAGGCAGTGAACCAAGCAAGGATCTCAGTAAAGAAAGAAAAAGCTGAAAGGAGGGGTAACCTAACAGAAAAATGAAATGATTCACTGAAGAAAAATACTTAGAAAAAGGCTGTAGTTCAGACTTGGGTGATGTGAACTACAGTTCAGCCATGCGAGATAGAACGTAAAGGTGAGGACAGGTTCAGATGTCTCCAAGGGAAGAACGCAGGCTTTCACCTTGCCCTGCTCCTCGTTTAGCTCACTGCTGTTTACCCTGCACTTGAATGATTTGTTCAAGTTCCTACTCCCGAATCCTGGCAGCCTCTGTCAGTTTGCAGGTGGGAAGGATGCCAGGCTCCATCCCGCCTCAGGCTCACACATTCCCCACCGTTGTCACATCTCTTCAGGGAGCTTAGCGCTGGCTCAGAGGAACCCTGGTATCCTGTGCAACGCCTGGAGTGAAAACACACAGAGCTGGTGTCAGCACCACTTGTTTTAGATTAACCTGCTTAAACGAATGTCGGTTGAGAGCCTTTTGAAGGTGCTCAGTATTAGTGGTACTAATTGCTGGCCATAGCTCCCTGTGATGTGCTGCTGCGGGTCCTGAGCACTCTGCTGGGCACTGCCTATTCCAGTTGAAAAGATGTCAGCTTTGCCGTAATGCCCAAGACGACGTATCCCACCTTTCCTAAACCAAAGGAATGCCAAAGTATTCCCCTGCCCTTGATCCAGCAACAAAACACAGCAGAACTCTGTGTCATCGTGTATTCCTCCTTTGTGCCTAACGCAGGTGGAGACGACCATCTGGTGAAACTGTGGGACTACAACGAGGGTGCCGTGACTCACGTCGGAGTGGGACACAGTGGCAACATCACCCGGCTGAAGATCTGCCCTGGCAACAAGTACATTGTGAGCGTGAGTGCCGACGGTGCCATCCTGCTCTGGAAGTACCCAGGCAGGAGCTAACGGCTGGCCCAGAGGCTGCCAGGCTGCTGTGTCCTCAGCCAGTCCTAGAGAGCCTTTGCTCTTACAGACGAGGTTGGTTGAAAGCATCTGTGCTATTAGAGGAGATACTATTTTTATACTCCCTGGTATGCATTTACCATATCCTTCAGATACCCTTTCTAGCACTGAAAAAATAGCTCTGGTTTTTTCAGGGGGCCTATGAAATTGCTGTTCCTTTTAGATTGGTGTGAAAGGTTTCATCGCTTCTGAAAATCATCTTGGCTGTTGTTGTAACACTTGCGTGTTGTTGCTACCACCTTCCCCAGTATCTCCCAGCATAGTTTGACTTGGATGTCTGCTCATTTTTGCGGTCTCTCCCTCGCTTTCACGTGGTCTCTCTTCATCTTCCCTACCCCCTTCTGTCCCTTCCTTTAATGAATAACTTGTTGTGTAAATTCAGTCTTCTGTGTTCATTTTAATTTGTCTGGTCCTGATTAAGGAAAAAGCCCTCAGCTCCAACTCAGGCCTTTAACTGGGAAGCTCTTTTGGGTCAAGCTTTTTAAATCAATGTTCTCGAAGGAATACAAGGATGTTGGGGCTTCTTCATTTGCGGTGTCCAATTTAAAACTCTCTTCAAGGGCCTGATTTTCAAGAGTAAGAGTGCAATCATTTCCCAAAATGCCTGGATGGTTCCAGTTAGACATACTCAAATTCCTGGCCATTGGCCTAGTTTTTCAAACAGGCTCCAAATGTACATGAAATATGTATTTAGCCTAAGAATGAGTCCTTGGTATCATATCTAGTATGAAAACCAGCGGCTCTCAAGATGCTGTTTGTTGAAAGGCTGGAGGAGACTGCCAGCCTGTGAAGGGATCTGAGTGAGGTAAATGTTTCTTTTGCAGGCATTGAAGGCCTGTGAGAATTCTGTCACAAATTAAAATGGTAGCAAAACATTTCATTCCTTAATGTTAAGGCTTACAGGTGGTTTTGTTACTTAAGATGATGACAATTTAAAGGCAGTGGCAGCTAAATTCTGCCATAGCCGTATTGATAGCATCAGCTGATCTGGTAGACAACAGGGGAGAAGAAGTTCAAGGTATGGTTAATTATTATTCTTTATATGTCACTAAAAATGTTTGCTTCTCATAGCAGAATAAGGGTGGATCCCTTCAGACTGGCTCGGGGGGGTATCTCTGCACCCATGTTGTCCATATTCCTTTGGGTTGAAGTAGTTCTGCTCTTATTAATGGAGTCTTGAGCAAGGGAATGAAGTGACTCCTTCCTCTTTTTCTTCGGAGTCAAGCCTGGATGCCATGCAGTGATAAATGCCCCAGCAGGTTTTACGAGCTCTGCAGCAATGCTCGCTGTGGTTTGGAACACAGGATCAAACCGCTGGAATGCGGGACAAACAGGCAAAACACTTGTGCTTGAGCTAGAAGAAGGAAAACAGAGGTGGAGCCCATCAGAGCTGACCAGACCTTCCCGAAGACTTGTGTCATCACCAGTTCCCTGCGCTCTCTGGGCTGTAGGAATCTGAGATGCAGATAACTGTCTGGCAGAGTCCCACCTCAGCAAGGCTGTTCTGTTCCCATCAGATCACACCAAACCTCTTACAGGCGGGAGCAGAATCCAAGAATCCATCAGGGAGCCAAAGTCCTGTTTCAGTCTGGCTGTTCCAAAGCCCTGCACACCCCTCCTGCACAAGCTGGTTCTTCGTGTCTGGGAGGCAGCAGAGCAGGACAGGCTGTCCTGACTCACCTGGCCACTGACACCCACTGACTCTGTGGGGAACAGCAGTTGGCACACAAAGACTCAAGGCTGGTAAACCACACTTTCTGTTTGTGGCAGCTGGCCGGGAGGCTCAGGCCCTGTGTCTGTCACCTTACAGATGTGAACACTGAGCAGGGAGGTCATAGAATCACAGACTGGTTTGGGTGGGAAGGGACCTTAAAGCTCATCTAGTCCAATCCCTCTGCAGTGAGCAGGGACATCTGCAACTAGAGCAGGGTGCACAGCACACCGTCCAGCCTGGCCTTGAACGCTTCCAGTGACGGAGCATCCACAGCTTCTCTGAGCAGACTGATCCAGTGTCTCACCACCCTCACAGGGAATAATTTCTCCCTAATATCTAATCTAAATCTACATTCTTCCAGTTTAAAACCATTACCCTTCATCCTATCACTATACCGCTTGATAACAAGCCCCTCCCCATCTTTTCTGTAGGCCCCCTTTAACTACTGAAAGGCAGGAAGTTTTCCCCAGAGCCTTATCTTCTCCAGGCTCTTTTCAGTGGGAAGCAGCGTCACTTAATTGAAACCATCCCATATGGCCATGGGCTTACTTGTCTTGCTCCAGCATGGCCAGCCCATGCAGGTTCCTGCGCAGGGCAGTGGCTGGTGTGGAGCAACAGCAGCACGGCATCTCCCCTGTCCTACAGCATGACGTGCTCCATTAGACCACCCACCCCGGAGTCCTCTACATGCAGTGCTGTGCTGTCACATCCTTGCTGCTGATTTGTGGCCCTGCCTCACATCCCATGTAGGAAACAGAGGTGATAACCGCACGGGCTGTGGCTGCAGGTTGCTGTGTGACCTTTCAGGCTGTTAGCGCGTGTGGAAAGGATGAGCCCCGTGACTGAGCCAGGCTCTCACAAGCTCACCTACTTTCCAAGCCATGCTCCAGCAGCGCTGGTTCCCCCAGCACAGCCTTGCCCCCCCCAGCACATCTCGCCCAGGCGCTAAGAGCCATACGCACTCCTCAGCAGCGCGGCCGCACTCCCCAGGGAGCCCCCGGAGCTTTACAAATGGATGTGACCTACATGAACAACAGCAAGAAGCGGACACGTGGAGCAACCTGTGCTCCTCTTCCGCCAGAAGTCAGGCTGTGTTTGGAAAACGTGAAGTGCACTCACCAACTTCCCCCGTCAGGCATTTGCCTGGTGGCAGGCGCGTTGCGTTTGACAGCGTGAGCGCGTTCGTTACGCTGCCGTTAGCTGTGGCAAACAGCCCCGTTAATAACAGAGATCCATAACCTGGACATGGGATCGGCCATAATGGATGTGCCATCACCATAAAGCCCTGGGGAGCCTCAGTGCTACCTGCTTTGCCGAGGCAAAGGGAGCTGATGTCGCTCAGTCGTACCAGCAAGAACAAAGAGGTGGCACTGGTCTCTGTGTGTACCCATTGGGTGTGCTTCTCACACTGCTGCCCTGTATCTGTCTGAGTCCTTACCAGGGGACTGGCCAGAAATGGATGGACAGGCACCATGGTTTCACCAAGCTCCCTTACATTGTTCTAATCAACTCTAGTGATGTTAAAGTGGAATTTAATTCTGGTCCATGGGGGCCTGAGGAAGGACAGGAAGGAATGTCAGTGAAAACCGGGCATGTGCTGGGTTTTGGGAATGACTCTATATCCTTCTTGTTAGGAGGGTAAAAAGAAAGTTAAACAGAGTTCAGTGACATCTAACACTTGGTGAAAGCAGTCATGGGCTTCATGGCATTGGGCCATGAGATAGGAGACGCAGGTTTCTAGCTGGACAATCAATTCACAGCACAGTTCTGGGATCAGAGCCCTTTCCCACAACGAATTTAACTTGCAACCCCCTGCTGCCATCCCATCCCCACTCCAGGAGCTGCTTTCTGCTGGGCTCAGGCCATGGACACTGCTGATGTCTCCCCTGCAGAAAGGCTGGTGTCACATTCTTCCCTTTCCAGCCTCCACACAAAAGCTTCATAGGAAAGTCTTTCAACATACTAGCATCTGAAGCCACATTATTTTGTGGTTGATTTGCACACCCCTCAGCACCTTGAGGTATCCGCTGGTGTGAAAACAGAAATCCCAGTACTCATCCCATGGCTGGGCTGCTGTGCTGGGAGAGTGGGAGCCCAGCTCCAGGCACAACGTGGGCAGCAAGTCCCTGGGGAATTCAGCTGACCCAGACCTCGCAAAGGAAGGTCACGGCACAGACGTCTTGTTGGAGCTTGCAGGGCAAAGACACAGCACTAAGCAGTGGGGGTTTGAGCAAAGGGTAGCAGGAGATAGCACCTCGATCTGCTGGCAGTGAGCAAAGCAAAAAATCTCCTCTGGGGCTCTGACTGCTGCCCTGTGCTACTTCAGTCAGCCTGGGCTTCGCTGGTCTTTAGGGGCTTGCCCACGTGCATCCCGGCCGCTTGGCCCGGTTACCCGCCTTCCCTCTCTGCCAGGCAGTGGGGCAGTGGGCAGCAGTAAGGGAGGGATGGTGTTTGGCTCAGCTCTCCTCCAGCCGACCAGGAGCGGAAGGTTGCAGAGTCTGAGGGGAACAGTGTTTCCCAGACCTGTTTCCCGGAGAAGGCTCCTTTGCTGGTGCACCTCAGCACTTCCCGCCAGCCAGGCCGTGGCTCTGCTGCGAGGCCCAGGACGAATTCCCGTGTCTCCTGGCCACCTGAGATGGCTTTCTGGAGATCCTTGGTGAGCTCCGTGTCCATACAGGTGGGTGGCTGGGGTCTCGGGTGGTGTGAGCTCCTCAGGGAAAGGGGAAAACTGCTGCAGCCTGTTACAGCCTCAAGCACCTTCAGCTTCCTCGCTCACACAGATGTACCTCCACTGCCCACGGGCCCTTAGCTGAGGTTCTGGAGACCTGTTTAACATCAGTCCCGAACCAGCTTCTCACAATTCCTCATGAACGTACCTCCCCTGGCGTTGAGCTGGGTTTCAGAGGGTGGAACTCCTCTGCTGGGAGGCCAGGCTGAGAGAGTTGGGGTCGTTAAGCCTGGAGAAGAGAAGGCTCTGGGGAGACCTTCTTGTGGCCTTTCAGTGCCCAAAGGGGCCTGTCAGAAAGATGGGGACAGACTTCTGAGCAGGGCCTGTGGGGACAGGGCAAGGGGTGATGGGTTTAAACTAAAAGAGGGAGATTTAGACTGAGGACAGTGAGAGCCTGGCCCAGGTTGCCCAGAGGGGTGGTAGATTCCCCATCCCCGGAAAACGTCCAGGTGAAGTTGGCCAGGGCTCTGAGCAACCTGCTGTAGTTGTACCTGCTTAGCGCAGGGGGGTTGGACGAGATGACCCCAGACCGTTCTATGATTCTGCTGGTGCTCCTTGGTCTGCCCTGTCCCCCAGAGTTGTGCCACCTGCTAGAAGAGTGAGGTTAGCAGAGGGGTCCTGCCTCCCAGCACCAAAATGGTGCTTTCCCAGTCCCTCAGCAAAAAACGAGGTTCCTGTTTGTGCAAACAGAGTTGAATGTACCTGTGAGGTGGTTTGTTGATCCTGGCGATACCCGAGGTGCGAGGCTGGTTCCCACCCAAACCCTCAGAGCAACTTGAACCTGGCCGTGACTCCTGGGAGAGCCCTGGGCAGTTTCCACAGCTCAAGCTCTGCTCACCACGGGTGTTTTGGGGCTTGGCTCTCGCTTCCCACCCCCGGTTTCAGTGCCTTGCTGCAGAGATCACAGCACCTGAGCTCAGAGGGTGAAAACAGCCCAGAGACACGTGCTCAGCACAGCAGCCAGGACCGTAACATGCATCACAACTAAAGCAAAACTGCTGCACACAAAGTGCTGCTCAGGGTTGTCTCCTGGCCTCTCAGTACTCAAATCTGATGGAGCATGTCCACGGTTATTCATCGGCATGACACGAGATCCCTGGAAGAGCAGCACGTACCTGCCTCGATGATGCTCCTCCTCAAACATACTCCAAAACAAGGCAGGCCCCATGCAGCTTTAATGGGGACACTGAATAACTTAGTTCACTATCTATAATTTAATTAGAATTGGAGAGACTGAGCAAGGAGATATCTTCTGCAGGGGGAAGCTTCCCCTTCCTGCCTCCTTCAGTCATACAGTAGGATGTCACCATTAAACTGGGGGTTGCGGTGACTCTATAAGCATCCCCCCAGTAACGATGCCATCAGATTATCAGCCCTATTTTGCCAGGAGACCAGCTCTATACATTTCCTCAGGACCTAAGGATCCTCTAAGAAACTACAGCAGGCTTCGGTGGCTCTTGAAAGCACCCGCCATTCCTTGAGGCTGCAAAGCCCTGCACCACCATCCCCACCCTGACCTGCCTGGTGCTCAGGCAGGGAGATGGGCAGCAGCTGCTTCTCCCAGACCCACCTTGTCTCCCCCCAGCCTGCCCTCACCTGCCCGCAGGGTGTGAGCCCCGGCAGCAGGTTGTTGAAAGCACGTTTCCACTCCACTGCACAGATGTTCCCAGCCCGTGCCAAGAGAGGGGGAGAGGCTTAAATAAAGAAAACATTGTCCTGTGGCAAAACCCAGTGAGCATGTACGAAGATTTCGCTTTTTTTTTTTTTTCTTCTCATTATTATTGTGGTTTGGCAGCGTGAAAATGGATTTCTGCCGGGCCTGAATCTGCTCAGCTCTATTAAGGACTTTTTTCCTTGCACTCATCTTAATATACAAGTGCCTCCCTGGTGTAAAGACTCTTGCCCAGCCAGAGGAGACATTTCTAATGCTGCCCTGTCACCGCATCTCCCTAATCAAGTGAAAACTGCCCATGTTTTTATATTCCTCTCAGCTGTCTGGTGTCCAAGGCACCAGGACAGTTCATGCCACAACAACAAGGAATTTTCCGTAATAATGAGCAAGCGTTTTCCCCCCGCTCTTTGCAGTTGACGTTTTGATTTTCCCCACTCCAAATTTGCTCCAAAGTTGAAGCTTCGTACACAGGAAGCAGCAGCTTGAAAGGCAAAAGCCGGGGACACTCAGAAGCTCCTGAAAAAGGCATTTTTAAGAGAAAAGTGCTGACGCAACCCAGCGCTGCCGACGTGCTGCAGCGCCGATAAATATTTGATTTAGCCTGAATAGGAAGGCACGGTGCTCAGAACGATCTGAAGAGGAGGGCAGATCGCAGCTACACTGCTATCGAGAGGGAGATTAGCATAGCCAGCGTTCCTGCCGCTCGCTCCAGCGTGCGAGCTGCTCTGGAGCAGAATAATCCGGCGTTACCTGTCGGGAAGGTATTGCTGCTGGCTGCCCGCTTGCTCCAGGAGCTGGGCGGGCTGTGCCTGCCCCTCAGGGCTTGGAAAGACACCGATAAATTAAAATCCAAGCAGAGTTTGAAGTCGTTGGCCGGTGCGTGCTGTTAATACTCCCCGCGTTAGCGTCAGAGGGGGCAGCAAGCAAGAGACTCTCAGTGCTGTTTAGTTGCTAGACTTTGTAGCAGGTCACCTGGGGCCCCAGGAGAGCTGCTTTCATTGTCTGATACTTTCTAATTCTGGGAGGTTTGGGGTTTTTTAACTTGACTCCGTTTCACTGATGCATTTCCGACTGTTTCCCATTCATGTGTTCGTCAGGGCTCATTTTCTATCCGCCCCTTTTAGCAAATGCTGGTTACTGATCGGTCTCTCTCCGCTTGGCTCCTGCCTCTGACTTTCTGGCTCCCCCTGCTTTTTCTTGAGACTTTTTCTTGCTTTCAGGATCAAGTTGCTTTGGATTTCTGGTTCCAGTGAATTCAACACGAAGCCCTGCTCGGCTTCCCTCTCCCCCCGCTGCTGTCTTGGCTCTGGTGGGAAGCTGCCGGGCTCCAGTGTCCAGCCAAAACCAACCAGAGAGAAACAACAAGTACTTTCATTTTCAACGACCCAGATAGATTCGATAACCTCCATTCCTCCCACACTGTGTGGAGCACAACCTGCCTTCATTAAATAATTCAGATAGAAAAAATCCCCATATCCTCATGCAAACGCCCTGGTGGATTCCAGTCTCCATCTCGTAGGTGTTTGCTGTAAGCAGGGACAGGAACCTGCTGCGGGTTCCAGGGAACACTCAGGACTTTGCTTTATGGATTGTGACCTTTCCACAGGGGAAGGGAACGTGATTTTAAGGATGTCTTTCCAAAAATGGAGCAGTTTATATATTGGCTTTGTAAAGGTGAATTTCACAGCACTCTGCCCATAAGGATGGTGAGAAACAAGCTTTGGCTCTGGGTGCAGGGCCAATCTGAGAATCAAAGCTCTGAGCTTGCAGGTGTTTGTAACCAGAGTTTCGGCTCAGTCTTGATGCTGTTCCCTGACTGCCCAGGACAGCGAGATCCTCCCACAGCTTTCCTAAGCCGGGCTGGGAGCTGGGAGCCAACGCGGTGCCAGTGGGTTTCTCTGGGGCCAGATCCTGCACAGAACCACCACACCACATCCCACCAGCCTGCCCAGTCCCAGTGCTGCCAAGCCAGGGGGCTGGTCTCTCAGGTTTCAGGAGGATCGGCTCCATCCCAACAGGCAGAACTGCTTCCCACCTGCATTCCCATCTCACTGGGACAAAAGACCTAGTGCCCAGGCTGGCCCCAGGGATGGAGATCTGGAGCTCCTAGGAGGGGGCTGCTTCCCCAGGAGGCCTGGAAGGGGGGCAGAGGGTGCCCCACACCAGGGCCAGGCTCTTGGAGGCCATCCCATACCCATCAGGGCTGGCTGCGGCTGGGAGGAAAACTTCAGCTGGACTCAGTTCTCTCTCCTCTCTGGAGAAGCAGTTCCTGAGCTTGAGGCCACCCGCGGTGCAGCCGTCTGTCCCCAGAGGATCCGCGGGCGGCTGATCCCCCTCCGTCTGCTTGGCATCACCAGGCTGTGATGGATTTTGTCTGAGCTCACGTCTGGCCCCAGCAGCAACGCTCAGCCTCCTACCCACCACTCTCTGCCCTCTTCTGTGCCCACCACGCTGATGGCCGCCAGCATGTTGGCCCGCAAGGAGGTCACCATCTCCCTGCCGCCACTTTCCCTGAACTCACATCCACGACGAGGGATTGTGACCTCCACCAGCACCTCCCGGCCCTTCCTCCATCATTTTGCCCCATCTCTTCTGAACCAATGTCATCACCAGGGCATCGCTGTGTCCAGTGCAGGGCTTGCGGCACATCCCCGTGCCCAGGGTGCTCATGGGGCAGAGGAGGTGGTGGGGACACTCCTGGCACAGCAGCCCCTTCCCCGGGACATGGGGAGATGATGCCGACACCTACGGGGATGGAAGAAAGCCTGCAGCACTCATAAGCCCAGCTCAGCCCCCCTCTCCCCTGCTCAGCATCAGCCTCGGAAGCTCCCCAGGGAGTGGAGAGCCACATGGCTGAAATGGGGCCAGTGCCACCCCCTCTGCCCCACAGCGAGGTGGTGCTTAGTGCCACCCCTGTCTGGCAGAGCACCCTCATTCCCTCTCTGTCCCTCCCCAGCCCCTTGGCTCTGGTTGAGGGCAGCACCTGCCTGAGATGAGACAGAAGCTCACCTTGGTCTGGTGAAACCCTTCCTGCAGTGCTGGGTCCAGCTCTGGAGTCCTCAGCACAGGAGAGACAGGGACCTGTTGGAGCAGGGCCAGAGGAGCC
>WUAM01000395.1:12463543-12475770 GCA_024336885.1 Actenoides hombroni
GTGAGGCCCCCATCCACATCCCACAGCAGGATGGTGCCCAGCGAGGCTGCAGCACTCACCATCCCTGTCCTCCCAGGGGACCCCACCCCACCCCCCCGCCGCCTCATCCTCCCTGGGGACCATGCCCTGCCCTGCCAGTCACCCCTCAGTCCCGCTGACCCCCCAGACCAGCCCTGCTGCCATCACCCGGGCTCTGGGCTCCCTTGGGTAGGCAAGCTCCCAGCCCGGGCCACCCTGTGAAGCCATCTGAGTGCACTGGCTGTGGTGTGGGCTAAGGCAGGATGATGCCCCAGGAGCCTAACTAAGTAGCCTTAGGCTGTGCGTGTCACGTCCCTGCCAGACACATGCTGCTGACTGGCTTGGGCACAGGGACGGGGTGTCGGGCACAGGGCATCACAGCCCCCTGTGCTCAGGGACACGTACCCGCGGGTGACATTCCAGCAGGGACCTGCTGCTGCAATTAAACTTGTCAAAGTGCACAGGGGAGCTGCTGGGGCATCAGAGCCCATCCTGAGTTGGGGTCCTGCTCTTGCAATTCCTTGAATTTCCACCTTTTTTTTTTCTTTTCCTTTTTTAACTGCCTAAATAAGATTTTTAAAATAAGAGCTGAGTCTCCAACTCATTTTGTTTGAAGCCCATCCATGGTGGCCTTGCTCCCTCTGCTTGTACTGGGATGCTTGTACTGCTGCGAGCGGGGCCGTGAGCAACAAGGCCAGGGGTGCAGGTGGCCTGAGGCATCTTCTCTTGGGGTGTTTCCCAGTGCTGCTGGAGATCTGCGCCCTGTCCCTGCAGGTCCCAGCGTGTTGGTTCAACTCTACACGTATGGTTGGGGTTTCTGCCTCATGGTGCTGGTTTTGGGGCTGAGCTCCTTAAATTGTCCTTCCCTGGCTCTGAGCAGCCACCACCAGCCCAGGCTTGGCTATGAGTCCTTGGGGATCCCCAGCTCTCCCTTTTGGGGTGCTCCCTGGGTCCCCTCCCTGGTCTTCGCACAGGGACTGGGATTCCAAGCCCCATGCATCCAGTGTTCTTGGGTTCAGGGACCCATCCTGGCTCATGCCACTCCCCCAGGAGCTGCTTACACAGCTCTCGCAAGCTGCTGGCATCTTGGCATCTGCTGGTGGCACGCAGCTGAGCCCCTTGGGGCCACCCGAAACCCAGGCACATAGCACCACTGGGACCTTGGTGGCCTGACGACACCCTGATGGGCTCATCCTCCTCATCTCCATGGCATTCCCAGCCCTATTCTTCTCACCAGGATACCCAGTGATGGGGAAGACCCTCGTAACGGCATTGCACTGCTTGCCTGAGAGTGAAATTAGTGTTAATTAGCCAGAATGGTGCGGTGTGGCTGGGTGGGGGCAGGCAGTAAGGGCGCACAGCGCTAGGGCCTGATCCAGATAGGGGGGAAGTTACAGGGCAGGGGGTGCTGACATTGGTGGCAGGGGGACGTGGGCGTTCGCAGCAGGATGCCCAGAGGGGCTGATTCCTGTGCTGTGCATGGAGCTGCACATCCCAGGGGGAGGGGAGAGGGGGGGATGCACTGAGGAGCCCCATCAGCACCTCCCAGGGGCTGGGAGGAAGGAAGAGGGACGTGGGTGGCTGGGCTGGCACTGCCAGCATTGCCTGTCTGGGGATGCTGAGGCACAGGAAAGCACTGGGCTGGCTGCTGGTGTTGGGGCGGCACATATAGTTAGGGGCAGGCAGAGCCTGGGGGAGAGCTGCTGCCTGCCCAGTAATCACAGCGCTGGGAATTGGCCCCCTGGCTGCTCCACTGAATTGATGCCATCAGGGGGTGTGGGGCAAGTGACACAAGTGGGTCCTGTGGACTGGGTTTGCCCCTGTGGGTTTGTTGGTGTGGGCCCTGTCCCCTTGCCCGCAGCAAACTGTCCCCTCCCGGCCTCATCCTGACAACTGAAAGGCAGGATGCCACTGTGATGGGGCACAGAGCCACTGTTGGCCCCGTGTGCCAGTGTCCCCACTGTCACCTCAGCGGCTGCGGTGTCCCTGCAGAGTCAGGACAAGGGCAGCCGCTGTTGCAGGCAAGAAGCGGGGGTGGGTTTTTGGGATGGGTGTTAATGAACCAGTCACTCATTAACGGTGGGCAGCACGGCCCAAGGCTCAGCACCCTCCCACCCGTCTCTTACAGAACATCGTCTCCAAGCACAGCTCCCAGTTCCGGGGCAACGCGCAGCACGATGCCCTCGAGTTCCTGCTCTGGCTGCTCGACCGCATGCACGAGGACCTGGGCGCTGCCTCCCCCGCCCAGCAGACCCGCAATCCCCAGGAGGTGGGTGACCCCACACACCCTGTCTGGGTGTGGGGAGATGGCCACGCTGGGTGTGGCACCAGGGAAGCTGGGATTTCCTGGGAGGGGATGGGCTGGAGTTGTCCCCCCAGCCCAGTGGAGGGGGATGATGTGAAGGGGAGGCTGGTGGATCTGGGTGCTGCAGGGCTGCGCAGGGTGGTTGTGGTGCTGGGAGAGTGCGAGGGTGTTGGCAGGAGCCCGTCCAGCTGAGCATCCTGGTTCTTGGGATTGCTTGCTCAAGAGGAGATCCAGTGCCCCCCTTCCCCCCGCCCGTCCCCGCTCCAGCTAAGCTAAGCCCGCTGTAATTACAGCGCTGGCAAAACGAGTAATTAAGTCTCCCTCCATCCATCTGCTCCTAAGGCATTGCCCTGGCCCTGCCTGCTTCCTGCCTGTCTCCTGCCTGCTGGGTGCTGCCTGGTGCAGCGGATGGGTTTGTGTGGCTGGTGTTTGCCACATGGGCACAGCCATGTGCTGTCCCTGCTTTGGGGGTGATGCTCAGCTTGGGTAGGGGGGTCCCAGGAGCAGCTACGTCCTTTCCCTAGCGTGGGGCATCGTGGCTGTGTTGATGCAGCTCCTGCCGTAGGGGTGCAGGTCAGGGACCCCATGGGCAGCAGACTTACTGCACCCATCCTGCCTGGGAGGGCTTCAAGGCAGCACCCATTGCCAAAGTGTCTGGCACTGTAAGGACCACAGCTGGACCAGGAGTCAAACCACAGCCCCAGGTGGCAGTAGGCAGATCCCATCCATCCCTTGTTAAATGCAAAGTGCCAACGTGTGCGACGGGCTGTGGCATAACACCAGCAGTGCCCTCAGCAGCCTGTGCTGGGAGCGGTGACATGGCAATGCCCAGGGTGCCCACCTGGCTCTGGGGACAGGACCTTTCGTTCCCTTCCAACGTCCTCAGTTGGGCTCAGAATCCCCCAGACTCTCAGCTACCATTGCCCAGTTGGCACCCATATACCCATGTCCCTGGGGAGGGGCTGCCCCCTTGGGGTGTGAATCTGAATAATCATGGAATCACAGAGTGGTTTGGGTGGGAAGAGACCTTTAAAGATCATCTCATCCAACCCCCTGCAGGGAGCAGGGACATCTGGAACTAGAGCAGGTTGCTCAGAGCCACAGCCAACCTTACCTGGAATGGTTCCAGAGATGGGTCAGTGACCACCTCTCTGGGCAACCTGGGCCAGGGGCTCACCACCCTCAGGGGAAAACTTTTCTTCCTTCTCCCCAGTCTAAATCTTCCTCTTTTAGTTGAAACCCATCACGCCTTGTCCTGTCACAACACGACCCTACTTGAAACATTGTCCCCACCTTTGTGACACATCCCTTTAAGATACTGAAAGGCCACAAGAAGGTCTCTGTGGAGCCTTCTCTTCTCTGGGCTGAACAACCCCAACTGTCTCAGCCTGGCCTCCCAGCAGAGGGGTTCAGCCCTCCCAGCATTGCTGTGGCCTCCTCTGGCCCTGCTCCAACAGGTCCCTGTCTCTCCTGTGCTCTTTGAAGTGTCTGGATGGAGCTGGGTGCACACACACATGTCCCAGTTTTGGGTAGCACAAGGAGAGAAGAGTTTCTGCAGATATGGAGGGATGGGGCTGGGGGAGATGGTTGATATGGAAGGATGGGGCTGGGGGAGACAGTCTGCTCCTGGGCAAGGCTGTGCTGAGGCCCAGAGCCCAGAGGAGCTCAGCTGGTGCACAGCAGAAGATGATGGTCCAAGGGCACAGAGCCGGGCAGGCTGGAGGTGTGGAAATACCCTCCTGGCTGTTTGATGGGTGCCCACAAAGTGTCTGCTGTAGTACCCAGTGGGATCTGAAGCCACGGCATGGGGGACCAAGGCTTGGCTCCCAGGAGGGCTGGAGGAGGAGGAGGAGGGTTTGGGGGGGCGGATTCTGGGGGCCATGTGGGGCACAGACACAGACACAGTCCAGGTCCTCTCTGTGCCACACCAGATGGGCCCCAGCCCCGGGCAGACCGTAAGGACACGTCAGGCTCAGCAGGACCCGGTGCCAGCAGATGGCATGAGGAAAATCCATCTCCTGGCCAAATACTTCATTGATTTTCAGTATTGCTCATCATGACACCAAAAACTCCTCGTCTTACCCCAGAACAGCCAAATCCTTTCCCAAGCAACTGAGGCTCCTTTCTGCAATGTCTCTTCTGATATCGGGCTCCATGTGCCCATAGAGGGGGTGAAGCTGATGGCTCCTGGCCCCTGTCCATGGGGACAGGGGCTCCCTGGGGTTCCCAGGGCAGCAGGTAGGCTGAGAGATGGCTAGCAGGGTGCAGGCAGGGGGGTGTCACCTCACCGGGCAGGTTTGGCTGTGTACCATGGTCACATCCCGGTGTCCCTGTTCTCTACAGAGTGGAGCAGAGGACTCAGCTCTTTTTTGGGGTCACCTGGGCATGGGACATATCTCACCTCCCACAGCCAGTGCCAGCATCCCCCACACTGGCAAAGGGGGAACGGGCACAGGCACCCAGCTGGGGAGCACAGCTGGCTGTGGTGGATCTGGGTGCGAGGAGCTGCTGCTAGACACGTGGCCTCTGAAAGCCCTGGCAGGGTGTCATGCTGGAGTGTCATGCCTGGGTTCAGCATGTCAAGTGCCATGCCTGGGCTTGGGCTGCTTATGCTGAGTGCTGTGCCTGGGCTTGGGGTGCCAGGTTCTTATGCTGGGTGCTGTGCCTGGGTTTGCTGATGGTAAGGTGCTGGGACAGCACCCTGTGGCAGTGGGGATGGTTTCCTGGTCATCTGAGCAGCCCTGCACTGGCACACCCACCTGGGAGGGCATCACACCAGCTGAGGCTGGGTTTACCTCCGTGGTTGTGAGTCAGACACATGGACACCTTCTTGCATCCTTTCAGTACTTAGGGCCTGTCAGAAAGCTGGGGAGGGGGTTCTTACCAGAGAGTGTAGTGATAAGGTGAAGGGTAATAGTTTCAAACTGAAAGAGGGAGGTTTAGATGAGATATTAGGAAGAAATTATTCCCTGTGATGGTGGTGAGCCCCTGGCCCAGGTTGCCCAGAGAGGTGGTTGATGTCCCATCCCTGGAACCATTCCAGGGGAGGTTGGCTGGGGCTCTGAGCACCCTGCTCTAGTTGCAGATGTCCCTGCTCTGTGCATGGGAGGTGGATGAGATGATGTTGAAAGGTCCCTTCCAACCCATACCAGTCTGTGATCTTTGTGCTGTGGTTACACTGAAGCTGGGCCTGGTTCACTGGGACATGTCCCCACCCCCTGAAGGGTGGGGGTCACTCCAGCACCTGGCTGATCTGCTTGTCTCTTGCCCCTGCAGCCGACTGAGGATGGGAGCAGCGGTGCCAGCAGCTCCCCAACATCCTCCCGACATCCCCGTGTGCAGAGCTTTGTGCAGAGCCACTTCCAGGCGCAGTACAGGTGAGCAAGGATGGACGGATCCTGCCTGCCTGGGGCTTTGTTAGCAGGTGGCTGCACTCTGCTCAGCCCTGCAGAGAGGCTCCATCCATCCATCCATCCATCCATCCATCCATCCATCCATCCATCCATCCATCCCACCCAGCCCAGGCATGGAGCTGCTTCCCTCATGGGTGGTGCAGCCACGATGAGTCAAAACGTCAAGTGCATCAAGTGAAGGGTTTCAGGACATTCTTTCTCTGCTTCAATGCCAGCAAATATTTGTGCAAGTGCTGAAGAGGACACGGGCAGTGTCAGACCCAGATCACTGTGGCAGTGAGTGGGGTCTCTTGCCTGCTCCCCACCCTTGTCTCAGCCCCAGGGGATGTGCTCCCTTCTGGTTGTCCTCCAGCAGTGTGCATGTCTGGTGTGGCAGTGGCAAGGAACAATCCAGTAAGGCATGGTGTCCCTCAAGGGTCCTCAAGTTGCCCAGAGACGTGGTCGATGCCCCATCCCTGGAAACATTCCAGGTCAGGTTTGATGGGGCTCTGAGCAACCTGCTCTAGTGAAAGGGATCCCTGCCTGTGGCAGAGCGATGAACAGGATGATCTTTGAAGGTCCTTCCTAACCCAAACAGTTCTGTGGTTCTGTCACAGGACTCAGATCAGGGTTGTCCCAAGCCTGTCCCAGAGCTGCTAGCACGGGAATGCCCCAACATCTGGGTGATGGGACACCTCACATGTTGATCTGACTCAGACTCACAGGATGCTTTGGTGAGCTGGCATCTGGCCACTCCTGTCCCTGTGCTGTGGCATTGCAGAAATGAGGGGACACATCTGGCATCACAAGTTCTTCCTCCTCACTCAGTTAATCCCTCACCCTGGATGAAAAAAGGCGCTTTAATTATCCACCCCCTTCTGTGTGCCAGAGCCTGTCTGTGCACAAAGGGATTTATTAATTGGTGCTGCTGCTTCCCGGTGGCTCTTGAGGGGACGGATAACACGGAGTCAGGATTTTGGTTTGGTTTTTAGTTAATTTCCCCCCTTTTTGTTGAATGAAAAGGAGGGGAAAAAAAAGAAATTGAAAAGACAGAATTAAAAAGAAATGGGAGGTGAGGTGGTTGCTGGCATTAAAGGTTCATTAAACCCAGGCTTTGGTGGAGCATCTCCTGTGAGGTGCTGTGGTGATGGAGAAGCCACCCCACTGGTGGAGGTCACTGCTCGTCCCTGGTGGTCCCAGGACACCCAGCAGAGAGTCTGGGACCCCCCCACTGTCCCCAGGACTCCCTGGCAGCCGGTGGCTGTGCTGGGCTGATCCAAAAGCCCCACAGAAGCCAGTGGTGTCCATGCAGCACAGCCTGTGTCCCAGCAGCGGGGCTGGACGCTGCCCCAGCCTGCACTGGCTGGCTGTGGATGGATGTGCTGGGAGTGCAGCCATGGCGGGTGCAGGATCCAGCCCCGTGGCGCTGATGGGGATGTGGCCCCAGTGGGTGCAGGATCTGGCCCTCTGTTGCTGTTGTGGATGTTACTCTGGTTGGTGCAGCATCCTGCGCCGTGGTGCTGGCACACAACTGGTTCCCAGCAGATGGATAGGGACTGTGGCAGGGCCGTGGCGTCCCCTGGGTGCAACTTGTGGGTGGGAGAGTCCCTAGCTGGTGCCACCCCCACCCCTGCCTGTGCCTGCAGGTGCCAGGGCAGGCAAGGGGGCCAACACTGTCTCCCTGGGGGACACTCCAGAGTGTGTCACATCTGCCATATTTGTCACATACTGGGGGAGCTGGGGCCACAGCCACCCATAGGAGTGGGAGACCCCTGAGCCCCGGGATATCACTCTGACTTCTGTAGCACCAGTTACTGTAGACACCCCTGTTAGGTTTCAGAGTGAACAGTGGGCTGGGTAGGCAGGTACAGGCTGTAGTGCCTCAAGCTGGCAGAAGGTCAGGCAAACCCTGCGTGATGCTGGGGCCATCCAAGCCCTGTGGGGTGCAGTACCTGGTGTGAGGTACCCAGGATGCAGTATCTGGGATGTAGTAGCAGGGGTGTGGTCGCTGGGATGCGGTAGCCAGTGTGAGGTACCTGGGATGCGGTACCCAAGGTACAGCACCTGGGTTGTGGTACCCAGGATGCAGTACCCGGGATGCTGTACCCAGGACGCAGAACCCAAGGTGCGGTACCTGGAGTGGGGTACCCAGGATGTGGTTGGCAGGAACCCGTGGGGTACGATATCCAGGGTGCAGTACCAGTGGCAGGGCGCTGCAGTCCCTGTGCCAGTGACGTGCCCTGGCCGCGATTCGCAGGTCCTCCCTGACGTGCCCTCACTGCCTGAAGCAGAGCAACACCTTTGACCCCTTCCTGTGCATCTCCCTGCCCATCCCGCTGCGCCAGACCAGGTGAGCCCAGCCCCCCAGCTGCTCACCAGTGCGGCGAGGGGCACGGCCACTGGCCAGCGGGGTTTGGCTCCGGCCAAAATAATTTGCATATTTGGGGGTAAATTAATAATGCGGGAGGTGGTGGCAGCGTTGGGATGGGTGACACCGCTGTTGGGATGGGTGACAGCTACTGCCAGAGGAGCTGTGTCCAGCGGGTGTTTGCTATCCCGGAGCTGGAGCCGCCGCGCCAGGCCAGGGGTCACCAGTGGCGTGGGGTCTTAGCGTGGAGCTGAGGGGTCTGCGTGTCTGTGTGTGTGTGCGCGTGTCTCTGCCTGTCCCCTCCGTGTCCCCAGGGCTCTCAACGTCACCCTGGTGCTGCAGTGTGAGCGCTGGCGCTTCGTGCGGGTGGGGCTGGCAGTGCCCCTCCTGGGCACCGTGGCCGAGCTGCGGGAGATGGTGGCACGGGAGGGGCACATCCCCCCGGAGCAGGTAACGGGGGAGATGGGGTCGTGGCCGGGGGGCCGTGGGGACAGGACATCCCTGCGGACAGACGCTGAGGGTGCCGGGTGCCATCTGCAGGTGATCCTGGCCGAGGTGTCCCCGCGGGGCTTCCTGCGCTCCCTGGGTGACGCCGAGGAGCTGGGAGCTGCCGGGGAGGGGGCTCCTCTCTACGCCTTCCAGCCGCCCCCCGCCCGCCGCCCAGGTACCGCCCCCTCACCCCGATTGGCCGGGGCTGGCCACCTGCGCACCCCTGATTGGGTGGGAGTGGCCCCAGGATGGGCGGGAGGTGGTGGCTCCTCGCGCTGGGATTGGTGGGTGGGAGGTGCATGGGATTAGCGGGAGGCGGGAGGGCTCTGCTGCGATTGGTGGGGGTCTTGACGCACATGGTGCCGTTGGTGGGAGGCAGGTGTGCTCTACTGTGATTGGTTGGAGGCAAGTGTGCTGTGCTGTGATTGGTTGGAGGCAGGTGTGCTGTGCTGTGATTGGTTGGAGGCAAGTGTGCTGTGCTGTGATTGGTGGGAGCTCTGTTTTCCCTCTACCGCTCCAGTCAGTGATTGGTTGCAGGCAGGCATGCTCTGCTGTGATTGGCTGGAGGGAGGCATGCTCTGCTGTGATTGGTGGAGGCCAGTCCCCTGGGCTGCGATTGGTGGGCAGTGTGGGGGTGCAGGAGGATGGGGAGCACGGTCAGGACCCTGGCAGGGGGGTCCCCATGGAGGAGCCTGGGTGCCAATTAACACCCATGGGTGCTAAATGAGAGCTGCTTCGTGACCCTTGGGGGGGGGTTCTGGGGCTCACCCCTCCACGCCCCCTCCCACCTCGCTCAGGGTGCCCCCGCAGCCTGCCCGCCTCCCCCGGGGGGGCCCAGCCCGAGGGGCAGCGCCCGCTGCCCACCGCTGCCCGCTCCTCCGACTGCCTGCACCCCGGCGGGGCCGCCGGCCGCATCCTGCTCCTGCTCTGCAACGCAGCGGGCGATGGTCCCCATCTCGCCAGGTACCCGCCCTGCCCACACCTCGCCCACCCCACCGTCCATCACCCCCTGGCAGGACGGGGCACGGGGTGTCTCCCCCTCAGCCCGGCATCCCCCGCTGTCCCCAGGTTCGGGCCACCGCTGGTGCTGCGGGAGGAGCGGGGGGTCTCCTGGGAGCAGCTCCAGCAGAGCATCCTGGGCCAGATGCGGACCCTGCTGCGGGGAGAGCTGCGGGCACAGGTGAGCTGGGGGGGGACGCAAGTGGCACCGTGCAGGGACACGCTCGGCCGGGGCTGCTGGCACGTGCTGGCACCGCGGCCATGGTGGGGATGGAGCCAAGGGTGGCTGTGGTGGCACCATCACTGGCCATAATGTCTCCATGGGTGGCTGCGGTGGAGCTGTGGATGGCTGTGGTGGTTCCATGGGTGGCCATGGTGGCCCCATGAGTGGCCATGGTGCGGCTGTGGGTGGCAATGGTGGCTTCATGGGTGGCTGTAGTGCAGCTGTGAGGGGCTGTTGTGCCACCATCACTGGCTGTGCTGTCACCATGGGTGACCACGGTGAAGCTGTGCTTGACTGCAGGTCACCATGGGTGACCAACAGGATCACCTCGGGTGGTTGCGGTGACCATGGGAGTCTTGTTGATGTTGGTAGCTGATGGTCACTGTGGGTGACAGGGCTGTCCCTCTGGGTGGTCATGTGCACACTGCAGGCAGCCAGTGGTGTCACCGTGGACGCCTGTGCTCTCCCTCTGGGTGGCCACTGTGTCCCTGCGGTTGGCTATGATGGCCCTTGTGGGCGGCTGTGTCGTCACTACGGATGGCCAGTGGTGTCACCATGGGTGGCCACAATGTCACTGTGGGTGGCTGGTACCATCCACCTCCCCTGGCAGAGCCTCCCCAGCCCAACCCCCTTCCACAGCACCCAGGTGCCACTACGCCGTGGGCACTGGTGTCCCTGAGCTGCCCTTTTTCCCCCAGGACACCACGGCCAGTGGGAAGGGTCGTCCACCAGCCCCATGTACCCACAGGTGTGCCCTGCCAGCCTGCCCACAGGGACCAAAATAATCTGGTTTGGGTTGGGTTTTTTTGTCCCGTGTCACGCAGCACAGCTCCCCCAGGTGCCACCAGAGGGCAGGGGGGGCTCTGCCCCACAGCCAGCCCCACAGCCCCTGTCCCCTTGCAGGGAGCCCTTTTCCGCATCCGCCTGGCCGGGGGTGCCGAGCCCTGTGCCTACCTGTCCCCGCAGGACCCCCGGCCCCTCTGCCACCCCGCTGTCGACAGGTAAGGAGCTGCAGGGACACCACTGTCCCCGGGATGTCCCCTGGTGGGTGGGTGGCCAAAGGTGTCCCTGTGGCTGGCCACAGGTGTCACCATGGGTGGCCATGGTGGTGCATACCCCACTCCTTGGGCACTAGGGCCCCTGCCCTGTGTCCCTGGTATGGGTGCTGCGTGGGGAGGCGGTGGCTGTCCCTGCCTGCCACCACGGGCTGGTGAGGAGGTGGCCTCATGGGGACAGAGTGTTCTGGGGGACACCTCACCTCCTCTTCGCCCACCAGAGCCCTGCAGCTGAGCGGGGCAGGTGGCCCTCCCCACGTGAAGCTGACAGTGGAGTGGGACCTGAACACCAAAGAGCGGTGAGTCCCTTGCAACCAGGGGTGTGGGGGGGGTGGCCACCCCAGTACCCATGTCACCCTCCCTGACCCTTCTGATGTCTTGTGTGTGTCCCACAACCCTACGCAGCCTTTTCGGCAACATCCAGGAGGAGGTGGTGGAGGACGCGGCGAGCGTGCGGCTGCAGCAGCAAGCGCACCGGCAGCAGCCCAGCTGCACGCTGGATGAGTGCTTCCAGCTCTACACCAAGGAGGAGCAGGTACCGGGCACCTCGGGCAGCAGGCACCCTGCCTGCACCCTGCCCGCACCCCAGGGCGAGCGCTGCCCATGCCCGTCAGCGTTTGCGGTGCCAGGGGTGGTTTGGAGGTGGGCTGGGTCGGTGGGGTGGATGTCGGGGAACGAAGTGCCCGTGGCATGTGGTGTCCACAGCTGGCCCCGGATGACGCCTGGTGCTGCCCGCACTGCAAAGTGCCCCAGCAGGGCACGGTGAAGCTGAGCCTTTGGACGCTGCCCGACATCCTCATCATCCACCTCAAGCGCTTCCGGCAGGTGGCTGAGCACCGGCACAAACTCACCACGCTGGTGAAGTTCCCGCTGCGGGGTCTGGACATGGCCCCCCACGTGGCACAGCGGGGCCAGGCCAGCGGGCAGATCGTGGGGCGCTGGGCACCCTGGCAGCCCCCCCTCTGCCTGCCCCCCCCGAGCTGCCCCCGAGACTACCTCTACGACCTGTACGCGGTCTGCAACCACCACGGCAGCATGCAGGGCGGGCACTACACTGGTGAGTGCCCATGGGGGGCACGGGCTGGGGGGCACGGCACAGGCTGTGCCGTGGGGTTTGGGGAGGAGCGCTGCAGGGCATGTGCTGTGGGCAAGGTGTGGGGCTGGGGACATAATCTGGGGCTCTGTAGGGTTGTGCCTTGGGGCAAGTTGTGAGGTTTGGGGGGGGCACTGCTGGGGTTGTTCTGTGGGGCACACCATGGAATTGGCGGGGGAACCCCAGGGGCCAGCGCAGTGGGGCACAGTGTGCGGCTGGCGGTACCCTCCCCCGGGGCCCTGTTGGACGGGGAGTGCCTCACGCTCGGGGAGCCCTACCGAGCAA
>WUAM01000395.1:12496311-12506631 GCA_024336885.1 Actenoides hombroni
ATTGACCACTTCTCTGGGCAACCTGGGCCAGGGGCTCATCACTCTTATCATAAAAAATCTTCCCCGAGGCTTGTTTGGGACACCAGTCCCCGGCACAGTGACACCCTGCCCCAGTGATATCCCTGCCTGCCACTCACCTCAGCCAGCACGAAGAGGGGCTCGATGACGTCCCTCTCCACCTGCAGCTCGAAGTGGATGAGCTCCTGAGCCAGCTTGTCCTCTGCTTCCCCGCACAGCCGCAGCATCTTCCTGCAAGGGCAGCAGCAGGGCTGGGCACCGGGGGGGAGCAATGGGCATGGGGTGGGTGATGGGTGCACAAAGCCCCTGCAGGTCTCCAGGGCAGCCCTTCCTTGGCAGAGGGCTGGAGGGAGGGGGGACCATGGGCACCTCGGGTCTCATTCTCTGTTGTAGCAATCAGAGGCTGTAATGTTGTGGACTTTATATATATATATATATATATATACATATGTAACATAGTATACTGCACGACTGAAGGACCCCAGCTCATCACAGGAGAATAAAGGGAACTCCTGGCCTACCAAGCCCACATCAGCACCCCGGCCCCTCGGACACCGCTGTGAACCTCGCTGTTATCCATCAGCACAGAACAGGAGCAGCAGCAATTCCTGCCAGCATCCCAGCAGCATCCCAACATCCCAGCAGCATCCCAGCAGTGGCAGAGCGCCGAGGGAGCCCCAGTTGCCCCCTTACCCCAGGAGGGAGTCCTCGCCCAGCACCGCTGATCCCTCCATCAAGCACTGTGCCAGCGTCGTCAGCGGCAGCTTCTTCTGCAAAGAGAGGGGCTGCATTTCCCACCCCGCCGGCACCGGCAGCTCACCCGGCATCCTCTGAGCCCCGCCAAAGCCTCACCGAGCGCTTGTCGGCGTCCACACCTTGCTGGCCCTGCAGACATGCTGTCAGCTTCTTGTGGGTGCTGTGGGTGACCTGCTTCACCAGCTCCAGGCGCTTCTCCACCTGCGGGTGCAGTGGTGCCCATCACCAGGGGATCCTGTCTGGTCCCGCACCCACCGCACGGGAACATAAGGGACTTAAGAGTCATAGAATCATAGAATTGTTCTGGTTGGAAAAGACCTTGAAGCTTATCAAGTCCAACCATTCACCCAGCACTGCCAGGGCACCACTAAACCCTGTCCCTCAGCACCACATCTCCACGGCTTTGAAACCCCTCCAGGGCTGGGGACTCCACCACTGCCCTGGGCAGCCTGGGCCAGGCCTTGATAATCCTTGCGGGGAAGAAATTGTTCCTCAGGTCCAACCTAAACCTCCCCTGGTGCTACTTGAGGCCATTTCCTCTTCTCCTGTCACTTGCTCAGACCCAGTTCCCAAGCTGGAAGTTGTAAATACAACAGCTGAGCCCCCAGAACAGGTTCTGAAGTGGTTCAGTGAGCAGCTGGACGGGGGATGCCCACACTGGGATGGAAGAGGAGGGCTGAGCACCCTCCCCCATGGCTGGGCAGCTGCTCTGCTCACGTGTGCCGGAGTTACAAGTGATGATTTAGAGAATGTGTGAGGTAAAAACGTCATGAATTCAGTGCTGGGTTTGTGAATTCACACCCCTTTGCTGGCACGTCCTCAGCTGCCTCCCTCCCTGGGGCATGCAGGAAGCCCTGCTCATGGAGCACAAAGCACCAAGATGAGATGTTCCCAGGAGACCAAGATGTCCCCAGGAGACTGTGACTCTCCAAACATCACAGCAATGCTCTGTGGCACCATAGGAGTTTTTTGGCTCAGGCTGTTTTGCTGAAGTTGCCTTGACCCATCAGCTTTGGGGGAAGCCCGACCCATCAGCTTTGGGGACTGTCCCCTGCTGCTACGTGGCCTGTCCCCAGGGAAGGTTTTGCAGCAGAAACCAGAGATGCAGGTGCCCGCAATCCGGCTGGCCAGCTCAGGTTGCCAAGCTGGCGGAGACAAGACGGGATCCAATTCCAGCTGACCTGAAAACAAGGCTGGGAAAGGGCTGGAAGGGCACATGGGAGGGAGATGATGCCTCTTCCCATGGTCCCAACCCCCTCCTCCTCCCAGCCCATCTCAACACCATGGGGCAATGCAGCATCGACCAGCACACAGCTGCCATGGCGTCCAACACCCACTGGTACTCTGAGCATGGATCAGACCAGTTGCAGAGGACCTCACCTGCAGGAGATCTTCACTTAAAACCTCTGTTTTCTCAGCCCTGCAAGACAAGAAGGAACATAAAGCATTGGCGAAGGGTCCAGCACACGCAGCAGCACCAGGGCTGCACACCCCAGTACTGGCCACAGCTTTTCCATCAGGCCACAGGCAGTGATTTAAGGCTCTCTGGCCCCACCAGCCATCACCTCATCTCCTAAATACCCCAGAGATGGAGTGCCTTCACCGTCACTGTGAGTGCACCATGTCCCACACCAAGTTAGGGTCCTCCCCTGGGCTCGCCCTTATTTTCCATTATCCTCAGCAAAACAGGGATGCTAAAATCCTAGGAGGATGTGGGAAGTGCTGCACAGGAAGGCACAAAAGCAGCTCCCTAGGCTGTGCCAGGCTCCGGCACACCCTCAGCACCTCAGCTTTCAAGGACACAACCCACCCGTGTGACTGAGCCTCTTTGGTCCGACGCAGCCGATGGAATCTGCGGCGGCAGCTGCTGCCCTGGCCTTTGCCATAACCCTCCCCGTGCTGTCGGAGACAGACTTACCACCACAGAGCTCCTGTCATCTGCTGTCTTTGCCAGTGAGGAGCACCAGGATGCAGGAGACACAAACCTGTTGCAAGACCCTCCTCGGCCATGCAGTCTCACAGCATCCCTGCCCGTGGCTGCTCCTCACCAGATCTGCTCAGGCTTAGCTAAACCATCACACCCTGGATCATTTCTCCATGTTCTTAGGGGAGGGTTACAACTTCAGTGCATCATCTCTCTTTGAAAAATGCCCTCTGTCAAAACGTGCTCGGGCAGAGCTGTGATTTAGCCAATTAGTCCCTACAGGTTTGTTAACGAAAGCTCTGTGCTGTCATGCATCTTAAAAAAATACCTTTGCTGCCTGAGCCCTGGTTGCTTTCTGTGTTCCAAGCTGGTTTCTCAGCTTCGAAACACTGAGTGAAGTACTGAAAAAGTGGAAATCAGGAATAAGCACCAGCAGAGCAAGGTTCAGAGAATGAGCCTGGCACAGCAGCCAGGGCAGGGCTTGGTCTGTGGGCTCACCTGCAAATACATCACATCCAAAGACCTTTAAAAAGTGTGAATTAACAGCATTAAACCCGGGTTTGTGTATCAAACTCTTCCCAGTGCCTGATTTAAGTTGGTTTTATAAATGGAAACCAAACCAACCCCTATTTATTTTAACTATTTAAAAGAAAAAAAACAAAAAAGGCTTTAAATGACACGTGATAACGTCCTCTATACAAAACACAAGCAATGGGCCTGCCACCTGGGAGCAGGGGCTGTCCCAGCTTCTCCTCTGCTGCAAACTAACTTCACCATCATTTCTGGCCAGGGCTGGTACCGCTGCAGAATTAGCACAGACTGGGAAGAAAGTGGCAAATATCCACTGGCAGAGCCACAATGGACATCTCCACTTGCCAGGCTCAGGCTGTATTTAGCATCCCGAAGGAGGAGGAGGAGGTGGCATGGATGCAGGGGAGCATCATGCACCCCCATGCAGGCACTGGCACACATCCCTGCTCACTCTGCACCCCAGAAACGATGGCCAAACGTTAATAAAAGGCCGGGGGAGAAAGAAGTCCCTCCTGTCCTTGCGCTACTGGGAAAATGTTCTCCAAAAGTGGTGGGTTTAGTGCATTTTATCCTCTTCCAGAGGTCCTGCAGCTGTAGGTCTCTCTCCCAGCAGCCACAAGCCAACACGTGCCACGCTCTGATTTGCATTCAGGAAACAGAAAATGATGCTTCAAACAAGATAACAAAAAAAAAAAATAATCTGGCTTTGTTCTGTTTTCAAGCATATCCTCAGAGTGAGAAAGCTCAGTGGCTTTAACTGAGAGCATTGCCCAGCACCAGCACTGACACCAGCACCAGCCCTGCCCCATCCCAGGTGCTTGAGCAGGTTAGGGAGCCATCTCCATCATCTTTCAGCCCCTCCTTACAACCCCCAGTCCCCTCTGGCGTCCTCCATTCTACCCCCAGCATCTCTCAGTCCATCTCCACCACCCCCCAAACCATGCTGGCACTCTCCAGTTCCTTCGAAGCACCCCTAACCCACCTCAGCACCCACAGGCATCCCCAGCCCCACTCCTTGCCCCATTGCTGGCCCTTCTGTGCTCACCCTGTAACCCGGGACCCATAAATGATGCTCAAGGGTCTGAGCATCTCATGGCCCAATCATCAGAGCCGGCAACTGGTGGCACCAGTGAAACAGCTCCTCTACACACCAGTTTAAACCAGTATCAGCTTTGGGTAATTATTTTCACCTGCATGTTTTCACCTGTGTATTTCCATGCCCACATCTCCCAAGGTGGACGCAGCCAGACCTCCCGTGCTGGGACATGACTGCCCCTGGGGATCTGGACACGGTGGGGTTTGCTGATGTAAGGTGGCCTCAGCAAACAACAGCACCCAAAAGAAGGGTGCAGGGACCCCCCAGTTCCTCGGTCTGGTCCCAAATCCCCCCAAAACTTCATGCCTTCAAGCTACACACATCCTGCAGGAGCATCCTTGTAGAGGCGGCTGGCATTACCAGCTTCCAATGCTTTCTTTCACTTTGCATTTAGGCAAATAAAAGTCCTCTCTCCCCTTCTCCTCCAGACTTCCACCCCAGAGCTGTTTATCTCAGCACAAACCTAGGCAGCCCTCAGCCCCAGTCAGCACCCAGACGCTCCTGTCCCTCCAGACAACTAGGAGAAGAGGGACAATTAATATCAACAGTCAAAAGCAAATGAGGGGGGGACACAGCTATAATTTGATCGGGCATTCTCTTCTGCAAATACTAATTGCTGCCAGCAGAAATCAACACCAATCAAGCAAATTAAGCTGATTTCCAAATAAACACTACACGAGCTTCCAGTGCCTTGTCCTGAGGAGGTGCAGCAAAGCCAGTGCTTCCCTGGAGCATCTCCTGCTGCCAGACATCTCCATCTGGCTGGACCATCCAGCACCAGCACCCGCCCCGTCCCCCAACCACCGACACCCTCTGATGGTCAAATCACCCAAGACAAGGAGCCCCCAGCCTTGGATTTGACCCTGAGCCAGCAAAATTCCATCATGACAGGGGCTTCGTTGCAGGATTCTCCCTGAAGGGGAAACCCATCCCACTCAGCATTCACCCCGCGCGGGGACAGGCACGAGCAAGGATGTGTCCCCAGAGGCAGAGCGTGCCCAGGATGCTCTGAGGACCCTCCCTTCCCACAGCTGCCCAAAACACCCCTTCCACCCCCAGCCCTGGCCACCCTCTCGCTGCAGTACGCCCGTAAATATTCCATCTCTATTTAATTACTGACGTCTGGCGGTTTCTGTTTGCTCCAGTCTAAAAATAGCTTCGTGGCCAAGCGCAGGCAGAAGGAGGCACAAAAACCTGGCCAAGGCCGTCCTGAGAGGTAACCCCCACGGACGGGTCTGCTCTGCAATCCCACGTGGGCTCCAGACAGTGCCCAGCTCAATCCCAGTCCTGCCCACATCTCCCTCTGATGCCACTGCACGTGCCTGGGGGCTTGTACCCATGGGAAAAGTCAAGGTCCTTCAGCCCCCAAAGCTCAGAGTTGAGATTAGCAAGGTGAGGTTCAACCAGGCAACTTGGATAAGGTGCTGAGCACCTGTCATGTGTCTGCTGGAGGAAGGAGGAAACCCCTCGGGTCTCATCCAAGGAAGCACTGGGCACTGCAGCCCAGGCTGGATGCTGGTGCAAGGACCAGGCTGTTCCCAGCTCCTGCTGCCATCCAAGCTCTACTTGCCACCACATCCCTGGGGACACACGGCCCCACAGCTCATAATCAGGATCTGGCTGAGGTCCAACAGAGACGTGGATTTTTCCCGGTGCCTTTTCAGCAGGCAAGAAGAGAAACATCAAATATTGATACCCTCAAATCGCTGCTCAGATCCCCTGGGGAGATGACTCCGAGCTGCAGCATCCAGCCAGACGTGGTGACACGGCCCCTCTGGCATCTCCTCCGGTGCATCCCGGGCTTGTCCAGCCCTGGCAGGTGACCTGCAGTGATGGTCTCCGTGTCCCAAACCTGCAGCTAAGGGCAGCGATGCCCACCCAACAGGCAGGGTGCTCAGTCCTCAGCAGCTCTCCTGCCTTCAGCTGAACCAGGCTGGGAAAGCAGGATGAAAGAGGCAGGGAAGGCTGGTCCAGCTTTTTTCCATCCTTCTGCCCTCCGCTGGGAAAGCCAAAGGAACCAAAACAAAATGGGGGACAGATTTTAAAGACGGAAGAGCCTCTTTTTGTCATCTCCTTCCCCTTTCCCGGCTGCGAGCTCTTTGCATCAGCATCCCTTCGGCACGGGATGCACGGGGCCCTTTGCTCCCCGCCCAGGCAGAGGAAACTCCTCCTGGGGTCGCATCCTGACCAAGCTTCAGTCCCAATTTGCAAATCGTGGAGAAGCCCTGAGGCTGCTGGCTTCGGAGATGAAACCTTCAGCCCACTCCATGAATATTCCAGTTTGTCAGCGCTGCTGCCTTGCGAGGAGGATAAAAATATCCCCAGTGCTGCGGGGACGCTGCTGCCGGCACCATCCCAGGGGTGCGGCGGTGCTTGGCAAAGCCAAAAAGCTCAAGGGGGGAGGGGGGGTCTGCAGATGGCAAACCACCGGCTCCCCAAAGCTCAGCCATGAAACCCAGCCGTTTAAGGCGTGCTGGTCCATCCTGCATATCCCATCAGAAAAATCCCCGGTGGTGTTTTCATTCCTTCCATCCTTATTTTCGTAGGCGCAGAACAGAATGTCCTTATTTCTTGCAGAATAGTCTTGCTGCACAGAGAATAAAACCTCGATGTCTAACGGCTCGATCTTGATGTGAAGATGTCCTGACGCTCGGAGAAGCACCTGCCTCGAGAGCCACCAAAGCAACGTCCAGCCCAAAATGCCACCACTGTCCCCTGGGATGGGGGATACCTCTCAGGATGCTCAGAAAGGACTGGGAGGATAAAACCAACCCCCCCCTGTGCTGACACCATCCTCTCGCATGCCCCCTGTTGGGAACCCATCTGGGCCATTCTGCAGGTGGCTGCAAGTGCCAGTTTTATTCCCCATGGAAAAAAAAAACAAACCCCAACAACATAATGAGCCAATTCTGGAAAATTCATGGGGCTGTTTGGGCAGCTGGCTCGTGTCCATCATCCCGCGACCTTGGGACCAGGGCAGGAGGTCCTGATGGCTTGGCTGCCGATGATATGGGGAAATAAATAAAAATAAAAAATAGGAGTGCTTTGCAGAAAGCACCTTCAGAATCTTTTCCTGACGCTTATTGATTTCCCCTCCCTTTTGCCTCCCCGCGGAAATAAATATTATGGTCCCTTCCAGACTAGGTGCAGGGAATTCTCACAATGGTTGGGGACCATGGTTGGGCTGGGATGAGCATCCCCAGTTCTTACTATCTAGGGAAGTGATCTAAATAAAATAAATATGTTAAATAATTAAAATAATTTAAAAAAAAAAAGTAAAATCAAATGAAATAAAATAAAATAATAAAATAAATGATGCACTCAGGGCACAGCGGAGCGTGCTGCTCTGCTTGGCTCAGCAGCCTCACCTGACACTGATCTTAACCCTGAACATTATCCTGATCCTGACTCTAACCTAACACCCCTGATGCTAACCCTAACCCTTGACCTGACCTTTAGACTAACCCTAACCCTGACCATAATCCTAACCCTGACACTTTCTATTATTTTTCTATTGTTATTTCTTGTTTCCACTTATTATTCCTCATTTCCAGTCATTATTCCTCATTTCTGTGTATTATTCTTCATATCCATGTTTTATCCCTAATTTCCATTTACTATTCCTTATTTCCCTTTATTATTCTCTATTTCCATTTATTATCCCTTCTTTCCTTTTATTATTCCCTGTTTCCATCTATTATTCCATATTTTCATCTACTACTCCTTATTTTCATCTATTATTCCTTATTTTCACTTATTATTCCTTACTTCCACTTATTATTCCTTATTTCTACTTGATAGTCCTTATTTCCATGTATTACTTTTTCCCATTAATTATTCTTCATTTCTATGTATTAACCCTTATTTCCATTTATTATTCCCGCTTTCCTTCTATTATTCCCTATTTCCATCTGTTATTCCTTATTTCCATCTATTACTCCTTATTTCCATCTATTATTCCTTATTTCCAGCCAGCAGGAGAGGGCCGCTCAGGGCTCCTCATTGGGAAAGAGCAAATAAACCACCAGACACGGCCCAAGGGATCAGCGCTGAGGAAGAGGATGGTCCCTGAGCTCCTGCCCAGCCCTGTGGAGGCTCCAGCCTCCCCATCCCAGTGCTGAGCAATGAGGGGACCATGTCCTCCCACCCAAAGAGCTGGGCAGCCGCGTGGGCAGCAGCCGCGTGGGCAGCAGCCGTGCCCGAAGTCGGGAGCCGGCCTCGCAGAGAGACCCGAAGAGGATCAGGGGTTTAGTGACTCCAAGCCCCATGGTCGCTGTGGGTTGGGTGCTGTGGGGAGCCCAGAGTGGCCCCCGGCATGGCCCCCAGTATGGCCCCGCTCCTGGGTATGCAGGAAGGATGATGGGAGCGTCCTTGGCACTGGCACCATTTTGAAGCCGGGTGTGTGGGCAATGCCTGGCTCACGTCTCCCAGGTGGAGGTGGTGGGGCCTGGGGTCACCCTGCCTCTGCAGCCCCCCAACCCTGGGTGAGAGGTGCGTCAAACCTCCACAGCATGTCCGGAGGAGCAGCCCTGGCACAGATGGAAGAAAATCACATGCTCTGACCCCAAAACAGCCTCCTCCTAAGAAGTAAAACACCAGGCTTCCAGTGCTCCTGCACCGCGTGCCCTGTACCACGTTCCCTGTACCATGTTCCCACACCAAGCTCCTGCAGCACGTTCCTGTACTGCATTCCCTCACCACACCTCCACACCCTCTTCCCTGTACCGCGCTCCCCGTACCACATGCTCCTGCACTGCCCTCCCGCACCACGTTCCCTGTACCATCTTCCCCGTACCACGCTCCCACACCGCGCTCCTGCACCGCATTCCCACATCACGCTCCTGTGCTGGATTCCCGGACTGTACTCCGGCACCAGATTCCTGCATCACATTCCTGTGCCGTGCTTCTTTCTGCACCTTGCTCCCACACCGCGCTTCTTCACCACGTTCCCACATCTTGTTCCTGCACCACGTTCCCACACCGTGCTCCCGCACCACGTTCCTGCGCTGTACTTCTGCACCTTGCTCCCGTACCGCTCCTGCACCACATTCCCACATCGTACTCCTGTACCGGATTCCCACTCCATGCTCCAACACCAGATTCCTGCAGCACGCTCCTGAAGTGCGTTCCCGCACCGCGTTCTTGCACCGCGTTCCTCTCCTGCATTCCCGCTACTGCGTTCCCGCACCACGCTCCTTCACCACGTTCCCACATCGCGTTCCCGCACCACGCTCCAGCATCACCTTCCAGCACCACATTCCCACACCATGTTCCTGCACCACATTCCCACACCACATTCCCACACCGTGCTCCTGCACCACGTTCCAGCACCACATTCCCGCACCGTGCTCCTGCACCACGTTCCCACACCGCATTCCCACACCGGTCTCCTGCACTGCCCCGCAGCCCCAGCCGGTGCCCTGCTGCCAGCCCAGCCCTGTGCCCGGGCACCAGGGACAGGGGCAACACCACGGCTGAGCCAGGAGCCCCACCAACCCACCCACGCTAGGGGTCGGCGGGGGGATGACCCCATCTGTTGCCACAGGACTCACGGGGGATGCCGCTAGAAGTCCAAGCCCTCAGGGATGCTGAGCCCAATGCCCCAGCTGTGCCACTGCCCGTGCCGGTTCCGGTGCCCAGCACCACGCTGGGAAGGAAAATATAAATAAATCCCCGCCCAGCCCAAGCTACAAGATCTCTGGGAATTACACAACAGCCACCGCCACAGCCCGGGCCTGGCCGTGCCTCTGCGCACACGGGCACGGCCCCACCACCCGTGCCCCGCTGTGCCCCCTGCACCCTGCCTGCCCCCAGCCAGCCGGGGCCACCCATGGGTGTGGGGAGGAGCAGGTCAGAGGGGTGCCCCGGCCCGGGAATGGGCAGGGGCAGTGGGGCAGGCAGGGGGAGGGCAGGGGTAGGCACTGGGGCAGTGGATAAAGAGGGCAGGGGGTGGAGCGGAGGGGCAGGGGAAAAGAAGGGGTTAACAGGCAGGCAG
>WUAM01000395.1:12537395-12563618 GCA_024336885.1 Actenoides hombroni
GCGCCGCTCGAACTCCTCGAAAGAGATCTTCCCCTCCAGGTAATCGATCAGCTCCGGGCTGAACCCCGACATCGCGCCGGCAGCCGGCGCACCGGAACCTTGTTCAGCGCCGGACGCGAGTCCGTCCCGTTCTGGCGCCCGCACCGCGCCGCGCTCTCACGCGAGGGTTCCGCCCCGCCGCGGCCCTTGGGGTTGGGGGGGCCGCCCGGCCCCTCGGCAGCGGCAGTGGCCGGCTTAGGTCGGAGGGGCTCCCGAGCCCGGGCGCCGACGGGCAACCGGGACCGGAGGCGGTCGCCGCCTCGGAAGGGCCGGCGGCGTAAGGGCCCAGGGCGTGAGGAAAGGGCCTTTGGCAGCAGCCTCAGGGCAGGTGTAGCTGACCTTTCCTTTCCCCGGAAAGGGGTGTTACCTTTGTAGATAGAAGGTTGTAGGTTTGTTTGTTATTTAACTTCATATACGTATTAGTTATGGGGCAGAGGGTTTAGGGCCTGGGGCATGATGAGGAGGGGGGGGTGGGAGAAGCAGCCATGGGGCCCCTGCGGCTGGTGTAGGAATCCCCCCCAGCAAACTTCAACTTTTCTGGTAAGAGAATATCTGAAAAAATCGCTGCAAACCACCTTACGACATCTAGTTCTAATAAAATGCAAGGTAACATTTATTTACTGATTTCCCCCAAAGACACTTGGTGGTAGTGAAAAGCAGTCCATTTATCCTTGTTTATTCAGAAACAAACACAATTCTGCTAAGCCAACTAGAGTAGCCAAACATGAAACATTTGTCAAGAGACAGCAAAGGTGCTATTTTAAGCATGACGTCAGATTCCAGAGGTGAAAACTGTTGATAGTGAGGAAAACTTTAACATTGTCAGGTAACTGTTAAAAAGTCAAAGCAGTAATATTTTGCTGTAAAGGTTACCGCTTCACATGAAGTTCAGCAGGGAATGCCTGAAAAAAAGAGAGAGAAAGAAAATAAATAAATAAATAAAAAGGATGAGAGACAAATGCAGAAATACTTGCATGCAACCAGGGTACAATCCACACCAGGACCTGGTTAACACTGACTGACATAGCCCAAATAACTGGAGCAGACCTCTACTTCCAGAAGACAGTTCTGAACACCAAAGAGAACTACCATGATCATCCTGAATGATGCAGGACAAATTACTTCCACCAGTAATTTTCTCACTGTAGCACCCCTTAAGTCCCTTTTCAGTTACTGATGCACAATACTCACTGTGTGGGTAATATTCTTTTTTTCTTGATAGAAAAATGTGGCAAAAAGAACTTAGTATTAAAATTTGAGTCCAGTCTTCATTATGATTCATGATAAGAATAGCAAAGCTTTGCTTTTGATTACAAGAGATATGCTTAAGCAGGCAGAGAACAGGACAGAGCTAAAATTCCTAAACTAAATATTGATTACAAATTAAACTCTAAGATACCAGGTAAATCACTAAAATGCTTAGAGTCAAAACATACTGAAATCTTCACCTCTTTGTAAAATGGAATAAAACTATTATTTACCTTTCATCAAAACTGCCAGTATTCACTGACTGTCAAAATGAAGTATGAAAGGATTTAATCATTACAGAGCATGGTTATGCATAGATAAAATAGCTGAGCAGTACATGCTATAAACTGAGGTTGGATTTATTAATAATGCAAGCTTGACTCCCTTCAGTTGTATTTCTTATTTATGAAGAGATGTGAATAAGTTGGCAAACCTTTTACTGAACCTTCCATTTTTAGTGGTAGAAATACGGAAGGCAGCATGAATGGTCAAAGAGGTAAAAGACAAATGCATGCTTTGTTAGTACAATATCTTATGTCTAAATTAACTTTCTTAATATATATATATCACAGGAAACCATTAGTCTCAATTTATAATTTTACTGATATCAATTACTTAAATAGAACCCGCATTCTCTATTATCTGTACATTTGCAGAATTCTCCACATTAAAAGAAAAAGAAAAGCGTGGTCTATATAAGTCTGCACAAGCACCACATGTTATTGTATCAAAGTAGTAAATACCTCCTAAATCTCTACCTCAACAATTTAAACCAACTTCAGACAAAAGTTAGGGTGCTACATTTTTAATTTATTGTGAAAAAGTGGTTGGTTTTATACTTCAGGCAGAAATGAGAATCACTTGAAACCAAATCTTGTACTTGGTTACATGTAACTACACTAGAGGAAAAGGCACCCTCTTTTACCTTGGTCAGCAGCATCTTTCAGCCTTTGAAATAACGTGGAAAAGAATTTTTCCTTTCTTCATAATCTGCAAATGCAGAAGCAATAGGATCTGAGTAGAACATGACAGGCCTTGGTCCTTCATTGTTCATACTGAAAGTAGCTGGGAACTTTCTGAGATCAAGACCCCTGCCCGAAAAATAAGCCTGGAGCGTTCTGAAAAACTGAACATATTTCATATGTGAAAACAGAGCATGCCTAGCAGAGATTAATTATTTCTACTGACACAAAGTAGAGCTAATATTTGTTCCTATGTGGAATTAAATCTTCTATTTTGATCAGAAACTGGTACAAGACAGGTGATATAACTTGGACATACCCACTCTGTCCATTGCTCCTGCACCTTACATGGAGTCCAAAGATCGCTGTTTACTGATCATCTGTGCTCCCCTATGAACCACAGAGGATTCAAACTGCATCCCTTTTAAGACAGGCACAGCAAAACCCTTGCTGAAGGCAAACAATACAGTTCTGTTATATATTTCTCCAAGAGTTAGCAACTGTGGGCAATTGATTTGAGTGGGCCCCTTAGATCAGTTAAGAGTAGAAATTAATGCTTCTTAAAACAGTGAGGAAAATTTGTGGGAAGCTGATTTTTTTTTTTCTCCTTCATAAATTCCTTGTAAGATCTTGCAAATGTTCCCTTAATGATATTTTTTCGCTGTAATTAACTTTCAGATCTTGAACCACTATTCATGACAATGTGTCAGATGCAAACTTAGTTGTACTTCTAAAAGATGAGACAAAATGAGTACACATTTGAGAGAAACTAATAATAATCATTCCTCTTCTGTTTCACAAAATGAGTGGTTGTATAATTAAACCAGATGTTAACTAAAGCTGCTGGATGGAGATATAAGGAACTTTTATGCACTAGTGCACACTGAGAAAGTCTCTTCAGTTAAGAGGTACATCTTGACTGAAAAATGTTCATCCAGTTGTGGTTATTGACTATACAAAGTGCACAATTACACACAGTACATTCTATGGGTCCCTCTTACCTTTAAATTTGGAGGATAAAAATTCTCATGATGGAAAACAACAACAAAACAACCCAACCCAAAGCAAAACAAAACCCCACAAAATTTAGGCTATCTTTATTGCAGTGTTTCCTTACCAGGTCTCTGTTTCTAGGGTTATCTAGAGGTTTCCATTTTTCTTCTGGTTGAAAAGGAGCACCCTTTGCCAATCCTCTCACAGCCAATATTGTATATAGACCCAGGAGCACCACTTTCCACATATTGAAGAGATGAACAGACTCTCTGTAAGAAGGACAATGAACCATGCTTCTTAAATCCTACAGAGCTGTCACAAGTAACACACAGAGCAAGCATGACAATCCAGTGGAGTGCTGAAAATAATTTATCCATGGCAAGCAAAATCTGCATACTGCAGATTACATATGTGTGCTATCAACTTTATTTGTTCTCCTGGTACAAATGTACTAGGAGTACTGAATAGTACTAATGTACCAGGAAGAATACATTATTCTAAAGAAGCAATTCCCATACCAAAGTTATTTCTAGACTCTGGATTCTCTTTCTGAGAGGGACTACGTATGACATTTAACACCAAATATTTACATTTGTAAATTTACATTTGTTATTACATACAGCCATTTTCATTGGCTGATTAGTTACAGCATCAGATCTCTGTCTGCTCCCAAGAGAGTGCAAACATATGGCTTCAGATGCAGACAGCTCAGTTTTTAAAATTCCATGAAATGAAATGGAAGTGTACTACATATATTAATAAATGCAATAATAATACAGCCTGGTATAACATACTAGAGACCCATTTCATAACTCGATTCAAGGGAAAAAAAACCAAAAGAAGAAATAATTCTCCCTTTCACATTCTTTAAGATAAAGCTTACCAGTGAATTTGGCTCTTTCTTGCCCCTTCTTGGTTAGCCTCCTTGTAATCTGTGAACAAACTGATCTCTGCACTTATATTTCTAGTGGACCGTAGGTGGGTGTCAATGACGTTAGCAGGAGTTCAAAAATACAGTAATGATTCCATCTCCATCCATGACATAAAGACTCTTGAGAATTTTATCCTTAATACTCTTAAGACCTGTTGCTATTGAAAAGTGCAGTGCAAATTCCTCCTCCCTAAGCCGTATTGCAGAAAATTGGAGGTAAGCATGTAATAAGTTTAAAAGAATTCTCGGCAGAGATAGCAGAGCTGTATCAAAATATTACTTTTAATTAAAAGTAATTAGCTATATCTCTAGAATGGTGACGAACAGATAATTACAGCTGGCTGAGTGGTTTTCAAGCAAGATGAGATATGGATCATTTTCTTGATGCTGAAGAGAGAGAGGAAAAGTAAGGTCTGTTTCAAGATCGAAAATCATAACGTTTTAATGGAAGTGTTGCTTTCCCACCCTGATTTTATCGGCAGTCAATATCCTCCTGGCAGACTAGAAACTAAGCCAACGACTGCAAGAACTGTGCTAATTTACTTTGACTCTATTTCACAGAATTCTTCATCTCAAAGCTGCTCAATTAATTTTTTTTTTCTTTTCCCTTGTAACTTCATTATACTCTTTTCTCCATTATTTAGACGATACTTTAGTTAGTATCACATAAAATGTGCCTCTAAATAGACATATTAAACCAAAAGATTTTTGGCGATTATCTTACTCCATATTATAGATGATTAATTCTGAATACAAGTTTTACATCAATTACTTTTCATAATAGACAACTTCCAGATAGCAGACTCATCGGGAACCAGAACAGCAGTAGCAACAGAAGACCTTGTAAAAAGGCAGGCCCCAATGTAAGGGAACTTTGTTGATTTTCTAACTAGATACTTATTTCTGGTTTAATGTTGTCTATAATGTACCTTCTAAATCAACCAGAAGTAGAAATATGTAGAGATGACAGGAAGGCCTGATTTACAGTATGGGATTAGACTTTAGTTCCTTATTTAGCTAAAAAAACCCAACAAACCAAACAAACAAAACAGGCCAGAACAGCAGGCAGTTTTCTTCCTTCTCTTCCCACCGCCCTCCTCCACCCTCCCCCAATTCTTTATCTAGAAACAAAAAAATGGAGGATATGCAGTATATTCAACTAGTAAATACCAAAATAATCCGTAAAATTGAGACAAGTTTTATTACTGTAGGAATTAAGGTAATTGGGTTGACTGACAAAGTACGTGGTATGAGGTACAGAAGAGATTCAATTAGCTGTCTTAAAAAAAAAAAAAAAATTAAAAATTCCTACAAACTTGTATTGTTGCTTCCTGAGATAAAAGTGTTTGAGAAACTGTTTGAGCTAAAAAATGTGCTTAGACTTAGCCCTCTTTTTCATGTGTGGTTTTTGGTGTGTTTTGGTTTGGTTTGAGTTTTGTTTTTTAAAGATAACTTCATTATAGCTCTTTCCTTCAGTGAAAGTCAAATACAAGCCGAACACGTTCATATTAAAATCCTATTAGTCTAATTACACTGATTGGACACAATTGCATCCTCCTTTGAAAGCAGGAGCTAGTTTAACAAAAGCCAGATGTCAGTGTGCTGCCTTTCTAATGCAGCCAAATTTAAGTACTGGGATTTCTTGACAAGTTATGTACTTAGACACACATCTTCAGTAAATCAAATCTGTTGAAAGTAGTTACACTAATTATATAGCCCTCATGGCACAGTAAGGAATACTCATGTATGTTTGAATTAAATTGCACTGCAGCTCATAGTGTTGCTTGTTCAGTTTCATGCAAGTTACTTCCAAAAGGTAAAACTCTAGAACAAAAGGCAAATTTAAACAAAGTACTTTAGCTGAGAACACATTTTACACACATAATGCTCAATATGCACTATATTATTCACCAAACATTTTCCATTTTATTGCATTTCCCACTCATACATAGCAAGGCAGGTTTAACAGCCCAAGGCACATGAGTTAAGACATAGAGACAAGCTTCATCAGGTATAATCTTTATTGTATTCTACTTGAGATGTGAAAAAAGGGTCTGTTACTTAAAGATTGCTCTAACCACAATTCTTTTGTTCGCTGTTTTTATTTTCTGCTTGGAATCCCAAGTATTACAAATTAGAAACTGATCCACATGAGTACCTGAGCGAACACTAAAGGCCAACTTTCATCACAACACTCATGAGCAAGTTTGTACAGCAGAAGTACAGGTAACATTCACAACACTCTACAAAGTATGACAGGTAAGTGGCGCTTTTTGAGCTCCCACTCAAACTCAACTTCAACAGAAATGTACCAGTATCTAAAAGTGCAGTTTCTAAAGATTCTGAGATTTCAGCTTTCAGCAATTTCAACACTAGCTGAAGATACCTATTCTCCAGGGTTTTCTCAGCATCTCACAAGCCAGGGACTTTGCGGAAGCTTGTGACACATTGCATTGACTTGTAGCTGAGAATTCCCTTAGAAGCATTGGAATAAGCACAATAATTTATTATAGCATTATTCAAACATTTATAGGTAGGACCCTGCCAACATCTCTAGAAACCTGTAACTATTAAAAGTTTGCACCACCTACAACACCAGATTTACACAAGCTATATAAGAACTGAAAACATAGGAAGAGTTAAAAACATGTAAGAGAGGTTGCTCATGAAGACAGAGATTTCTCCAAAAATTACATTAGTGTTCTTCAAAGTTTTAAGTCATCCTAAAATGAAACAAACAACAGCCCCCTTCCTCCCCACCCAATTACCAAAACAGGTCAACATTATTGTGTCACTGTGCTTGGAAAAGCAATTCAAATGTAAGCAGAGAATCAAGTTACTAGGCCTAGGTTACACAGTTTTTCTCAAGGCCTTTAAAGGTAGTTCTGCCTTCACAATGGTTTTAATATTAGCATATTTTGTTGCTAGGAAATCAACACTGGCTAGGAGTACTGAAACAACATCATCATGAAAGAAAGAACAAGTTTGGTGACTGGCATGAGAGTTTTAAAAGTCCTACACTAACATACAGAAGGAAGTAGCAGGGAAGTCACAAATATTGCATGTTATCTGCTGCGCCACAGCATCAGCAGCATTGTGGCAGCCAGGTTCAGGTTAGTCCTCGATAAAAGCAGGTTAATAACTGGGATTTGTATTGCTTCAAACAGTTACTGTGATCAGCTGACAGGCAGGCATTTTGTGTGCACACCTAAATATCCACAATCCAACAATAAGCTTTGAGATGGCACTTTATTCAAGATCCAGTGTTACACAGTGCTCATAGCAGGGAGGAGGCAGGGGCAGGTCAGAATTTGGGGGGGGGTGTCCAAACCATGCAAAAAATCCTGTAGAGACACATAAGGAAAGCAACGGAGGCTTTTCCTGAGCTCTTCATACTAAAAAAATAATATAAAAGTAATCCTTCTACTATATCAAAACAATATAAGAAGATCTTCGCTATTTCTGGTTTTAATGAACTGTAGAGAACAGAATATATAAAAGTGGTCCATCACCACCACCAGCACATCCCCCCCCTCCCCAAAAAACCAAACCAAAACAAAAAAATCCAACAACACAAACCCCAACAACTTTCATGGTTTTATGTATGATTACTTTTCCTAAAAAGTGAAATTCATTATTCAAAACTCCTGAAGCTTTAAAACAACCAACAAACCCCACCCCTGTCTAGTTTTCTTCTTACACTGGAATATTGATACTTAATGGCTTAAATACAATATTTTGCTTAAAGTACCATTAGAAGATTTTTTTTTCTTTTGAAGAAACTAATGAAGACAATTTTTACAAATAATTTGATACACAGACTTCAAAGATGAGACAGATATCTGAGACTAGTTTTCTTTCCTTATTTTTCTTTCTTTGTCACAATAGAAAGAGTTGAGAAATTAAGGTCAGCTAAAACTTTCTGACTTTGGCTGGTATGATTCTAAACCACAAATACATTGTACTTGTCACAAGTTTTCATTTCTGTAAGTGTAGTAAAACGGGGTAAAAATAGTTTTTAAAGGTATTTTCCCCAAATAAATTTTCAGTAAGATCCACACAAATATTTTTGGTCAACTTCAAAAATCAAATATAAGGCTACAGAAGTCCACAGGCTACAGTCAGAGTATATTCATTTACTGGTTTAAGGCACTGTTTTTTTAATCTTTTTTTTTTTTAATCTAGAAAGCTACAAGTTTGAAGTCACAGTGAGGAACGTCACATTTCAATTTTGGGCTGGCATTCTAATTACATATGTCACATCTGCTACCCGTAGACTTCTGTAGAATGTTTCAGTTATGCTGCAATCTCACATACTGTTTTCAACACTCAAAGTGACCTAAGTGGAAAATACTGCAGCTCAAATTAATCCAAAAAATAGCGCGCTTAGCTTTTATAAAACTAATCATTTGCATGTTTGATGTTTAAAATATATACATACCCTGAAATTATTGAAGCTGAAGGGAAAAAAAGCCTTTGCTGGTACTTCAACAAACACGCAACACTGCAGTAGAACAACGGTCTACAGGAGAGCTGCTGCATACCTTCACTAGGTCAGTCACAGTGCCTACTGTTGCTGCCACCATGATGTCTTCTACCACATCAGAAGGATACTGCAAACATAATCATGTATGGAAGGAGGAACTGTAATGATGTGCTGCAAAGCAATAACTGCATGTGTGCTATTCCTGACTTTTACAGACTCCAAATTAGCTCTGATACCACACAGATTCCTACAGAATCTGGACCACAACCTGCCAATAACTATCAAGTGGCCACGTGTACAAGATTTGTTCACGACAGCACAAGTGACAAAACCATACTGCATTTCAGAATGCAGAATGACACCCTAAATCTTAAGCAAAATTTAATTCAAAACATAGCAGCTTTGACTCAGGTTTTCATGCTACAAGGCAATAAGCACATATTTGAGGCAGTTATATGCTTAGATACATAAAAAATTGAGGTACTGGGCAGATTTCCTTAAGTAAGAGCTACAGAATTTTCTCCTTAAATGCTTTAAATTTATTTTTTAAAGTAGTAATATTTATTAACAAGATGGAATTCATAGATTTTATTTAAGCTTTAAGACAAATGAGATGATTAAAAGCTTTGAATACATTCTTCCATAAATAAGAATATACAACGGAAAATATAATATTTGTAAGAGGCTCTCCAATAAACTTTAATATTTTAAAGATTCTAATTTGAATACTAGTTTACAGTTCTGGCTCTTAAAAAAAAAAAAACGTAGAAAAACTATTTCACTTTAACATAAAAAAATCAGTCTGTTTTCAATTGTTATTCCTTGTCACACATTTCTAGAGGTATACAAGAGCAGCATGTAGCTTTGGTGACATTCCCTGAAGGAATGGTGATGAAAGTTTTAAAACCTTATACAGTACAGTGCTAGGTGCTTATAAAAGATAGCTTGATTATCTCCCAGAGAAAAAAAAGAGGTAAAAAACTCAAAGCTGTAAATTAAGTGACTAACATTCATCATGAAATGGAAAATAAGCATTAAGAATTTAGCATGGTTTACAGCTAACAATTTTCTAATAGCTTAGTGACTTAAACCAGCAGCACAATTATTGTATAGACACTATAACCAGTTCCAGAAACACTTTCAGTAACTCAGGAGTATTGAAGGTCTGTAAATCAATGAGTTTTTCTCAGTATAAGACAAGAGTCTAAACACAGTCATCACTGTATTGAAATAAACTTGATAAAATGAGAGCTTCTCAGATTTATTCATAGGCACATAATTGACTTTATTCTGTCACAGAATAGAAGCAGATTTATTAGATTTCAGAAAAAAAAAGTCAAGGACAAATTTATAACCCTGTTACTGGCAAACACATGGAAAATTAGACTTCATATCAGACACTGACATAAGCAACAATGTTTTTTGGGTTTTTTAGATATCAATACATATTCTTTTATTTTTTAAACACTGACTTTAAAGGTAGCCCATTTAAGTTATAGTTGAAAAGTTCATTTAGACATACAGGCAGGCTCTATGTCTTCTGCAATATATTACTACTATGCCTTTTAGGGTTATGTTGTCTTATTAGTTTGTTTTCAAACTTAGCAAATTAATATTTTGGAATTAATTACTACGTGTATCAGCTTACTCAAACCAGAATCGGAGCAGAACTCTAAATATTAGAAATAATTAACTTAACTGCCAGTTACTGCAATTTATTTATTTGTTTTGAAAACAAACCCCAAACCAATCAAAACCCAAAAAGCAATCCCCCTTTTAACAGGATGCTGAAATGTGATACACCGCAACCAACTTTTAATCGAAGCTGAAAATACCACCTGTGGGTAACATTCATTCATTCAGTTTCAAGGTACATTTGGTAATTCCAGTTAAGAAGCAACCATTTTTCCTTACCAGACAAATACAGACCTTTTATGAACTATGAGCTGTGGCTGTACCTACTATGATAGCAGCATGGTAAGACTATGAGGAACACATTTGATCATACTAACCAGAAAAGATTATAGACTTCAAGAGCAATTCAGAGTATGAAGATGTCACTTAAAGCTTCTCATTAAATCTCCCCCTGCCAGATTCTGCTGTACATATATGCTGTACCTAAAAGGACTGACATTTGGTACTCTAGGTTCTTACCCTGTTTTTTATTCCATTTCTGATAGTTTATTAAAAAAGTATTAGAAAAGAGACACACAAATAGTTCTTATTCTGAATGCATCCTGAGGTACAAGGCAAACAATTGTGGCTTAATCTCAACCTAAATGCTTGATTATGTAGCTTAATCTCCATCTCAATGTGGTGAGCATCCACACGGATGAAGACCAGTGGTTTTGCAAGAGCAATACCTCAACTTCCAAAAAAAGGAGAGAACAATAGAATTTGAGTCTGCTTGTTAAAAGAAATCCTCCCTTAAAGAGCAGAGGTCTAATCCATTACGAGTTAATTTGTGTCTCCCACACAGTCTAGAGAATCTATTATTTGAATAAGAAACTGGAATTTTAATTTAGTTAAAGTTTCTAAGAGATCTTACAATATTTTTGCCAAAAGCTGTTTCATAAATGTAGCTTACTCATGATAAAGGATATTTCGGTAATATTTACACTTCCTCATCCACACAATTAAAAGTCTTTATAGTGAGTTAGCCTACATTTTTGCTGAGATTGTAATTGTGAACAGTGGCAGAGCTAGAAATTCATATAACGGAACCCTCTTCTCTAAAAGCAAAAACAGTCACTGTATTTTACCCCAAACCCCCCAATTTTAGAGCGTTATAAAATCTTGTCCTTTTCAGAATAGCAAGTAGGATCATTCATCCTCTCTTAGAATGGGATGAATTTTCTCTGAAAATCTAGTCACCTAATCACTCAAACAGCTGAAGTTACACAGTTGAGAATCACTGCAGGATCCAGACGTACATCTCCAAGAACAGTTTTCATCACACAGAATGCATATAAATCCAAAGTAGGAGTAAGATTTCCCCTCCCTCCCTCAGTGAAGGTAAAACATCTCTGAAAAAAAAAAGGAGCATCAAGGGAGAAAAATTCTGTCATCTGGGATCTCAGACCCAGGATTATATCTACTTCTACCTCCAAATTGAAAATCAGGTAGGATTCTATGCAAGATTCTGTAACCCATTTCATGAAGAGTGATACCAGCTATCAACACAATACCCAGCATTAAAGGTATAATTAAATTTTTTAAAATGTGTTATTCTATGCTGCTGTAATTCAGAGGTTTCACATTGTGGCAGATTTTGGAAGACATCAAATCTACTACATACAGAGACTGTTTCCTCTCCTTATTCTGATCACTGTTTTATTCCACCAGCAGCTCCAACAAATGGATTCGTGCATAAAGAGCCCATTAAGATGGCAAAACAAAATCAGAAGTAAAATACAGTAGTAAACCAAAAGGACCATGAAGGCCAAGGAAAATTATCTTCCACAGAAATCAGATCCTGCACATTTCACAACAGTTTTTTTTTAACCAGCCCCAATGCAATTCTGCCACTGTCTTTAATTCACAGCCATTCGAAAGCAGAAAAATTACTCTATTCTTTTAGGTCTGAATTGCAACTTTTGCCAACTGGTGGATTTAGCTACAAGTGCATTTAAACACACAAATTATCTTATATATGTATACTGGAGCCTACATTTGGTTAGAAAGTATCAATATATAGTCTATTCAAGTAACTTTTCTCATTTACACACACTATTTATAGTTTAACTGATTACTGATACCAGTGACAGTGGTTTGGTTAACTACAATAATCTTACTCATTTAAAGCAGTTTTAATGACTTACTGATGGCTTGAACTGCTGACTTGTATATAAAGTGGACAAAACAGGTGCCTACTTCACATTTGTCCTTCATTTTTTGAAAGTCACTGTGTGAATTAGGTCTTTGCAGCCAGCGCAAACGAACTGACCCTGACAATAAGCTAGAACTAACTGAGGCACTTCAGGCAAGGTTAATGAAATAGGATAAAATTAATAGGTCAGGCTGGCTGTGCTACTGTATCAAGAATATACTTGACTGACTGTGGACGGCAGATTTCCTCTTATTATTCATATCAGATGATTGAGCTGGTCTAGTATTTCCATATGAAGATAAGGGATATCTCAGACAGAGCGGAGACAGCTAACACAGAAGCATGTAGTAGGCTCATCTCTGCGTAGGATCAATACATCATTTGAACCTAATGGCTACTGAGATTTCCTTTTTTGGCAAAACTCTTACCCAGGGGACAGAATTCCTTACACATAGCTGTTTTAGGCTTTATTACAAATGGCAGTCACTGTAGCATCTAGGCACTAGGATAATACTTATACAGAGCTAATAATCGTGGTCAGTATTTCCCACTACTACCAAGAGTTTGTCCACTTGAGGAAGTTAGCACTGTGAATTTAGTTAGCAGGATGTGAATTTACAGTGTTGTAATTATTCCACATTAATTTCCTGTATGGACATTTATTATGAGATGGTTGATTCTCCATTTGCAATAGCAAAAAAAGCCTGCCTTGTTTACTTGGAAACAGTGTGGTACAGCAACTGCACTGCAGCTCACACCGTACCTCAGCGTTTGCTAACTTCTACATATGGACAAAGTCCAAGGAGTAATTTCAGAATTGACAAAATTCCAGAGAAAACTGGCAATGTTTTAAAACAACATTACAGCAAATTGTTTATGAATCTGCTGGTATCCTTCCTGAATAGAAAGCTACACAGAATATTGTTGTTTTCTCACTCTCACAAAAAGTAAAATGTATAAGACTTTCAATAATCTCACAAACGTTCAACTCACACAGATTGAACAAATGATTTGATAGAAATAATAGTTCTATATAAGGAGTACATTCTACTTTGTCTAGACACAACTGTGGCAGCTTTTAACTGTAGCATAAAATGATTAAGAGGATACTTGGCTGTGTAGTATTTTTTGTGATAGTCACAGTGTGCTTGAAATGTATTGAGTTTTAACCAGCATAACTGAGACCTGAAAGAGATACAAGTTCAGAACATAAGCACTGTGTGGCATAGTGAGTAGAAAAAGTCTGTTTCAGCAAAGTAGTACAGTGAAGTATCAAAGTGTCTACAAGGCAAACAAGAGTATTGAGATATTAGGCTAATATGATTTATGTGCTTACACACTCACGTTGTTGTTAATTCGCTAAATTTTCACAGTCAAGAAATAAACACCATGAAAAGCTTTCTAAGCAACATGAACAGAACCACAAACTTTTCATCCAGTATTCACAGTTCTGTCCCCCCCTCCCACATAATGTAAGCTACTGATGATGTTAATAATCTAGGTGTTGCTTTGTTGAAATTTGCCCCATCTCCACTGTTGAGTTTCTGAGCTGCACTGTTCTTGCTGTGTATAACGAAGATTACACCATACAACACAGCACATGTAGAAGAAGGGAAAAGGTTACAAAGTGTGGTACTTTGTATAAATGCATTCGTCCAAAGGCCAACATTGCAACAGACAAAGGGAGTGGAACTTTGGCTGCGATCTTCAAGAGTTTACTGTAAGAATATAAAGAAAAAAAATGCCATTTTTGTAGCCAAACATGCAGAGGGTATGCAAATAACATATTGCATTTTCTTTTGAGAAATAATTTATGGATTTCAAGGCTTTGTTAGCTTTTAAAACATAACAAACGGGGGTAATGGGCAATAAAAACCGAGGCATGAGCAAGAGCAATTATTCAAAAAGACTAATAAAATGTCATTAAGAGGTACCAGTCAAGAGGATAAACTACACTGGTTATTATTCATGGTCTTTCATAAGGCACTAACATTGTATCTGAACAAGAAATGCTCTACCTGTCAGCAAAACCAAGAGCTCAAAAGATCTTTATCTGGTAGAAAGCCCATTACATTTGTACAAGTGTGGCCATAAGTGGGGGCTACAAGAACATAATTATAATGGTTTAGAATTCACTTTTCCTTGTAATTTTCTGACAATAATCGCTAAATGTATCAGGATTTTGTAACATTTAAAAGGATTCAATGAATTGTGAATAAAAAAAGTCACTGTAACAGAATTCTTTATGCAATCACTGGTTCTGATAGCAAATACTTCAAGTCCATGTGGTAAACACCAGTGATTTTCTCCCCTTAGCTGAACTACAGGCAATTTGCACACATTTTACCCAGACTTTAGGATTTCACCATATGAGTTTAACAAATCTTTACATAGGCTGAAAAATTACATGTCCGTGCAGCATAAATTAAGTTTTACTACATAAACAGAAGCACTAAGAAGCAGGAAAACAAAAGCTAAGGATTAGGCTACAGTACCTTGATTTCACTTCAGAAGTGCTTGAATTCATGAGGATTTCTAAAATGCACACGAGGATAATAGCTGTAGATCTACATGGGTCAGGATCAAGTCTAACACTGTACCTGTAAAAAAATGATTTAAAAAGCATGATACTTCCAAACTAGGCTAACAAATAAAATCCAAGATGGGAACAAGCACATGCTGGTAACAAACATACACAAAATGTATATGGCATCACAGACTGACTTTACATATTTTCTTAATTACTTCCTTCGGCATATCACCAATTCACTTAACACCTATTTATATCATGACATAAACCAGGCTGCAGAGAAAAAACAATTAAAATTAACAGAAGTCTTTGATACCGTAAGGTAGGTAATAATATAGAGTGTCAAACATTTGCAATTTTTACTATCTTCAAAGGTTCATATTCTTTTCTGCCACCTTATTGTCAATTTAAGAATTTACCTGAGATTTTTTAACCAATAAATTAAAGATGGCAAGTTGAGCAGCACAATCCATGTGAATAAATTGAGAATTGTAACATGCATCTTAAGACTGTTAACAGCTTCAGCAACTGTTGCACTGCTGGAAAGAGACTGTGTTGCTTTTGAGGTACTGTCCATCGAACTCTGGTTTTTGACTGGGTGTATACTAGAGTTTCGTGAAGTTTCTTTCGAGCAGTCTGAATCCTGAAATTAAAAGGCAAAAGTCATAAAAACATTCACATGCTAGGGGAGGAGGAGGAGAAAAAAAAACTGTTCACAACAGTACCATACCAGCTCTGATTTAAGAAGAAAATTTGCAATTTATCTCTCAAAAAGCCATCAAAAACAATGTTCACTTTTAAAGCATCTTGATTTAACCAGAAATTTATCTTACACTAAGAGAAATCAAGGTAGCAGAGAATCAAGGTAGAGATCAGTTAAGCATACTGGATATCCACAAGTCCATGGATCCTGATGGAATGCACCCATAAGTGCTCAGGATGTTGGCAGAAATCATTGCTGGGCCACTCTCCATCATCTTTGAAAGGTCCTGGAGAATGGGAGAGTTGTCTGAGGACTGAAGGAAAGCCAATATCACTCCAGACTTCAAAAAGGGCAAGAAGGAAGACCCAGGAAACTACAGGCCAGTCAGCCCCACCTCCATCCCTGGAAAGATGATGGAACAGCTTGTTCTGGGCATCCTTTCAAAGGATGTGGAGCAAAAGACGGTTATCCGAAGTAGTCAACATGGATTTACCAAAGGGAAGTCATGTCTGACTAATCTGACAGCCTTCTATGAGGCCATGATAGATGAGGGGAGGGCAGTGGATGTTGTCTTCCTTGACTTCAGCAAGGCTTTTAACAGTCTCCCACAGCATCCTCATAGGCAAGCTTAGGAAGTGTGGGTTAGATGAACGGACAGTGGGGTAGATTGAAAACTGTCTGAAAGAGAGAGCTCATAGGGTTGTGATTAGTGGCACAGAGTCTAGTTGGAGACCTGTAACATGTGGTGTTCCCCAGGGGTCAGTACTGGGTCCATTCCTGTTCACTATATTCATCAATGACCTGGATGAAGGGATGGAGTGGACCCTCAGCCAGTTTGCTGATGATACAAAACGGGGAGGAGTGGCTGACACTCCAGAACGCTGTGCTCTGCCCTTCAGCAAGATCTGGACAGGCTGGAGGGTTGGGCTGAGAGAAACCTTATGAAATTCAATGCAGCAAGTGTAGGGTACTGCACTTAGGGAGTGCTGATCAACACAGGATGACCGTGAGCCAGCAATACGCCCTTGGGGCTAAGAGGGCCAATGGCATCCTGGGGTGAATCAAGGGGAGTGTGGCAAACAGGTCGAGGGACGTTCTCCCCCTCTACTCTGCTCTGGTGAGACCACATCTGGAGTACTGTGTCCAGTTCTGAGCTCCCCAGTTCAAGGAGGACAGGGAACTGCTGGAGAGGGTACAGCAAAAGGACTATGAAGATGGGGACTAGAACATGTCTTTTATGAGGAAAGGCTGAGGGATTTGGATCTTTTTAGTCTGGAGAAGAGACAACTGTGGGGGAGATCTTATCAATGCTTATAAATACTTAAAGGGTGGGTGTCAGGAGTCTGGGACCAGGCTTTTCTTCAGTGTTGCCCAGTGACAGGACAAGAGGTAACGGGCACAAACTTGAACATAGCAAGTTCCATCTAGACATGAGGAGCAGCTTCTTTACTGTGAGGGTGACGGAGCACTGGAACAGGCTGCCCAGAGAGGTGGTGGAGTCTCCATCACTGGAGACATTCAAAACCCTCCTGGATGTGTTCCTGTGTGACCTTCTCTAGGTGAACCTGCCTTGGCAGGTCAGTTAGACTAAATGATCTCCAGAGGTCCCTTCCAGCCTCTATCATTCTGTGATTCTGTAAGAGTTTATGTGTCTTTGGAAGAAAAAAATGGAGAGTGGAGATGCCCTGACACCAACACAGTGATAAGAAATTGAGTTCTTGGAAGGAAGAATAACAGAATAAAAGGAGTAATAAAGCATGAAGGTGAAAATCACAAATTCATGGGAAAAGATACAGAAGTTAATGCAACTGGGAGTAAAACATCAGCCGTAAGAATAGCCGTAAGATAAACTGTGAGTTGGCAGATGCTAAATTCAAACAGCAGAAAAAACCCCAACCCACAGATGAAACAAGACAGAACAAAAATATATGGAAAGAAGAGAAGGAAAGGATTTAAATCTAAACAAACAAAACATACTCAAAGAAACACAAAGAAAACTGTCAACAACTTTTTCTAGCAGACTGCTTTTTTAACTCCGTTTGCAAAAAAGAACAGGTACTTATTATATGCTTGTATCCACACATGCTTAGATCTTGAATTCTGCACCTTGAAGTAACTGAAAAACAAAGTTTGCAATGCATGACACCCAGTGCTTCTTCACTCCTTCTCAAACAGCTCCCAATTTAGTGCAGTCTCTGTCCATATCCATCTAATAAATCATATTTGTCATCTCCTGATGAAAAAAAAACCCCTAAACTCCACAAACTACCTATCTGGAAAAAAAAATATTACCTGCAGTGTAGACTATTACCTAGAAATTACATTTATTTCTTTAGATAAGGCACACATAACCAAATAGCAAAATTTAGACTAAAGCTATTGTTCTGAATGTTTTCTTCCTAAATGAACTTCAGACAAGTTCACACTGCAGTGACCTTGAACGGTGTGTGCAATACTCACATGTGATGGAGCAGGCTACTTGTGTCCTGGGTTTTCTTTCACATCATGAGCACAGTAAATAAACTACAGCCATCCAGTCACCACAACACAACATAATACCACCAAGGCAAGACAGTAACAATTCATAATGCTTATGTTTGTCTAACAATTTCTGGTCACAGTTTTGACCATAAATGGGAAACAGACTTACCCCATGAAGCATGTTTTGTTCTGCTCTTGCATTCACGTGTAGTTTTATAACCTGTAAGACAGCCAGTTCAGCTTTTTTGAGTAATGTTTATTCACACAAAAGCTGTAGTATACAAGAATGGGGCTAATTACTTTTTGACCCTTTTAATAGCCAGATGATTCTAGGAGCCCAATGGAACCACAATTCGAGAACTCCCTCTGCCTTTTTTATCAGCAGCATCTGAAGTGCTCTCTTAAGGAAGGACTGCCAAGCACAGAGAGAAAACATGCTGCCCTCCTTTCTCTCCTTCCACTATGCTTGACAGGGAATACAGAGTGGAAAATCTGTGTAATCTGCACCTTCTTCTGCTAATCCAGTTCTACTTCATTTGCAGCAGAAACCCTTAAACAGGCCAGAGAATTAAGTCCCATTTCGGAGATTTACTGCAGAAGGGGGAGTAATGTCAGCATGGGAATGTCCTTCACAAGGTAACCTTGAGTCACAGGGAGTTCAAGTAGAGATAGACTTGTTCCTCAGTCTGTGCTTTCTGCAGCCACCTGCCTACTTCAGACCACTTGTAAACTGCTCTGCTCTCTGCCCCTACTCGGAGATGCATGCTCCAATACTTCCCTAGTAGCTAAGTATAGTAGCTAATTTAGCAGCTATATAACCATAGGGTGAATCAGATAAGTTAGACACTCTGATGCAAGGAAGACTATGGAAACTGAATAGCAGGGACTAAATATGGATCTTCGTGGCCTTAGCCAAGGGATCAGATTAGACATACAGGGAGACTCCTAATTCTACAATATATCCACCCTCCTTCCTTTTACTCCATAAAAATCTGTGAAAAGTCTTTAGAGATAAAAAGTATTTGACAGAACATGCCAGTCCTCCCTTTCCTAAAGTTTCTCTTCAAGGGGAGTTATTAGTCCTTGATTTTATAACATTACCTAACCACAAATTAAAAAATCGTAATTATGTACATTATTGTAGTGGGCATATGGGACTGTACTTTTTTTTGGAAAAAAGCATTGTCAAAAGAACAAAATCATTCTAAAGATTACAGGATTGTGAGAGTCTGATAAGTTCAAAAAAGACCTTTAAGCCTGTGAATAATATGGGAATAATAACCTTTAAGTATGAAAAATGGTAACTTGTATTTTTGCTTTTAGCATGGGGTTAACTCAAAGCATACAAAATTCTGAATTCAGTTATAAATTCAACATTTTTAGCCTTTCAGTACCTTAAACAAGTATTGGAGATAAATAATGAATACAGCAAATGCACCGCAAGTGGTCCAGCTCACCAAAGCGAGGGATAACACCCCGCACAGTCTTCTGGGTGTAATCAACTTGGTATCTTTTTGAAGTACAGCAGGGCTAAAAAAAGAAAGACAAAACTGCCGTTATGCTCTTGTTACAACATCAAAGCTACAAAGATCAAAGAATAGTTCTGGTTTGTGAATGACTGAAAAGAATAAATTTCTCCTGAACGTTAATTAAACACCGAAAAATAAAGTTTGACAAAGTTGAACATATACATCAACTGCTCCATGAGCTACTTTGCAGAAAATGACAAAGATGAGCTGAGAAGGTGTGGCAATGAGTGGAATGGGGTAGGGAAAAACTGCAACAGAACTATGAAAAAGTCTGTACTTCTTGGATAATCACAGGACATTCCAGTATGAAAACAAGACACTGAAATCAGAAAAAAACCCCACCATTGTTTGGAAAGTACAATTTTAAAAGCCTTTACAAGAAATATCAATAATAATGACAAAAAGAAGGGTAGCTGATGAGAAGAAAGAATTGCACGGACAGCTAGTGACAACATTGTTGCTGCTGGCCATAACAGATCATTTCAGAACACCAAGCAAAAGTCAAGTGAATACTATCTACTTCAGAGAGTTTGACAGAAAATGTTTTTTTCCAAGAAATTCAGGACTGGATCAAAACTTGGGTAACCAGTGTAAGGCACTAGAATTCCAAAATGAACCAGATGACTTACAGGCAGGCATATAAAAACTTATTTTCCTGACTCTGCCCAAGACATCCTCAGGATTTGCAGGAAATAAAAATCTTTAATTAAGAGTATGAATCAAGCTTAAAAATTTAGTGAAGAGTAGTTTCAAAACTGAGAAGTTCATCACTTCATCACTTAAAGCTAATACTGAGGTTTCTGTGCATCCACTGTAATTTGTAAACAAGATGGCTGGGAAGAAATAGCTGACACAACATCTTCTGGTCTTATTCTGCCAAGTAATAGAGCTAGTAATAAAAAAAAAAAAAAAGAAAAAGACAGTTCATTTAGCAACTATTTTCTGAATAAAGAGCATCCCAACCAACTTTCTGAAGATACAGAGTTGTCTCAAATCTAGCTGAGGACTGTTAATCAGTGTGAGAAGAGTCAAACCATTAAAAGAGCTAAGCATGTTATCCAATATATTAATTTACTCTTCCAAAATTTTTTTATCTTCCTTGCCTTTTTAAAATCCTCTTTTGTATTTGAATACTCATCTCTACAAGCAAAAACATTCCAGTGTTCTTAGATCTATAAAATTAATCAGTCTTGTAGGATGAAATTAATGGCCAAGAAGTTTTTGTTTTACAGATCTGTTTATCATCTTTAATGCAGTTTATCCAATATGAACAGAGCAATGGATTGCAGTGCTTGAAGTCCCTTTTCTAAATATATACATTTATATTTTGAATTTCTGAAAAAGGAATAGTTCAGTTGCTTGCTTTTCCCCAAAAAGCTTTCCTGAAAACGAAGCTGAAAACCTTTGTAACAGCTGGTGAAGAAAACGAGAAAGTGATTTATGTTACCTTTTGGAGATGTGGAATAAGCAGTGTGAGGCAATCCTTATACTTCATTAGCACTTAATGCTGACAAACCCAGATGGCTAAAACCATGTATGAACTATATTGCAGACTTTAATCTGCCCAAGTATTCACAGTGAAGCAAACAGAAAAAAAAAATTGACAGGGTCACAGTAATCTAAAAGAGCATAATTATGTAGCATAATGTTGTTTTACCTAGTTATAGTTAACCATAATGAAGAGAAGACTCTCAGTGATGTAGAGAAAAATACTCCACTCCAGTAGGCAATGCCTGTCCCGAAAAGAAATAGAATCAGGGACACAAGGGGGAACCATGCATCCTGACTACTCAGTACAGCAGCATCCACCTCTGGTAATGACAGTGATTCCCATATCTCTCTAAACCAGTCAAACCTGCCAAAAACATGAAAGCAGTATTACTTATCACTTCCAATCGCCGTTACAGTAAGATACATATCAACTATTCTTCCTACTACAGTCTTTCAAACAAAATCACAGTCAGGTGTTCACAATGGCTACAGATAAAATGTTCACCCCCACCACTAGTTTTACTAAAACTTCTGTTTTGGAAACTGCTTTAAATAAATAAGTTAGGCAAACTCACCCCTGCAGAAACACAACAATGCTTATGAGAGGTTCTGCTTTGTAGGGTTTAGCTGTCCTAACTAGTTCAAGAGTAAAGTCTGAACACCGGCCTAGAACCAAGAACACAGAGAATCTAGAGTTATTATTTTGTCATAAACTTTAAGGAAGAAGATCCACACCAAAAAGTAAATTCAGAGAAAGGTTTGAAAGTTTACTTCAAAACTAGATAACCATATCTTATAACAGTACTATTAAGTCAGCATGGTTCATCATCAAGGCTGGATGTGATCACTGGATCACTCATATTCAGGTAATATATCACAAGAGCTTCTAGAGAGATTATGGAGTTTGTTACAAACGTCACCTAAATTTAACTAAAAATGCGTTTGTCTGAAGACACATCTAAAATGTAGTTTGCAAATCTCATCTTCATGCAAGAAATAAAGGGGTTTGTGCATATTAATAATATATTTTAAGCTTTTACATGTATTTTTAAGTAGACTTCTATTAATTGTAAAATACTGCGTATCACCAATCATTCTCAAGAAAGAGACTGCAGAGTGAAATAACATGGAAATATTCTGCTGCAGCACAACCTTGGAGAACAACCAACAAACAAAACCCAAACCTGACGAGCACAGATTCAAGTACTTGCATAAGTTCAATGAAACATGGTTTTAAAAAAACCAAACCAAATAACCCCACAACTGGGTAGTCTTTCAACAGTAAATTAGAGAATTAATTTCTCTTTAAACACTTGTGGCAGAAAAACAAATTTTTAGAAGGTACCTGTTGACATCAATGTGCTCAATTGTCCTCCATAAGTAAGAAGAATATTAGAAACAACATAGACAGGGAGAGCACCAGCATGGAACCTTATTATCTGAAAGACAAGGATATAAGCATAACTTTTAATTTATATATACAAAAATGTATTAAAAAAAAATACACACAGAAATATTATCATGAAGCCAGTATGGTAACATCATCACAAAAATCTTTCTGAAAAGATTCATACAGTTTCTCATGTGTCAGCACTTGGTAACCACCATTGGCAATTAGTGTTATATATAGAAAATACTCAGGTCTTTCATAAACAGCTAATCAAATGTGTTTTGATAAATGATGGAATAATGAATGCATACTTTTCTTACCAGTCAAGACAATTAATAAAAGAATACAGTGGCATATTAATGGTGTTTTGTAAAATAAAAAAAAAAAAAAATTTAGAAAAAATTTAAAAGGCCACTTTCCAAACAAAACCTTCATACAGTTATATATGCTTTTGGGCAAAGAATTTTGAGAAGCCATTGCATGTGTGTTTTAATTGGTTTCCACTGTGCCAAGTCATGATTAATATTCAAATAGCACATCAATTCTTCTCAAACAATAACAAAACAAAGAATCCTTGCTATAAATGCATACATTCAAACAGAGAAACTTGCCAGTAATATTCCAGCACTACACCTAGGTGCTTGCAAAGTAATTACTTTTTAGACTCAGAAAACTGCAGATGGCTAGTCTATTTTTACTGATACCAATGTCAAAATGTATTCTTCATTGATAACGAAAGAAAATTTGTTGAAAAGGAGCATATGGATCTCCTTAGACCTCTTTTTCATAACTTCCAGTTGATGCCAAATGTATTTTAAAGTTTTAACACTACTGACTCATCACGCAAGGAAGTGTAAGTGACCTGCAGTCTCATCTCCTTACAGATATTTGCCTAACTGCAAAGCCAAATGCTCAACATTTACTTTAGCTCTAAAGAGCTTGAACGCTTTCCTAGTCCTCTGAAAACTGAGGCCTGACTTTTATCTGGATGGGATGCCTTGCCAAGTGACAAGGTTTTAAATGGTCATTGAATAGTGTGCCTCTTGGCATCAAGAAGGAATTTGAAGTGCCATAGTAGGGAGGGGAGGAAGGGAAAACTTCTATAGATGCTGCTGACATAAAAACCAATCTATTATTAGAAGGCTTTCTTACTTGCCCAAGAACCTGTAAAAGTGATGTCTTCAGAATTACCTTGATAAAAAAAAAAAAAGAAATATTTTATTATTATATACACTGCTAAGCATAAGTACAAAATAGTTTTATTTTTAAGAAGTCAAGTGTTAGAATACAGCAATCCCATAACTACAATGTACAATAGCCCACTACTGACTTTCTAAAAACAAATGATTTAAAGTTTTTCTTAGAAATGAGTCTAACTTTTAGTATTACACCAGCTCTTGCAAAACACTTGTAACATGCACTACACTTAAAGAAAGGCCAAATAACCCATCTTTAGATTTGCTTAGTACTTATTTTGATCAAGCTACATGTTTTAAATGACTGATTATGCAAAAATTATGCAGCAATGTAAACTAGCTATAAAATAAATTTGTATTACTCACTTCATACTGACAGTCTGAGGAAGAGTAAATATTTAGCTCTGGAACCCTGCTGTCATTTTGAGGCTGAGCAATATGCAGCTTTGCAGAAATCTCAGTAAAAGATGGAACTCTGAAACAGCAACTTAGTTGGTAATTGTCCTTATCAAAAAAAGCCAAACATGTTTTCAAAAAGTGAACATGGAGCAGATCTAGCACACCAAGTGTCAGCACAAGCTGTGAGTGAAATGGTAAAATGCACGTGTGTATTCTATCAGAAAGAGCTACGTAACCTTCTCCATCCACTGTCCTCTGAGCTATCAAGGGGCATGGTACTTTGGAAACAGACAAGTTTAGCACTAATGTACATACTGCCCCTCACAGAATATATAAATATGCCCATATCAATGGGAAGAACAGATTTTCAAGAATACAAATCAATCTCCTGCAAGTATTACGTTGTTAAAAATATGGGGACAAAAAACCTAGAACTTTCCTTAAGACCTCTATAAACAAGGAAGACAGTTTTCCAGTCATTTAAAATAAAGTCAGGTTGTTCAACTGCGATTCACGAGTCATACATATTTCAAGATTTATCATTTGATTTTGTCTGGACCATGCTGCTGAAGCAACTTAGAGCTGCTGTGTGATCCAAATCCTAGCTTATAGGAAAAAGCCAGCATCCGGAGCAGCCTCTATTTCCCACTCACGAGGGGATCAAAGATTATGCAGAGAATTTCAGGCCAGCAAATCCAACGTTTAGAGAGACAATTAGCAAGAACTATTAAACAAACAATTACTAGATATTATTTTTCTGAGTCAAAACAATGTTGTCTACAAGGGCAGAAAGGTAAATAAGGAAAAGATTCAGAAGCCAAACACTTAAGACTGGAGAAGTTGTCTCACATCAGAAGTATTACCATAACAGAATGCAACTATTCTTCATAAAACATATCAAGGAGTATGGTATAATTGGTTAAGTCCTTACTTTGCTACTGTTATTGAGTCTTCATGTGACCAGGGTATATGAAGTCTGTAAATACTGGGTTTTCTTTCTGAAATGGAAGAGAATTAAAGAATATAAAATCAATTAAGAACAAGATGTGACAACTATCTCCAAAAGCTAAAACACAAGTAAAACAATGGTGGCATATAGATCATTATACAGAATCACTGGTCTTGCAGCTACACTGCAGCTGCCATTGCAGTGCAGCCCAGTGCACTTAGCACTGAATAAAAATGACATTTTTTAACTCGTGCTGCTACAGACCGAGACAGAAAGACATCAATGTTTAAAGGCAGGACAGTTATGAGAAAACATATGAGGACTGATTCCACATTTTCTTTGAGCTACCATTCTTAACAAAAAGTGGAAAGTGAGAGATATTAGTTGAGACATTTGAGCAGATTATAATAGTACTGCCTGAATGCCATTGCATGAGAGGACATTTGTTTCTACCAGCTTCAGTCTTGAGAATTTTCAAGAAGCTTTGTTTTATAAATTTATAATTTAGAAGACTTATATTTTACCTTTGAGTGACTGGCAGTGGCTCTCTATATAGATTTTGAAAGCTTGATATATCTAGAATGTTAAAAAAGGTAGAAAAAATTTAAAAAAAAGCAAACAAAAATCACAGTCTCCAAACAGTGGTTACAGTAGCTTAAAAAATTAAACAGTATTCTTACTTGGTTGAAGTGCTGGAGTTGTACATTGTAAAATAAGCCAGTTGAATTTAATAGAATTTTCCGTGAAGAAAACCCTGTGAATGATGTATTATTTTCACATATTAGACACAATTATTTGAGAACTCACAATATCTTCAGTTGTTTGGGGTTTTTTTTCCAGAAGACTTGTGTCCTCCATCCGTTGGTAAGACAGCTCTCCCCCCCATACTTCTTATTTCTTTGTGTTATTAAGAAAAGCTGTATTAACTTCACAGAATCACAGAATGTTAGGGGTTAGTAGGGACCTCAAAAGATCATCTAGTCCCACCCCCCTGCCAGAGCAGGATCACCTAGATCAGGTCACACAGGAATGCATCCAGGTGGGTTTTGAATGTCTCCAGAGAAGGA
>WUAM01000395.1:12570054-12581325 GCA_024336885.1 Actenoides hombroni
GGTGAGCAGAAAATATGATCCATCATTTGTGTAAATATATAAAATATATAAATATATCTCTATTTTATATTCTCACTCCCCCAACCTTTGGGCACAACAAACATTAAATTTAGCAACTTCTATAGGAATAACGTTATTTAGACAATTCATTTGCTAAGGAAAGCCAAGTTTTACAAAATAAAAGACAGAAAAAAATGATATTCGATGGAGAGCTTACAAATTTAGTAACACTCTCTGCAACTTAACTAAAATTGCAAATTACTGAGAGCTGCAGGCCCAGCACAGCAGCTCAAGTCCCCATAATCCATTTCATATGACGCTTTACTTTCTCTCAGTATCCTAGTGCCGAGTAACGAAGGAAGATACTAATTAGAGTGAACAACAGAGCACATTTTGCTGTTGATTTGCAAGAACCTCACCTATTAATGTTCAGGAAGAACAATAAAGAAGTATGATGTAATTAGATAATCTGCAGTACTTACCTGTAAGGTATTTGTCTAAAGGCATTACAGGTGCAAGATGAGGTGTGGCTTGTGTAATGAGGAGGTTTATAAGTTCAGGCTTAAAATTCTTCAGAGTAAGCAATGCTCTTGCGACAAGCCCACCCATCGAATGCCCTACTATTGCAACACTGGTTGGTGCAAAATCTTGATCCTTAAGCAAAGAGCAGAGAGTAATTAGACACATCAAAAACAGATCTGACATCGAACTATAGTTATCAGCTGTATTTTTTTTTTTTCCCCTCTGGATTAGTTTATGTCCTCTCAAGGATAATATCACCTCGTATCAACATGACAAGTTTACAGAATGAGTATAAATTTAGCTACTATTTCAATAAAATGTGCTCAGTGTGAAATTTCCAGCTCAAAAGGAAGTATTATACAGACTGTGTAAGCATAAGAAACTTAAGTTTATTTTAATTTCTGAGAATCTCAGGCACATAAGTTTTCAAAGAACTTTCCTAGAGAAAATGGGATGTAAGGTGATACTATATTAATATTTTAATAAGCCAAGGAAAGTTCACATTTCTACTACAAAAAAGTATATATTGTGCATGGGAGTTTTTATTTAGAAACACAATATAGAACCTAACTGAAGCTCTGGGATTGTCACAAGCATTAAGCATCTATTAAAGAGCAGCAATTCTCTATTGCACTATTACAACACTCAATTATCTACACACATTATAAAGTCTTCCTCCCTTATTCATCATTCTTCAGTTTACCAGCAGAAAAGGCAGCCCAGAATTCATTCCCAAAAGCAAGTACACTAATTGGCATATGTCACTACTTACCCTGTACAACTTAAGAATGACTTTTATGCATTCATGCACAAATTTGGTCTGTCGTTGCAGACTGCCACCATACAATGCAACCAATTCCTCATTGAAGTTGACACTGAAGAAATTAAAATGATACTTGAAGTCAACGTCTTCTGCTTTTCTAAGTGCAATGGAGCCAAGAGAACGTACTAGGGAAAGAAACCACGTCAATTAGGACAGTCTAATAGTCACTCAGCACCGTCATTGGAAGACAAACACATAAATAATCTATTAAGAAACAAATCTTAATTTCATTGTTCATCTCACGTCAGTAATAAGTAAGAAAAAAACTATGAAAAAAAAAATACAAAAGCAAACAAACTTTTTTCTAATGTGCAATCACACTTTTTTTACAAAAACAGATTTGAAGATATAAATAGGAAAGAAGTATCAGCTACACGTTGTCAGAACCAAACTGTAAAATGATAAAAGAAATAATTACTTCCTATTTTTATAAGAATCCCTCCTATAAAAAAACCCATAAATATTAGTAAACATACCATAGCAAGAGCTTAAAGAAGAATGTGGAACAGAACAAACCTGATTAGACAAAAAGAAAGTTTGGAATGAGTTACCAAGAACAGCATGCAGTGATTATGGCAGTTAGCCATGCAACCCAGCTTGCCACTGACTACAGAGGTATTTTATGTCAAAAACAAGATCAAGGATTATATTCTTCCATCTGAGCTTTTCTCATCTCATTTGCACCTTCTTACCACCACCAGGACAAGAAGGCAAAATGAGCATTGTCGACTTCAAGTCTACAGGCATTGCTACTGCTAGGCTTTCCTAAAATTCCTTTGAAGACCATCAACTCTGGGACAATATTCCCAAATACCACCAAGATACATATGGGGGATTGGAAAACCAAACCCTAAAGGACACTTTTCCTAAAACCCTGAGCGAGGAAATGTTCTGTTTACAAGGTCTTGCTTATGACCTGTCTTCTCCATCTAACCTCAGCTGCTGTTTAACACAGCCTTCTGAGTGCAGAATTGTCCCAGCGTTTCCATGGAGACATGGCAAGATGGGAACAGTAACAGCTGCAAATAAAAAAAACATGGTAGGGAAAGAAAAAATTAAAAGGGAAGGTCCCAAAAGAGAGTATATAAAATAACTAATGATCGCCAGAAAGGTCTGCCCAAACCCATCACACAGAAGCAAGATTCTTCCAGAGTGTAACCAGTTCAAAGATCTGCAGCCTGCAGAACCCTCCTCCTCGGAAAAGTTTGCTATAGAAATCAACTTATTAAACAAATTTCAGTGCAGCTCATGAAATGGGAAAATAATATTTATGGAATACTTTGCTCAAACACCCAGATATTATCAGTATGATCAAACTTGTAAGTCTAACTTGTATTCAATCATTTAACCAATTAACCTAATGCCAATAAGAACACCTTCAAAATTATTTGAAAAGACCTAAAGTGTCTTATCATCACTTTGTATCTTGGACATCGTGGCGAAAAGAAAAAGAATATTGCCAAAGATCACAAGGCAACCATGTGACAGATTGCTAAAGAGAACCCAGGACCTCAATTCTCTCAATCCCAGATTCGTTCCCAACAATTAAACCAGACAACCATCTTTTACTCAGTGCCTGAATTTTGTGCATTTTAAAAGGTTCATTCTAGTGCCCATGAAAGGCAATGAATTAACACATTTCAAAAGTGCCTGTAACACATCAAAATCTCCTGAAAGGACGTTGCAGTGAGGTGGGTGTCAGAGTCTTCTCCCAAGTAACAAGTGATAGGACAAGAGGAAATGGCTTCAGCTTCACCACGAGAGGTTTACACTGGATATTAGGAAAAAATCCTTCACTGAAAGGGTTGTCAAGTACTGGAAGAGGCTGCCCAGGGAAGTGGTGGAGTCATCATCCCTGGAGGTATTCAAAAGATGTGTAGAGATGGCACTTAGAGCTACGGTTTAGTAGTAGACTTGGCAGCATTAGGTCAACAGCTTGACTCTATAATCTTAAAGGTTCTTTCCAACCTAAGTGACCCTATGATTCTATGAAAATAACAATCCCAGCAAAAGCAGCAGCAGCACTTTCTGTCTTCACTGCTCAGCAATTATGAATGTATTTTAAATAAGTATGAAAATAACAATAGCAACACCTTCTCTGCTCATCTAGGTATCAGAATGAAAGTGTGTTATCCCACAACAAATTTTGAAAGAAATACAAGTTTTCATAAATTCCATAATAAAACAAAAAAGTACTGATTAAGTAAACAAAACCTAGTGATTGCTGCCACTGATTAAGGCAGAACAATGTAACCAAGACTTTGAAAAATGCACATATGACTTGTTGCCACTCTCCCTAAATCAATTTATCAAAGAATGAATATTTAGATATGTACTGATGTTAAGTAGTGCAGTATATCCACAGAATGTAGGAGTACCAGTAGTACACCTTGTTTGTTTTTCTTCAGATGCTTTCTTTTGATTCCTAACATACCCTCAAAGTACCACTGTATTTCCTGCATAGTGATGTACTGCTGTGTTTTCGGAGACAACATTAACTCACAGACCTGCAATACTTTATGCACAGTTACCAAAGTCCATATGGTGTCTCTCATAATCATTATGTTCATAATCTTCTTTGGATGCTATTGTGCCTGCAAGTCTACATATGGGTTTTCTGAAAGCGTGAGCTGGTAAAATATTTTACTTTGTTATAAGCTAAGTGAGTGTGTTCTCAGAGAAAATAATTCTGTAAAGGTTCTCTAAAAATCAGATAATTTAATTATAAAGTTTAGTGCAAGTCTAAGGAAAAAGTATCCCAGTAAGACATAGGGGTTTAGATTATGATGGTTTTCCCCATACAGACACATCAATTTTGCTGACATCTTAAGAGTGTTACTAACTGTTCCAAAGCACATTTTTAGAGAAAAATAATGGTCTGACAAACCCAGCCTGGAATGTATACCAGATCCTTGAATAAACACTTAAACACAGTACTTCTTGCTCAGCAACCTACTAACTTGAGTATTTAAAACGAAAATAAAATGCTTTAAAACTATTACTTCTTTTCATTTGGAGCCTAGGAGTGTAAGAGGAAATAACCTGGAAAACAAAAGCAGTCTATGTGTAAAGTAGGAAGATGAGGCTAAGGAAAAACCATCACTATATAAAGAAGTAGGAAGTAATGAAGCTACAGGGCAAGCCACACGACGATGCTTATTTCTATAGCACGTAATTACTTCACATCACAGATGGTAGCTTGTTCAGTTTCTTCTAATCAAATTGAGGTCTTGTTTATTTGGCATAACTGCAGTAAAGGGTTTTTCAAATCAAAATGAATTGGATGTTTGCAATCAAAAATGCAGCAAGGGTGCAGTACTGCCACGGTACAGCATAAACTGTACTGCTTCTGGCTTTCAAAAGTTTAAGTCTCACTCCAGAAAAATATCATAGTCCAACTGTTCAAACAAATATACTGGATTTTGAGAGCTTGAAATTAACAATGGACTAACAAGGATAGCTACAGCATCAATCACTGGGACTCTCGGTGACATGATTTCAGACATAAAACTTCTTGTCACTAACTAATGCATGAGAGATGTTTGTCACATACCTATAACTTAGCTCTATGCTTACCTTGTTTGTAACTGCCAGCATTCCCAGGAAGAAAGAGAACTGGAATTCCCGTCAATAGGAAGTTTTTGTTTTCTTCGGCGTAGTTCCCTTCCCCATAGAGGTAGAGCTCATACGCTGGGTATCGTCTGGCTATTTTCTTGGGTAATTTTATTTTCTATTGCAAAGGTTAAAAAGAAACCGAATACCTTGTTTATATTGTTGCAAACAATGAAAACATAGTGGTTATCCCTTCACTTAAATGACCTGGCTTGTGTTTTACATATTAAGTTACAGTTTAAAGAATACAGAATGAAAAACTGGGATTTGCTTTTTAAAAACATAATTAAAACTAGAGTATCACGTATTTTAAGTAGGTATTACTGGGCATAATGAATGGCCATAGTTGAAACAGCTACAAACTTTAACTAGTTTTGAAACAAACTGCAAACGCAAGCAATTACATATCTTTTCAAGTTGTGCATTGGTAAAGTAAATCTAGCCTTATATTACTTACTACAGGGGGAAAAGCATGTCAAAACCCAACCACTTCTCCCAGGATGTGAGACTTTGAGATCCAGTTATTCCTAATGTACCTGAACAGGTCTGGAATCCTTTCCAATATCATGTAACCCAGAACAAGGATGTGCTACTACACCTGACACCAAAGCTAAATCTTGAGACCAGGGCTACTATGTATCGTTGCGTATGATTATGTCAGGGTGAATTACAGGTGCAGTGTGAATTTCCTTAGGTGACTTTTACAGAGATGTAACCTGTAATGGGAATTTAAACAATCATAGTTACCACTTTGATGGGGCTCATCAGAAAAAACCAAATCCATGGTACTTCAGTGGCTATTTTGGTTTTGTTTCCAGAGTTGATTTTGTGGTCTAGTGACAAACAACCTGGTTTCGTAACAACTCCAGATCCGATTTGCACAGTCAATTGTCATCTTAAAGAAGGCCACATTTCTTGTATTAAAACAAAGCATCAAACAACTGACCACCTAACCTGTCACCTAACTTATTCACAGGATTACAAACTCCCAAAGAGAAAAGAACAAAATCTCTTTGAATTTGAGGGTTAGGTGATGATTAAGGCTTAGACCAGTAAGTTATGAATTTCAGACCATAAGACACTGCTTTAAATCCAGTAAATAAAAGCAAGAAAACATTTCATTAATTCCTGTATGGAGGCTGATTGGTTTATAACTTCCAGTTTCTAAGATGTGTATGTTTAAAATTTCTATGAATGTGAACACAATTGTTCTAGCATTTGAGTACTTAGGTTATGACAATTTAGAGACAAAAAAGATAATTAAAAATTAAATTTCTTGAAGTGTAATTTTTATTTTAAGGAAACACTTTATTTTACAGAATAAGGTCAAAACTAGACAGTTTGGGATCAGAACTCTTCTCTAAAGTCTGTCTTAATTGCTTTCTCAAAATAGAAGCATCTCTATTTCAGATATTTAAGTTGTTTCTCTCAACTGCATCTACAGTAAAGGTGATTTAGCTTTAATTCCCTGCCCACACACACTCTTTCCTTTCCCCTGCTCTCTGCTAAAGACTATTTCCTTTCTCCCTTAGCCTTCAAATTGTTTGCCATATTGGCTATTTGCAAACCCTTCTTACGATGTTTGAGATATACATATATTTAAAATGTATATTCTGGTATATATATAACATTTGTATAACATATTACATCAAGATACACATATCACAGAGAGTGTTTAATTCCTTCAGTGCGAACAAAAAAGGTTTAACTTTGTTCAAGGCTTTTGTCTTCAGATCATCCTTTCAATGTTCTTTCCCTTTTCTCCACCATCTCTCCCTTCCAACTTCATTGACCTCTCTGTCCCTTTCTCATTCCTTTCTACCGCTCCTTTTTCAAAGGCTTTCAAATTTCTGTGGAAAAAGCTTCAATTAATCAGTTCCCATTACTAACCTAAAAGTGCCACCAAGATATGTTTATATGATTTCCTGATGGATCCAATCAACTGTTCTTCCACGGTGAAATGGTTTATTGCCTTTTCAAAAACTTTTACAAAACATAAAATTACCGAGCTGCCCTTCTTTGGGTCAACGTTGAAAAAAACCCAACAATCCATCAGAAATGTACCAGCAAAATACTGGGTTCTTTGTCAGTAAATCCTAATGCTCAAATACTGTAACAAAACGGCAGCGCGTAACTCCAAAGGAAAAACAGATGTTCATGTTCCATGACAATGGTTTCAGAGCTTGAATTCCCAAGACATCGATTATATAATTGGTTGTAATGAGCTACAGTAACTTTTCACAATGTCAATGTAGTCTTCATTTGCCATCCTGGTTCCCAAAGAAATTAGGCTTATGTGAAAAAAGTCCTCATTACAACTTCTGAACCTCTTACTGAGATTAACTGAACAGGAGAAGGGCAGGTTAGATTCAAATACTGCAATTCTACAACTTAAGGGAAAAAAAAAAAGATGCTTAAGGGCATAAAAGAAAAAAAAAAATCCAGACTGATTCCATTACTTAGTATTAGCTTGAGTGTGAGCTAACCCACACTACTAGACACAAAGGAAATAAAACTTCATCTCTTTAATTGCTCAAATAATTATTTGTTTTGGAATGTGACTCCCAGTCTGGAAGGGAGGACAGGAGCCTTTCACCTGAAATTCCTGCCTTGTGGTTTCCTACCAAGGCCAGCATTACCAGGATGTAAAAACTTAAACAACCCCATCAACGATAAAGAGGTACTCAAAAAGTATCATATCTCAGCAAACCCAGAGAAATTTATATTTTCCCTCCGCCCAAAAAAGTACCGTTTTCCACACAGTAAAAGTGATTATTCAAAGAACAGAAATTCTGAGAGGCAATGCAGACAGCTGTGCTTGCATCTGTGGCATGGAACTAGCGCTTACTGTTAAGCCCTGCATCTCTTAGCACTTGCCTAAAGATGCTTAGAATTTAAGCCCTGACAGAATGAGCAAATAGGAAAGATATGGGATGGCAGATGAGAATTTCAGGCAGCTGCCGACAACATTACACAGGTTCTCTTTTGCAGGCTAACACAACTCCACCAAGGTTAGCAAACAAAGGCTAGTAGATCCGAAAATTAACTTTCTGCTTCATTAAATGTTTAGGTACTAAGGTTTTGCTTTAAGATATTCTTTACTATGCAAGACAGCTTGCAACCTACTTCAGAACAATAGAAAATGCTAAATGAACGTTTAGGAGCCAACTGATTATGCTCTGGGATGCTTTTAATAGGACAGGAAATCCTGTAGTAAGAACTACTACTAAGCGAAATGGTTTACAACTGCAGGCAGTATCAGCAGTGAACCTACATATACTCACATACTTACATCCTCCCACTATTAAGCCATAACACCAAGTCTGGAAAGCAACAGTTCTGTCGGCAGTTCTCTCTCTCAAACTGATCCAAGGTTTCCAAGGAGGTTTCTAAAAGGCTTTTTTAGTAAAGTGAGGTGGACTTCAGAGAGATTTACAAGTTCCCTAATATTAGAATCTCAGTTATTCACTTTTTTTTTGACACATTCATTGCTGCACGCTCTGTAAAGTCACAGAAAGGACCAGGAAGTACAAGACGTGAGCTCCCAGTCAATAATAGTGCTGTGATTTTGCTGTCAGACGACCTGGCCCAGCCTCTTCTTTTGCAACAGCCTGGATGAGCTTTTGACCGGTTTTACCAGGGCTGCAGGTAACTACAGGCATCGACAGGTCAGAATATTGGAAACTTTTCTACTCATTTTCTTTTGCACAGGTGTCAGGCGGTAGGGAACACCTCGCTGCTTTACAGGCAGATAAGCTCTTCCCTTCTGTAGCTCTCCAAGGTGCGCCACTACAAGATGTAGCCAAAGCAGCGCGTTCTGCCCAGGAACACCGATCCCCTCCCGAGCAGCCAAAGCTCTTTCTGCCCTCTCGCAGCTCTGCGGAGGCCGCCTCAGGAAGCGGCAAGCGAGGCAACCCCAAAGTTACGGGAGCAGCCAGAAGCCGCCTGTGCGGTGGCCCTGCCGCGGCTAAGCGCGTCCGGGCCCGCATCCCTTGCCCTGTAGTAGGGGAGGGAAGCCACGGGAGGGCCGAGGGCTGCGCCTCAGATAAAACCGCTCCCGGTCCCCGGCCGCGGCGATGCGGGCGGCGACGCCCCAGCGGCCGCCGAGCGGCGAGAGGCCACCGCCCCCCGCCCAGCGGCGGCGCCTTGGGAGCGTCCGGCTCCCACCTGTTACGCCGGCGCCCGCTCCCTCAGCACCTCCCACCGCCCCACTCACCAGGTACTCGGGGTACTCGTACATGTAAGTCATGCTGCACCGGTTCTCCTCGTAGAGGAACAGCACGTCCCGCACCCCAAGCAGCACCAGCGCCGCCAGAGCCCCGTAGAAGATTGCCGCCAACGCGGGCAGCCGGCGGCCCGCCCGCCCCATCGTGCCCCGCCGCGCGGAGGTGCGGAGCGGAGCCCTAGTCGCCCCGCGGGCTCTCCGCGCACAGAGGCACGGCGGGGCGGGGCGGGGCGCGACACCACCCGAGAGGCGGAGCGGGCGGGCTGGCGCCACAACCTGGCCGCGGCCGGCGGCAGAAGGGAGCGCGGCCGCCATGTTGGGAAGGTCCGGCGCTTGGCTGGCCGCCGCACCCCCGGGCCAGGGAGGGTCCGTCCGCCATGTCGCGGACCTAGGAGCCATTACGGGGAGGTCGGGAACCCGACCTACCTACGGGCTTCCACCGGCCAGCGGGGCCAAGCGTGTCCGCCATGATAGGGAGGTCAAGTCATCGCCCTGCCACTGCCGTGCGCCAGTTTGGCGCGTCCGGGCGGCGCGGGGAACTGCTGCCGAAGGCCGGGCAGCGTGAGGAGGTCTCTTCCCCTCGCCCCCGGCTGCAGGCGGCGGCTTCTCGTTGCCGTTTGCGGAAACTAAAATGCCCGCTGGGTGCCGGGGGGCACCGATTCGCCCGCTGGGGGTGCAGACAGGAGCCGGGGCAGGGCCTCGCCCGACGTCCAGCGAGATGCAGGGCCGGGGAACGGGCCTCGCTGCCCTTCGCCTTGCCGAAAATAAACCCCCAAACCCCCCCGTGCAGGTGTTCCGAAGGGCCCCGGCCTGGCGGCAGTTTAGTCAAAACATCCATAAAGCTTCAGAGCCACTCAACACGTAAAAGACGTGATGAGAGTGGAGGAGTCTGGTGTGTTTTGTTTCCTTTAATTAAGCACTTCTAACAACTTACTCTCGTGTGCTATCTTTAGGCACTTCACTGGATTTTAGTCGCTGTGGGACTGTTACCCAAACCCAATGCATGACGCACCCAGATTGCTGGTAGCCTTAGCCCATCGGTGAAAACTAACAGTAAAATACTTAGTAACCGACAAAAAAAAAAAGTTACTGTTTTGTTTCTTTTTGTTTTGCATTTTGTTTGTTTGTTTTTTCCCCACTCTACAGAAGAAGTAATACTAAAATCAGCTGGCTGAGACAAGAGGTAGTTACATTGGAGGGAAGTACAGAGGAGAAATATGTAGAGTTGCATGTTCATTTTCTCACCGCTTTTCCCCCTTTAAAAGAAATAAATTTACTCAGTTATCCAACAGTATTTGTACCATTTTTATTTGTAAAAATAACCATCTGAATGCATTGCGAGAGTAGTTTACAGTTCGGGTTCTTCATTACATTAATACAGCATTCAGTAGTTGAAAAAGTTACTCAACTGTGCTTGAGAAGATTCAGGTTCAATTCCAAGTCATTCACAGAATTAAGTCTTTTTCCTCATTTCATACGTGACATTTACCCAAGTCCTTAAACTTCAATTTACAAAAGCAAACATTACTGACAAAACCCCACTGAAACCATCAAACAATATTTTATATTGTTTATTACAAATGTTATGCAAAATATAACACTGGCACCAGATTCGTATCACCATGGTTTGTAAAGATATATTGCACATGCTAAAGCATAAAATATAGGACAAAACCTACAAAACATAAGATATTGGCTTTAATATGTAGATCACTGCATAAGAAACGCATAAAATTACATTTTATACACACACTCAGATTGTCACTAGTTTAAAACGCCCTTTCCTATAACACTGACCTAAGGTTTACTTTTCGTGTAATAAGAAAGCATTTTCAGCACTGCAAAAATTATACATTATTCCTATAGAAATTTAGCATATTAATTTTCATTTCAATGCAGGTAGAACATATGAAAAGAAGAAACACTTTCTATACATTCAAAGAAGGTCTGAAATTAAAATTTACTGGTAATATATTGCTTTTATAACACTCAAATGAAGGATCAGATACCTCCCACTGTGGGCAGAGCTTGCTTTCTGACCCATCACACATGTTATCCACCGTGTGCTGAAAAAGGGACTGTGGGGTGG
>WUAM01000395.1:12581425-12620848 GCA_024336885.1 Actenoides hombroni
GACAATTTACTGGTAATATATTGCTTTTTTTTGAGTGTTAACTCAAATGAAGAAAAAAAAAAAAGACAAGTTTCACAAAACATTTCCATAATACACAAATATAAAAAGGCACTCTAATATTTCTTACATGACTAAGAATAAAAATCACAAATTTTTTTTTAAAATCATCCTCAAGATACATAACCAAGTTTTCTCAACAGTACAATGGATAAACAATTCATTTCATGTGTTTGTTCTAATTCAATAACCTGGCAGTTGTTTACTGCAGAGAAGTACCAAACACATCGCGGTGCCCTTTTAGTAGCAATGAACAGAAATCCCCTGAGCTATTTCACAGCAATTTCAGGCAGTCTGGAGGTTGTAACTCAGTATTTATGAGAGAGACTCGGGACCCCATCCTGCTATGGGTTCCACCTGCAGCTGTGGTTATGATACAGGCTGAAACGATCCTACTGCTGCACACGGGCAGGTGCTGCCCCATCCCAAATACCCTTTGCTTGGTGCAGACACAGAAGTCGTCCACGGACTGTAAATTGCAGGATCCAGGGTTAAGTGCAACAATTCTGTGTGATTAACTCTACTCTTGTACAAAGTCCACGGAAAGGCAAGGTGATTATTTACAAGAGTAAAATTATTCCCATGCTTAAATACCTGCCCTAAGTTACAAATTTCTTTCTACACGTGATAAATTATACTACAGATTCACGTACTAGCAAACAACAACAGGGATTCTGGTAACTCCCGTGAGATGTGGGATAGGCCAGTACTGAGTACTTCCAAGCGTCTTGCTCATGACAGTTTTTCTCCTAAACACAGCACACTCAAAACATGACTTTCGGAATGCCCTTACGATGCTAACAAATCACAGGTTTCTATGATTTTTGGAATATTGCATACTGACATCATTGTTAGTTTGCAGAAAATTTTCATCGGTAAAGTTTATATTTGGCTCCTAGAAGGATCAAAGTAATTCAGTAATCACCTATGCTTCTATAATGTTGCATGTAGACAGCATTAAGAGCCAGCGGTTGCTGCACTAGGTGACTACCAGAGTTACAAGGTATTGCAAATATACATAAACATTTTCAGTAACTCTGTATGGTAGCAAGTAAAAATCCTGATATACTTTTAAATGGCTGCTTAAAATAACACAAGATACTCTTTGTAAAGAGGACTAGTTTTCTCCTCATGTAAAAAGCAACTTCATGTAGGATAGCGTAACTTTCTGTATGTCGGGGTGAGACAACTAGTCCTGCTGAGAAGCCTACCTATATCTTGGGTAAGATTAAAAAGCTGATCCTGCTGTTAGACAGGTGGCAGCCATTGCCCATTTGTGTAGTTGCGTTCAAAGCCATCATTCCACATGAAACAAAACAAACAAAAAAATAGAAAGGGCAAAATTTGGGATTTCTATTCATTTCTGATCAGACATCACTGAAAACTTTAACAACCGATCTCTTATTTTCAGTGCTTAAAGTAAGGTGGCTATTGTTATTCTGCAGCTTTTAAAGGCAAAAAAAAATTGAGAAAACTCAATCATAAAAATGTTATTCTGTGCTATTTCTGAGAAGAAAGCCATGGTTTCAGGTGCTCTGTCATTCTACAGCAGAAAGTATAAAGGTGAACATTTCCTTTCCCTCAACTTTAGACACTATCCCCGGTCATTTTTTGTTGTAAACTTTGGAAATTTTTTCATGTTCAAGGAAACAATATTTAATTTTAGCAGGGCAAAACAAACTCCAGATATAAATATTTTTTCTAATTGAAGAACTGGAATTTGCTAACAGATTTTTGACAATTCAGTGGAACGTGGCTCTAAACTGAACTAAAATAAAAATCCTTGCTTTTCATTTCCCCTGCTGAAAGCAAGCACTGAGGAAGCTCATCTGATCCTCCCAGCACAGATGTCAGCCAACAGACAGCCTGAGCCTGAACCCCAGGGACTTGAACACCTTGACTCCGTGCTGTGCTACTTCTTCCCCTCTTCACTGAGGCTGTGCAGTGTTCTCTCACTTAGCTAGCAAGGGGTTGGATCCCTTTCTTATGTTCTTAAATGAGGGAAGGTGTTTTGCTTTCTGCTTTTTACCAGTCTAGCCTGTGGACTTCATCTTTGCATTCCATACCTGAAGATGGGCTCTCTCCCAAAGTGCGTCAGCCCTTCCTTGCTCTACTCAGGCCACTGGTCTTGCCTGGATTCACATTTCATTTCACATCATGCCAAACAGCAAGCACAAATGCTAACTAGGAGAGCAAGCCATAGTTCTTTTTCCTGGGCATTTGTTTCATTTCAAATAAATATAAAACCATTTACATTAAACGTATATGAACATATTCTTTAGTCTGGAAGAAAACCAAAACCTGTGGTCAACACGTCATCAGTTACAAATGTCAACTTGAAACTTGTGTCATAAAATGTAAAATTCACTCAAGACTACTCATTACCTCAAAAATGTATGTTTTCATGGTTTTAGAAAAACTACTTCACTATGTCATTCACATTTGAAGAAAAAAATATAAGTAGCAAAGTCTTCCATTTAATTACTGAAGCATTTTGGTCCTCTTGTTACGGCTGGTTAGTTCATGATAGCTTTTTGTTTATTTATTTGTTTTGTTTTTGTTTACAAAGTCTCATTCTTCCTTTTGTACATCTGTTGCAGAGGAGGGTCGTGGTCCATTTGACCTAGAAACTTTGGCAGAAGGAGTAAACATATTCACAAAGTTGACATTGCTTTAAAAGCTGGTGACAACAGGCTTTTTTAGCACATATCTCCAATCCCCTGCACAGTAGGCTTCTATGTTTTCTGGTGTTTGGTGTTTCTACTTTTGGTGTTATGCTTTCATTGCTTTACCTTTGCTCTGTTCATCCAAACACTGGCAAAAGGACTTTAAAATTTAATACTGTTTACAGTAAAAATAAGTTATTTAAGAATAGAAAAGGAAAAAAAATCCACTTAAGTTGGCAAGTCATTATAAACTTTTACACACACCTTTGTCTACACCTTTTTTTTTTTTTTTGTGGTACTATATTTCTGGTTAATGGCTCAGGTGACAGAAACATCTAATGACCCTAATTCAGTAGTGCAAATAAACCGTACATGTTTGTGCTGAATTGAAAAAAATTAAGGGCCAAGTGATTCTCATTTTACACAAGTGGTTCCACTAATTTGTGGGAAAATGTGGTGAGACAAGTAGATTTTGGCCTTGAGAGGTCATAACTATATTTTTCTAATTGTGTGCTGCAACTAAGAACTGTAAAAAGTGCCTTCTGTATATTTAAGTGCTTTATTTAATATTGTATTTTTAATACACACAGAATGTAAAAGGTTTAATTTCCTGTAGAAAAGTAATACAGGCAGTTTTAAGATTTACAGCTTTACCTTTGGTTTGTGTAAAAAAAAAAATTCTAATTATCAGAGCCCCTGGAAGCAGGAAACAGACAAACATAGGAAAGGAGTAATGCTTGAATCCATGGAGGCTACACTGGAAATACGTTTGTGTACTAAAGGTACAGTTAAAACATGTAAGGACTTTTTACAAACAGTCCCCTGTTTATTTGTGCTGTCAAAAAGAAAAAAGGCATTTTCTCTTTTTCTACTTAAAATAAGAGGTAGAAACTTTCCACAGGGGCACTTAGGGCCTAAAGAAAACAAGAAGCTGAAAAGCTGGAGAACACTAATGGGAATATGTTCCAGTAAATCTCTCTAACTTTGTTATTTAAAGGCTCAATGATTCTCATCAACGCTAGGAATCTTTCAATACCTACTTGTCAAGAATAGTGGTTAAGAATAAAGCCTTGGGATTTAAGCTGTTTAAAAAGATAAAAATAAAGCTGAAATGAAATAATCATGAACAAAAATTGTGGAATACCAAAAAGTCAAAATGTTTCCGAATCTGAATCATTTTCATTGTACCCATCCTCTGTTCCTACGTTGTTACTCAAGGGCTTATTGTAAGAGTTAATGCTACCCACACTGGAGCCATCGCAGAGATGTGTCCTGCCCAAATTGTCTTTTTTAAAACAAATGAAGTTGAAAGCCGTCACTGAACTGGAAGGAGAAAAAGGCATCATGGTAGCCAAAATGAGTGCCAGGCAGTCAGCCACGTCTTTGTTAGGAGCGCAAGCCAGGGCTGGCGTATGACCTGGGCACAAATGCAGACAAGGCAATGGTTAGTACTAAGGGTACTGAGAATGGCACTGAGCATTCCTCATATACATCTCTAGGTGACATCGTAAGCAGGAGATGTATGTTCGGGTACGATCATGCCAGGCAACAGGGGTACGTTACTTATTTCAAATTAGACATGCTGGGAAAATACACGCTTTCTGGAGTATTGAAATCACTGTGACCACAACAAGCACTACATCTTGAAAATCAGGCAGCAAACAGACTTCACGATATGAATAAAAGCACTCGCTAAACACAGTTCTACAGCACAGACAGTAGGAGAACACAGAACGTGGGGAGAACGGCAACAGGAACAGAAACCGGCTTCGGTTTCTGTGTGTATGAACAAGTCTCATTCTGAGAACAACCTTTCATTAGAGCATAAAAGATATTAGTTGAAAAATATTTTGAAGTACTAAGCGAATGATTTCAACTGATCAGTTGAGCATCTACTCAGCTCAGGAAGCAGTTTGTTTAGGAATTAAATGAGAAAAGAATTAGACCAGTGCACATGGTACGTGTATAGCAGGTATGACTACGTGAGTGTTTAGCTACCCACATTTACTTTATGTTAGAAGAATAAGGACTGTATTCAGAAAGCATGGCATACACTTTAAATGCAAAGTTAATATTCTGTGGGATGTCAGTGAAACCTAGAACTGGGGAGGTATTAGAAGTTTGTCTTCACTGCAGTTTAATGTGGCTCCTGCCCAAGCGCTGCCCTTAAAACAGCTCTTCACATACACAGATCTTGGAAACCAGTATGCTGGTTGCACTTGCTACCTAGACGTTTTGCAGGCTGCTGTGTAGCACTCCAGCACTTCCCAAGAAATCCTCCTTCATGCTGAGAGCAAATAAATTCTTTTGCAGATGGCTAAATCTTATGTGCTACAGCAATAGTTATCTGAGGCAATGACCACTACAGATTTCCTGCTGCCTCAGGTACGCCAAGAATGGCTGCAGTGCAGATGAGTGTTCTGTAGCAAACGACCCACGTGAAAGCACTGACTGGAGTGAATGCACACCCTAAATGGAATTTCCTCCTCCACTCAGTTCCAAATGTGAATATTCTTCAGGGTTGTACTTCTACTAAGCTCATCCTTAAATTTCTCTCTTTTGAACTGTGTGTGCAGTTGTTCCTTGAAAAAGTAAATGTGTATAAAATTTAAACTTAATTTTCATTTAGTGTATACATACTAAGTAGCTGGATCTGTATGTACCATTTTAACGGTAAAAACTGGTTAGAAGCTAATCTGGTTCATTTTTCTGTCTCCTATCTCTAGAATGAGCCTAAGGGCCAGATGACTTCAGTGGAATCAATTCATGCAAGTACATCTAGGTATCATTTGGTGAATAGTAAATACTCACCACTTGTTTCTTTCTCTTAAGATCTCAAATGTCCTGCAATGGCAGGTGAGTATTATTATTGCTACTTTACAGATATGGGAAGATGGAGGTATCAAATTGTTACATTAATGCCATGAAGTCAGTAGTGTAAGAAAGGCTAGCTTATTTAAGGAAGACATTTTTGAAAACATTAATTATAGAAGCACAGCCCTTTATGGGCTTTATAATGTTTAGGGAAGGACTTCACTGAGATCAGGAACAAAATTATCAGATGTATTTACTAATGATACATTTTACAAGGCAACAGTAATTTACTTGCATCTTGGATGAGGTCAGACAATTGGTAAGCACAAGCTTTGATCTCAGAATGAACTAGGACACACTCAGACATATGTTGATGGTTTTCTTCCTACCCATTAAAACATGCGCTGATTGAATGCATAATCCTTTAATTCTTCTGCAAGGCGTCAGAATTATCCGGTGCCACTTGCATGTTTAGGAAATTCAAGTTACCACTGCACTCAAGCATTAAAAAAGACTAGCTGTTGACAGTACATGCAAAATGAACAGTAAAAGGGACTTCTGTGATGTTTAGAATACATTTTTGTATTAAAGAAAAATAAATAGTTGGGTTTGGGTTTTATTTTTTAATAGGTACTCACACAGCTCATTGTCTGTTCGTGGAAGGATAAAAGCATCACTGATGTCTACCATCAGCTTTTAAGCCTATTCCTTCGATCTGTTGTAAAGTTACCCGTTGGGTCCTACTGAAAGTTGTCAAAGTGTATTATTTACTTACCATTTTCATCTACTGCTAGGACACATGCCCCTTTGGCCAGCAACTCTTCAACCACCATCTTTAAGCCATTTCGTGCAGCAATATGGAGAGGTCTACAAAAACATAACAACTAAGGTCAAGTTCAGTTTAAAATAGACTATCTAAAAAATTAGGTAATGCTTAAAGCATACCTAGCATCAGAACGAGAATGTTTTCATTCTCTGGATCATTACAATTATATTGTAGACATTATATTACAGCCTTTAAAATAATCCTTATGTTCCACATCTACAAAACATACGTGCAAAACAAATATAATTACCTTTACATGCACAAAGATTGCTTAATACTTCCCAGTCTACAGGTTTTCTTTAAAAAGCTCTAATTTTTCCACTGTTTGCAGCACACAATATTTAAAAGGACAATGAATCTAAGACTGAAGAGATGCCTTTGTTCCATCCTTAATTCTGAATACTACAGCCTGCTCAAAATCATTGTATTTCCTTTTTAGCCTTGAATACTCAATTGCAAATATCTGTTACTGCAGAGCAGATGGAAACTCAAAATAACCACTGGTTTGCTCCTTTCCTTGGCCAACAGCTAATGCCCCTGTTTAGGGGCAACTAGTGGGACAAGAAAACCAATTTCATATTGGAAGTGGGGAAAAAAGGGCTAAGAGGGAATGAATTCTTCTGCAAGCATGAGATGATCCGCCACCTGAACTTGTGGTTGAATCTTCTACTGTGGGATTCCCCCATACTAGTCAGCAGTTGCAGCTGGAGTAAGAATATCAAAGGTTCTAAATCTGCTGATAATGTATGGTATGGACAGGAGTTGCACATAAAATACCACCTAAAAAACCACCTGAAAATTCACTGTATCAACTGAAGTCTAAACAAATTATTGAGATTTAAGGTGAAGCTCAAAAAGCTAGGAAATGCCAGATGTACACTTACACATTCACATGGTTAATAGACATTTTGATACAGTCTTCAAGTAAGTGACCTCATATAATTTTTCCACCAGACCATGTATAGAATTGGCATCAAAGGAACCAAAATTAAAAGTGAAAGTGCAATGCAAATCTGATCTTTTCAAGGGCAAGCACTTCAAAAAAATCAGAAAGTAGGTTTTTTTTGTTCTATGAAAAAACTGAGATATGAATTTGATATGCTAAATTGGAATCTTCTGGTAAGTCAACTGAACTTGAGAGTACCACGCTATACTTACGTCTGCAATGCATTATTTTTTGCATTAATAAGGCTCTGTTCTTGTATCTTGTCAAGTATTAACAAGGCACATTTTTCATGACCCTGTAGTTAGGAAAAAAACCCAAATAGTGTTAATTTGCTGAGGACTTTGAAATTGAGGCAAAAGAGAAGTTACATATAAAACTGAATTTAATAACTTGATTTGAAATACAAAACATGCTACTCAGTTTATAAGGATGGGTAGGGGGTGAATTGTCAGAGCCTTAAAATACTATTTACGAACCGCCACGACTGGGATGCTTTAGCACATTTCTAAATGTGGACATTCACCTGCCTTTCAGACCTCCATTTGTTATAGACGAATTCACCTCCTCAGCTTTCAGAGAAGACCACTGCTTCTCTTGAGAGGGCATTCAATGGATGATTTATCAGAACTACATAGTAACAGAGATCGTTTAATCTTAGAAATGAATACTGTATTTTCTGGGCCTTTAAATGCCTTTCTGCATTATTAATATGCTACTTCAAAATCCCCTCAGTGTGAGAGCTCTAACAATGATGCTTTGGAGATATTACAGATCCCAGCCTTATTTCTGATGGTGTTTCAGCACAGCAAGTCACAGATGCCAAGCCTACAGCCCTGGCAGGTGAACAGCTGCCTGAAGAACCTTGAGAATTCTGTGAGGCTCATTGTGTCTGCAGAAACTGGAGTCATACTGTCACACGGCAATCCAATCTGTGGATAGGAGCAAAAGAAAAGACCCAGGAGAGTGAATCCCATGGGCATTTTTTCTTGAAGAAACAGCAGTAGCAATTGGAATTAAGGGGGAGAAAGGGTGGGAAAAGACCCCACCACCAATGTAATCAATGCCTCTGGTTTTACTGCTACTCTGTTAAGGGAAAATTTGGGGTTCCTTCCACAGAAATTGGAGAATAAGAAGAAAGAAAGCTTTTTTTTTTTTTTTTTCCCACTTTGCCACGGAATTTATGTTAAGCTATTTTACAGTGAGATTATTTTGTAAGATCTTAAAAGAGATTCTTTCTCTTGGTTTCCCTTCCCTATGTTTCAGCTGTCATGACGTATCTCTATTTCTCCATTTCCAAAACTTTGAAACAGACTTGAGAGGAAGCTTGGAACAATGTTCCCTTCCTCAATACAAGTTTGACTACCACATTTCCATTGCAGAAAAAAATTTTAGGAGGATAAACACACACACACACGCATACAGACCGCGATGAGAACAGAAGCATACAGAGGTCTTCAACTTACTTTACTGCTAGCCAAGTGCAAAGATGTATTTAACTCCTTATCTTTTAATGTCAGGTCAGCCTTGGCAATGTTCACCAAAAAGTCTGAAGTATAGGAATTAACAAATGATCCCAATGGACAGACGAACATGTGAAAACAGAGGAAAAAACTTACTATTTCAATCAACATGTGCAAACATGCTAATCAATTAAGCCTTTACGTAATGTAAGCTTTATGAACATGAAGTGAAAATAATGAATGAGAGCAGACTAATCTTGTGCAGTTCATCAGCAAGCAAAGGCAGAGCTAACAGCTCATTCACTGTGCCTCCAACTGCCAAACGTATATTCATCTTTATTTATTTCTGAACTTCCCCATTTGCAGATCAGCAAGTTCTGCCTGAATCACCGTCTCCTGAGAACAACTCTGGATCCTGATTTGCGAGGACTAAGCGGTTATAAAGAATTTAGGCTGCAGTCTGTGCTATTGAAGCTAGAGAACAGGGAATTCTCTTAAGACAGTATGACCCTAATCTGTACGTCTGTAGTACATAGCCTAGCCTGGAAAAGCAGTTGCTGAAAGCTGGCGTTTGAAGAACAGGACTTCCTATAACAGAGCGGAAAAAAAGTTTACACAATCTTTTCACACATGCAGTTTTACTGCTCTATAAAATCAAGGAGGTAAACAGGAGAACACAGTTACTACTTCCCTCATGCTCTTTGCAGTGTGCTCTTAGGAGGGTGCAATACTCAAGTTCATTATTGCAAATGTTCACCAAAACTGCTGAAATACAATGACTGAGAAGGAAAAAAATTTTTTACAGATGTAAAGGTAGTTTCTTATAGACATTCAACACAAGTTATTTTTCTTCCTTAGTTTCCACAGCATGGGGGGTGAAAAACAAAACAAGCAAACAAACAAAAAGATTACCCATTTGGGATAGTAACTGAAGCAGCACTCACCCTTCGAGACAAGCAGAGTCTAGTACTTACCTACAGCCCCTACATGACCGTTTTGAGCTGCCATCATGAGAGGTGTTTTCCCTGCGTGATCTGCAGCGTTCACTTGTGCGCTGTGACTCAGGAGGAGCTGGAGGCACTCCACGTGATCAGCAAAGGCTGCTGCATGGAGGGGTGTTCTGTGAGGAAAGTAACACGACCACAGCTGTTGCTAAAGAGTGACAATATTCCTGTCTACTTACCTTCCCGAGAACCTGAAAGTGCAAGACATTTTTAATTATTTGTTTTTATTCTACAAAATTTTGAGTTATCACTGGGGGGACAGGATAGTAGTAGCATCTGAAGTAAGTTAAATAATATTCACAGTCTGTGTCCTGGTGCAATATAAACTAAAGAAAGGGAAGCAGAAGGTAGATATGATGTTGTGGAGAATCTCATAGCAGCATATTTATTTTAATAAGCATGCTGAGTAATATGAAAAGCAGTACAATCCCTTATTCATCTGATTTTATTTTGTTCAACAATTAGCTTACAGGAAGAACTACCACAAAAGAACAGATATATTATTTAAAAAAAACCCTAAAGTACTTTATGTTATAGTAAAAAATACTGCAGCAACAAGCTACCATAACAGTATTACTATAAAAGGCAGAAGCAGTTCTATCCACTTTGAAGATTACCAGTTTCCACAAGACTGAGACACTAGAATTCATTTGCTGTCTCCCTGTGGCATTTTGGGACTGGTGTGACTAAAAGGGATGAAAGACAGTCGGTACACAACCCAGCTCATAGTGTTACTTCAGGCTTTGCTTATCAGTAAGGGTGAGGTGGTCTTACTCTTACAGGAGTAAGCACCATTACTGAAGGTCTTGAATTTAATTAAGAAAAACAATAAATATTAATTAATTTTAAATTACAAAAATACAGTGGAGAGATGATCAACATGACATATTAATGACAAATTCACAACTGAATGCATCTCTCTTGCCATATCAGTATTACTTTGCTGCACAGATGTTTTAAGTTGTGTGCCCTGAGAATGTTAACGTAACAAAACTTGTAAAGAACTACTTTTCTATGTGTACATAGTATCACTCCATTTAGCAAAGATAAACGTGTTTAAGTATTTAACAAAGAAAACTGGTTCAGGGAAACAGCCTATAGTCATAGCTTTTCTAAAGAAACAAAATACTATTTTTTTCTATTTCCTTTCATAGGCACTATGAAATTGAATACTTCATTGTACCCTTGCTTCAAGCGAGCTACCATTTAACCCTGTTGCAGCCTAAACTGCTCTCTGACAGAGTCAGTGTGACAAGCCTTAGCTCAACCAGATCAGATTAGGATTAGCCCCAGAAGTTCAGGAAGAATTACGGAAAATACTAGATGGAGTCATGAAGATGAAATGCAAGGCGTTTAAGAAGCTGTTACCTTCCTTTGTCATCTTTGCAATTGACAATGCTGGCATCGATGGCGCTGATGAGCAGTGACGCACAGTTTTCATGATCGTTGATTCTGACAAAGACAAGACATTTTCAAAAAGGTAAAAGGTAAAATGTCTACATCTTTTCCCACTTTCCAATATTAATTTACTTTAATTCCCATTAATATTTCTTACTGGTTATTCCCAAGTTATGCCAACATCCCTTTGCTGTAATGCTTTCAGTCACATTTCTGGTTATTCATCTTCTCTCCATTTAACCAAACTGCACCTGCTGCTATGAATTGCAGTCTCTAAAGCAAAGCTGATCCTGCAATTCACTATGCGCAAAGGTAGCAGCACAAAGCTAGGATTAAAACCTTAATGCCTTAAAATCCTTCAGTCTATATGTCAAACAATCCTGGATCTGGAAAGCACTCAGTCATAGATACCTACATATAGAAAGCTTTATTGTAATGTTTTACATACTGAAGCCCACATCTCTTCCAACTCATATATTAAATACTTTTCCTTTATGGATGTATTCAATTAATAATAAATAAAATATTCAAGGCCACCACTAGAAATTCACATTTCAAGTATTATGTTTCAGCCATAAATTATCTTAAGCAGAGTAAAGCAATGCTTTATGTATGCTTTTATTGCTCTAATATATTGGGGTGTTTATAATTTCAAAGTCTGTTTCATGACAAATTACTTTTCCACTTTCCAATGATATGGGCTGTAGAAGGGAAGCCTACACAATAGTACTTCTTGTCATTCATTCTGGAAGATATTCAGTCTCCTAACAGAACATAGGATAGAATACACTCATTCTAATTGTTGGCAGAAATTGGGAAGGTTTGCGTTTGTTTTTCAGTGTTTAAATCCTTACTCTTCTGCTGGCTTACATGGTTTAATAAGCATGTTTGGTCCTACAAACTAAAATAATCTCACTTTTAAAAAAAAAAGCATTTGAAATTATGTCATGAAAAATTATAATTTTGCTCTGTTATGATTCTTCCCTTATGAAAACTTACTGCTTTATTTGAATAAGGAATATGTATAAAATACATACACAGAAGATGATTAACTCATAATAGGCAACCACCTTTTTGCTGTTCATAAGTAATATGAGAACTTTGGATATACAGTCTGCCTCTATAACTGATCAATCCTTTTATCTGGGTAAGAAGTACCAAGCCTTCATGAGAGAGATTATCCCAAAAGGAAAAAAAGACCATGAAGAAAACCAGTCTGAAAAACACTTAGCTAAGGATGTCTTGTTAAAAATACAGCCTGCACAGAACACCATTCTAACATGACATAGGTTGTTGTTTCAAATCCTTCCTTCATTAACACTTTGCTCCTATTGCTAAAAAGGAATCATCTTGATTCTGACAAATTTCTTAACCTTCAGCCATTGGGTTTCAAAGGAAACTCAAAAGCTGATACTTACACGGACCAAGGCACTATCGCCCAGGTCACGGCCTAAGAATGGAAGAGCTATGAAGTTCCAGCCTGTGTGAAGAAAAGGCAATAGGTCTGTAGTTGTAAGCAAGGGAAAAGAAACTAGAAAGGGAGCAGAAATGCAGCTATTTAATGACAAGTCAGAATTGCAGCAATTAGCCTAAATGTATGAAATTTATGCAAAAATACTCTTTATTCTGCTACTTTCTCAGCAGAAGTATAAACACAATTTTACAACTAGCTTTAAAATTATTTGCTCATGCAAACCAGTCTAAAACCAAAACAAACCAAAAAAAGCACTTTCTTTTCATACTGCTACTTTTTCCAGACATATCCCAAAGCATTTGTTACTGGAGATTTCTACTTACACAGCACAGTGCAATGGAGAGAAGCTATTACCACAGAATGTGCGGAAACATTTTTGTTCCAATAGTACCTCTATGCAGTTTTCATGACCTGCAAGAGATCAGACATTTCACAGTGTTGCACAAAGTTAGTAATTCACTTAACTCGTAGTAGGCTTTTGCAGATTAGAATTTAATGCCGAGTTCCAAATTGAACACAATGTGTATAGAAGCTCATATGTGATAAAATTATAAATAGATTGATTTTTTTAATATATTTTTTTAATGCCATCAACAAGATAGATCCAGGCTAATATTAGCACTTGCTGAAAAAAAAAAAAAGGAAAGTCTTTTTTTGTGTGCTGCTATGTATATTGCATTACAGATCATAGAATCATCTAGGTTGGCAAAGGCCTTTAAGATCATTCAGCCCAACCATTAAATCCCCAAAGATGGTTTTAAATGATGGTATTAGGAAGCTTTATCCTTCTATTAAGCAACAAGTGCGGATCATCCAGTTTAGAATAATGAGTTCAGAGGATTCACGTGGTCTCTCGCAGCAGTAACTAAGAAGGCGGCACCTCAAAGGAGCATTCCCGGCCCCACAGAAATCAATGAGAATTTCATCACTGACATCAGTAAAACCAGAGTTTCACCCTGGCTTCCTGTGATTGGAAGCAAATGACCTGCAAAGATACTGGGAAGCACTGGTGGAATTTCCTTGGCTTCTGGACTGGATGGTGAACATGGCAAATGCTACCTAAAGAGAGCAAGTAGAGGGGAGAGAATTTGCATCTTCATTTTAAGCTTCTGAAAAGCATTAGGCTGCTTTGTTGTCGTGCTTCCCTACAACAGAGGCCACGGTCGGACTTGGGAAAAGTCCCCAGGGACACACTTACCGTTGTAACAAGCCCAGTGCAGCGGTGTGTAGCCTTGATTATCTTTCAAACTGCAGTCTTCCTCTGAAAGCCCGAGCTGCAGTAATTCGCTCAGCCAAGTGGCGTGACCCCGAGCTGCTGCGAAGTGCAGAGGTGTTCTGCCTCTGGCATCTTTACATAAAATAGATACTTCTTTCTCTAACAGCATCTGAACACATTCTTCATGCCCAATCATAACCTGGTAACAGTGAAATAATGAGTAAAGAGGTTGACATAATACAGCTTCTTGCCTAGGAAATACGGAATACGATTGAAGCCTGTGAACACGAAAGGGCTGGGTGTGATTGTTCCTTTGCTCCCATGAGTACCTATGATAACTGATATTCTCAAATGTATTTAGTGTTGGCTTTCAAAGGCATTGATTCCTAGTTTGTGGAAGAGACTCCACTGAGTGAGGCACAAAAGCAAGAAGCAGTTTAAGACTAAGGAAACAGCTAACAAGGGGTGAGGTTCAGAAAACCTGAGTTTGGCTTTTCAAATTCATGTATGAATGTGAGAGATGAACTGAGGAAAACAAAAAAAAACATCTTAAGAATATCATCAGAAATATGAAAACTTCTTTAACAGCTGTACAGCTACCATCAGTGACCTCTGTGTAATACCTAGGTTAGCTTTGGTATCTTGGGCATGTTCAGATATTGCTAACAATACAGAAGAGAATTTTTATGCCATAGCTTTTATTATGGACTTGGGCTGGACTCCTAAGCTGAACTGCTCACTGCAGATATTATCGGGTTCTGTATAAATATCATCTCTTGCATCAGCTTCACAGCGGTTGAAACAGCTGACCCCTAGAAAAGATTAGATCTGCCTCAGGTTTCACTGCTTCTAGAAAAAAAATTAAGGCTTACTTATTTGTACCATCCTCCCCACAATAAGTGAAAATAACTCCTGGGCAGTTCTTTTAAAGAAATTATTTTCAGAGTTCATAAGGTGCTCAGTTATAAGAATAATGACAGCTATTGTGAAGTGTCTAGAACAAAAAAAGAAAAGAAAAAGAAAAAAAAAAAGGTCAAATCAATGTTTTAGGAAATAAATTAAAGTGAATGTGAACAAAAGTCAAAAGCAGAGCATTACTGAGAGCAGATCTGTCCTGCCTCATTGGTTGTGCTTGGTCATGTTTCCAATTATTTACAGTATTCCCTATATTCAATATCCCTATAAGTGAGTTGTAGTCACAGAAAAACAAACAATTAAGAACCATAAAAATTACGTCACCCCTCGATGTAAAGCTGTGCATCCCAGCAGATCAGCTGCATCTACAGATGCATCTTTTTCAAGTAATAAAGAAACAGCATCAATGTGTCCATATGCCACTGCAAGCATTAGCGGGGTTCTAGGGAAAGAAAAAAAAATTAAAAATAAATAAAGAAAGAAATCAAACAACAAACCAGTCACAGCTCTAAAATGACATACTACCAGCCACTGCTAACTTATGGGAACGTTGAAATCAGGAAGCCCTGCTTTTCTCTCCATTCCTACCCACAAACCTGTATCTTTCACCATACTGATCTATGTAACACTCACGTGAAGACCTTTTGTACGAAATTATTCAGTTGTTTAGCAACCAACTACCATGCCCAAAATAGAAACAAACTCATTTGTAAGGAGTTTACAGAGCAACATCATACAAGACAACCTGTTTTCTTAATAACCTACAGTAACTGTCACCTCCAGCAAAACAGGAGCTTTACAATACCCAAGTGTTGTGAATGAATGTCCCTAACCCAAGATGACAGCCACCCAGAGCATTTCTTTTGCAAATGTTGCACAATTACTTAAAGGGGATGAAAGGACATGAGGAAGCTATTCAAGCCAAAATTTAGACTAACATATCTTCCATTTTTCTCTGAAAGACATCTATTCCTCTATTTTTAGCTAAGACTAATACCATTTTAAATCATATGTACACTCAGATATGTTCCAGGGACCACAAATGAGTTTATTAAACCATTCACTTTTTCACTTGTAAAATATACTTTATTCTCTCTCTGTAATTGTCATTTAATGAGAAGTAGAATTCTTGTAGGAACACCTCAGATGCATGGGTCACCTCGAGTAGACATTCTGTTCCACTGCACCAGCCTAATACACAAAGTAAACCCTGAAATAGCAATGTTTCAGAAAGAAAAAGACCCTCTTTAGAAACATCTCAGAAACCTGGTACTTTTTATTGAATCTGGTCCTCAGCATCTGTGACGAATTGGTAACAATAGGAAGTAGAGGCCAAGATTAACAAATAAACCTTTCCACATGGCTTAGATCAGCTGAATGTGTACTTTGTAATCTCTGCCAAATTCTATAAGGAGAAGAGGGGGAAATATAGTATTCCAAAGAAATGCTTTTTTTTGAGAGAGAAATCTGAGATGCTGTTTGAATCACAGAGCTGGAAAAAAAAAATATCACAAAGAAAACTTACTGTCCTTTGGCATCTGTCACATCAGGGCTGTCTGCAACTTCTAGCAACAACCGTAAACAAGGTGTATGGCCATTAATGACTACAAAGAAAAAAGTATATTTAATTAAAATACGTTTAATTTCAGATGCTTTTCCATTGCAGTGCTTATGGGGAAGAAATTTCCTTATAAACAAGGAAAATATTCCACAGTAGAATAAATTCATTTTCCCATAATTTTCATTTAACTTGTGCTGATGAAACATTGAGCTGTTTTTTCCCTGACCTCAGTAAGACAAGGATTAGTTCTCTTACATACAAAACTCCCAAATGAGTAAAACAGAAACTGTGATTTTTCACTACTGAGATTTCTACTAAACCAGGCAACATTTCAAAATCCCTCAGCCCGAGCAGGCAGACAAGGCTTCCTGCATTCAGATTTGGAACGCAGTGGGAAGTACATCAGCAAGGCTTGTTGATTTTGTGTGCGCTGTATGAGCAAGTCCTTCAGTGCTGCTATGAGAAAAAAGCATCTGTAAGGAATGACCAATGATACAAATGTCATATTTCTAACAGCACATAACATCAGAGGCTAAAATTCCCTTTGGGTTTATCCATCTTTTCTCATTTGTCATTACTGGAAGCCACGGGTACTTCTCAAAAACCAGGTTTGCTTTTTAAAATGTAACCTCTCACTGTTAGAAAACAGCTGAGTTACTACTTGCAGGACCTGCCACTGGAAACCCATCTGCATGCCAGCTAGCTTAAAGGCTTCAGCCTTTCATGGGATGAACAGAACAGTATTTTCTGCTTTGAAAAACAGTAATTCCTATACTCAGGAGATACAGACTGTGTTCTTATTACAGCCAGTCATGCATTCACACTGCCTACACCCTGTGGGCTGAGGCAAAACCCTTGGACAGCACCTATGTCACATCATTCTGGCAAAGGAAAGGGCACACATCATCACATTTAAATCACTCGCTCAAAAATAATCTTATTTGCTCTACCCAGGAAAATAAAAGACATTTTTAGTTATTTACCACTAAGTAATGCCATATACAGAACATGTAAACAGTTCAGCAGGGCTGATGAGTCACTGGCTTAGGGAAGAAAGAAAAAAAAAGATCAGTTCTTTCTCCCAGCAGGAGGAAGAAAAATCATAACTTGCTCACATCAACATCTGAAAAGAATTTTGGCAACTAAGTTCTAGAACGCTTACTCCCAGAAACTCTTAGGAGCTGACCTAGCAATTGCTAAGCATTACAGACCCGGCAGGAAACATTAGTTTTGCCACCAGACCTAACTAAAACTAGGGGAACATTTGCAACGGATTCCCCAAGCTTGCCAGAGGAAAGACTGGTGGTAATAAATTATACAGGAAACATATAATTTAGGCTACAGAAATTCTGCATGTTATGAAGTCAGAGGAAGTCTATTCCCTGAGGGGGACAGACAGAAAAAAAGAAATACTTCGTTAGGTGATTGCTTTACTAAAGTTGCAAATCCCTTTACTGAACAGAGCTCTGCAGAGTCTTGTAATCCAACCCATCCTTTCAGGTCCCCTCAACTGTTGCCTTCAGCAGTGGCTCTTGTGTAATGAAAAGGAATGAAGGCAAACACGTTTCAGGGGATAGGCACACACGTCTTCTTGGGAACAGCACTGCGCATGCAAGTGTTCACTTCTGTGTGTCCAAATGGACACTGTTGCCCAAGGGATTCATTCAGCAAGAATTCTCTTTGGTTTGGCAAAGTATCCCAATTTACCTCTTACGCTTGCGCCGCAAGTAAAAACTGGTGCATAGCGCAGTGGCAACCAGGCAGAGTTCCAGATAGGTGGTGTCATTCTTTGCTAAAACTCTCCTAACCAAAACATTTTATTATGAAACAGCGCAATAAAACTCATCACATGGCAAATGGCTTTTTATAATAGTTGGAGACAGAAGCTTTCCTTCAGAGCTGCTTTCCACAGAACTATGCATAGCTATTGAGTGGAAGATTCTAACCGTTGTCTTGATGGAAGTTTACCCAAACTCCACTTATCTCACATTTGAAAGCTTCCAAATTCACAACAGTGATAAATTTCTGTTACTAAGGAGTTCAAATATTCAGCCTGTCTGTGCAGTGCTTTCCCTTCTGCTTAAGGTACATGTTCTCTTCAATGTCTCATTCCTGTGTGTAGGATTTTCTTGCCTTTTTTTTTTCCCTTTGATACCTACCTAACTTATTTTGCTTCAGTTCAGATTTAAAGAACATTTAGCTTGTATCCCTGGGACTTCTTTGTTTAATCTAAGAAGCAAAAAGTATCATAGACCAGAAAAGTCTACAATGAATCTTCCTGTCGGTTTTACATGGAAGGCAGTCATACTACAGTGATGGGGGCAATTAAAATAGACATTGAAATGGCAAAACAAAACAAAACAAAACAATTAGAATTTGTATGAAGGTAAGAAATGTGCTTATCAAAATAACACCTTCTATTCAACAGATTTATTCATTTTAAGTCAAAGATGCTAACAAAAATATGGCTTTAACATTTACTTTTCTCAGTATGGCAGAACTGTTACAATTCAGCTGTGACAATAAGAAACCAAATTTTTAAATAAATGCAATCTGATTTCTGTAGTGATGATGTACCACCAGATCAAGTCACATCTCGATCATCAGACCCCAAGCCATGTTTGAAGAGACTATAGGAAAGTTCTTGACCAACACAGCTCCAGTTTTATGGCAGCACTGATCTTGATTTAAATTAATCAAACTAACAGTTTTAACAGGGTGAGGATCAGCTGGATTTAATATTTTGTGTTTTTATCAAAAACAACTACAAACCCCTCTCACTGAACTCTGGTTTCAAACTTCTTATATGTAAACTCTGGCAGCACATCTCTATATCATCAGTTTATTGTGGGGAGTAATGTACTCGGTTCTGATGCAACATTTAAGAAGGCAGAAAGCATTCTTTAGTATGTTACTAAGTTCTGTTATGCACATTTTCTTCAGTACTGCAGAGAAAATTGACAGCGGTCTATTTGACCTTATATTTCTAGGTTGCACTGGTATGATCATACAGAGAACAAACTGGTATTATGGGATGTGTATGTATTTTAATCTAAGAAAGATTAAAAGATATACAGAAAGACAATTAAGTCTGGCCCTGAAAATAATTGTTAGCCAATGAGGTATTAATTTTACTTCCCACTAGAGGTCACTACTATGCTGTACTGATCCCCTCCAATAACAGCCAGAAGAGCAACATTCCCTTTGGCACCCCTGCATATTTATCTGACAGGTATTTATTAAATAATAACCTTAAAATAAATGGCAAATTCTACATTTTCCAGTTAGTTATGCACACTGCATAATTAACACTCAACACATGAAGAATGGAGCAGATCCAGCAAGAGCTAGCACAAGAGGAGTGTAAAGTCTGAAAGGGGGTGAACTTCTGTAGTGATGCTACTGCAAAAGGTTGACAGCTTTGAACACCAGGATAATTTCATCACCAATCAGAGCCCACCTATATTTTTCACCTTTCTTCCATAGGAAAAGCAGAGAGGCAAGTGTTCTTTTCTCCTCTGTTTTTTTTTGGCCAAGGAACTATTAAGACAAGGTGTCATAGGGGAAACATCACACATCTTAAAAAGTACGTGGTAAAAGAGAGTTAAGGTCAAATGGAGGCAAGCAGGCAAGGCCAGAGCAGTAACGGTGTGGAACAATGTGGGATTCTGTGTGAGGGAGGACTGAACCATAAGGACAGAGGAAAAAAAGGCCAAGGCAATGAAAGATAAAGGGTTACCTGTAGGACTTCAGCAAACAAGCAGCAGTCCTCAGTACATGTCAAAATCCCTGTCTTCTATGCATAGGGATAGTAGGTAGGTGAAGGTAACTGCTGCTGTGTTGCAGGGTTTATACCACAAAGTGTAACTTAAGCACACACTCACCTGAAGCGTGGAGGGGGGTCCTTTTGGTGACATTGTCTTTTACGGTGACAGAAGCACCCTGGCTGATGAGAGCTTCCACGCACTCTGCATGTCCTTTAAACGCAGCCAAGTCCAAAGCAGTGCGTCCCTTCTCATCTTTGATATCCAGATCTACCAGAGACTGGAGAAGTACCTCCAAGGCTTGATGATGACCATTATAGGCCTAGAAATATGAAATGTGTCATGTAAAGAACACAACTCGTCTTTCAAAGGCTTTCACATAAAATCTGAACAAAACCTATCATTGTAACAGTCTCCTAAACACAGCAGAAATCACACAGTTTTCTTGATTCCTTATGACTCTCTTCAACTTGAAAGGGTTTTCCCACATTACACTGTAGCCAAGAAACTGAAAATGTCCTAGGGTTTAGGGATAGAAATTATGATTGTTAATTTACTCTAACCTTCTAATACAACCCAAGGTGACGAATTCCAGCCAATAATTTGCCAGTTCAGCACAAGTGAATCAACAACTCATTTTTCACGTTCTACAGTATCTTTCAGAGAAATGCTTGCTTCAGAAACTAGATTCACTAGAGTCATCCTGGTCAGAGGTCACCTAAGTGGGTGCTAAATTCAATACATCTGCTGGACTCCAACTAAATGGAAGCCATTATCAAAACAGATTTTTGTGCAAATACAAACACAAACTTGACCTGCTGTTTATAGCTGATGCTTCATGAAGTATTCCTGCCAGTAAGATCATTTGGTAGAACAACTAGAGTGGGTAAGTAGATGCACTTCCAGACCTACAGCCACATTTAGGGCAACAGCATAAACACAAGTGACATTGCAAAAACCCAGGGCTTAGCACCAGAAACTAGAAACATTTCATACAGCCTTATAGGGGACTGCCCTCCTCTCCTTCCTGTCAGACTCAGAGAACATCTGTGAGTAATGCAAACACAAAGGAACCAAAGAGACACTGAGTTTCAAGGTTAAGTAGTTGTGGCAGCAGCTTGCTCCTAGTGCTCAGTCAGAAGTTCAACAGCTCAGGACAGTGTGGGGAACAGCTGTTTCTCTGTTAGACCAAAAAACCCGACTTATGGAAAGCAGAAAGGCAAAGGCAGAAAAAGAGAAGCAAAGAGAGATTAGGGCATAGGGAAGCCATATCTCAGAAAATACTCCAGCACAGTTGTCAGCTTTTCTTCTTCATTACAGTTTTACTGAGAAAACAACTAGCAACAACCTGATCTTTGAGACAATATGAGATAACTATCTTGAAGATGCCATGCAGACTGTACACCCCATCCTCTCATTGACAGAATAATAACATTGACTTCTTCTTCCCGTTGGTTTGCCTTGTGCAGTTATTTACACAGCCATGACCAGAAAACATGCACTATAGCTTCATGACATGGCAGGTCAGTATTTTGGCGGCTGCTGGTCCACTCCTTGTTTCTAAATCCTGTTTCCATTCTAGGGTCAAATGCCTATAAGCAGAGGCCTTGGCCATTGAGATGTATGAGCCATTTGACAGGACTTCATGTTTTAGTGTAAGTTGCTGGCTTACTGGATCCACATCTGGAGAGATTTGTGGTGTCACTGCTAGACATGGGGAAAGGATGGCCACTGGCATCCCATTACATAGGATAGTTTGAAAGAAATATCAGAGACACAGCTGGAGAGCTGCAGTTGAAGTGTGAAACAGTGATACTTTACAAAAGTTTTTTAATTTTTAAACTGTGGGTGTCTCGGGTAAATGATTTGCTGTCAACCAACAATAGACACAAGAGGGAGAGCCACTGGCAATTTCCTTGCAAAGATTCTGCCCAAGAGGGAGCAGAGAGAAAATGAGTTTACTGCCTGGGCAGTTGCAGTGAAAGTCTTACCGTAAAGCTGCCCTCCTCTTGAAGGGGAAGCAACTTGCTTACTCTAAAACAGGGGTAAGTTTTAGTTCTGTAGCAACCATGTCTCTGTTTCCCAGTCAGCCAGAACACCTCTGACATTTGAATTATCCGTGCATAGTCTAAGGGAACAAGAGCCAAAACAGTTGGGTTTTCACAGAATGTGGTGGGCCACGGCCATGAGAAAACCTGCTCTAGCTTACGCTGCTTTTAGCACAGAATTGGGACTAGATGATCTACAGAGGCCCAACTCAACCTCAACTATTCTGCAATTCTGCACAAGAAAAATGGGAAGAGGAATCATGAATCTTGAGCTCTTTGGAAAGGGGAGTACTGTGGTCTATGAGACCATATGTGCTGGATCCCCTTTTGATAGCACAGTTTCTGTGGCATGCTCCCAGGGCACTGCTGGATTTTAAGCATGTCTTTCCACACCTTGCTGTGTACCAGACTGCTTTTTGCACTCTGCACATCTCCAGGAGAACATCAGAGTATCCCATTCCATGGTCAAAGCCGTAGGCTCAGGCCCTGGCCCTGAATTTATAAACTAGTTATAAAAAAAAAGTTGTGACTTTCCATTTAATTTCACTTCAGTGTCATTTTCTTACCCGAGTATTAGAGTCAATAACAACCAAGCTCTTCAACTGCCAACATTCTAGCCCAGAACCTGGTTTTGTTACATCTAGGCCTACGCCACTTCCCAGCTTTTTCAAGTCTATGATTAAACTTGCTTCAAAGACAGAGATTAAGGAATTATTCAAAGAGACAGTGTTTACAGGTCTTTACACATCTCATACTTACAGCTAGATGCAAAGGACTTTTCATAGCTGCAGAATCAGATTCCTCAAATATATTGTTTGTTTTTTCCAGAAGCTGAAACACACACAAAAAAAAGACAGTCTTAAAACATCCATGCATGAGACAGGATAATTCAGTGAGTACTGAAGGACTGTGAGGAATAAATACTTCACAACCTTTTCCGTAAAGTATTTTCAAGATTTTCCCCACACATCAAAATTAGAAAACTAGTTTAAAAGCTTGTCATGAACATCCTTACTCTGATTAATTATTTTCCCTGAAATCATCAGCCTGCTTGGGTAAGAAAGGAACCCTCAACAGCAAGGATTTGCGGAGCAGAGCCCTCAGTAAGTTTATACTGGAAAAAGAGCAATTCATGATTACACAGGTAATGCATATGCAAGCCATGTCTGATGCAGCATTTTGGTTAATTCCAACACATAATTAGCCCTAGGAATAATTATAACTCAGCTGTGAGTCATTCAGTCATTTTTATAACTTATCAAAGTAGAACCTGCTGCTGTAATGACAGTCTTCCAAAACACAACACATCCCTGAACTCTGACAAACATCTCATAATGTGCATCACACTTTCATGTGGTTCTCTTCATTACAAAGGATCCCAAAGCATTTTAAGGCATAAACCCCAGGGCATTTCTTTCCATCAAGAAGGAGGAACTATGGATTAGCAGCACTCTGCAATAGCACGTGAACTTTGACAACAGACCCAGCTGGGGCTGCAAAGAAAATCATCCACAGCATTGGCAGCAAGACTGACAATTCAACATTTGTTGAGCAGCACTGCTCATGGGCATGGCCTTTTACTTAGCAACTGCTCAAAGACTCTCCAAACACCTCTGTAGCTTTTTACAGAAAATTAATGATAGGAAACTGTAAAAAGGAAAGCAAAGCATGACAGCTAGCTACAACTGACTTGTAATGCTTCTAAGGTTACAAGTCAATTTTTCACGCCGTTGTTTTGAGGTGCTCTGGGTTTTTCAATTGTTCTGACAGCATAAGGACTTAATGAAAAGACTGAAAAAGAAGGAAGAAAGATTTGTGACAATCTGGATAATTCTAGGGTATGACAACATGGAAGACTATCCAAAGAGACCAGTGAAAGCCTACAGTAGGCTTCCCTGTGCTTCAAGATGACGACATACCCTCAACTTCAGGGGTCACAAACTAGTCTTATAAATAGACCTGTACAAAGGATAAATTTATCTAAAAGTCAAACCGTAATACAAGCTTATGCATTAATAAAGCATAAGGTGTCACAAATCATTTATTAAACAAGGACATGAATCTGAACCCTATGGAAAAGCTAGAAAACTAAGCCATAATTTCATTTATTTGTATATTTTGTGCCTAGTAAAATGTCAGGACCAGGAAAAAAAAAAAATGTGTTTTGATGCAAATCCCACTCATAAGCCTGTGGGTGTGTGTATTAACAGGTAATAGGGATTTTAACACTTCCCTGCAGCTAAGGGGAAGAAAAAACCCAAACACCTCGAGTCCCACACCAGTTTTTCAGTAGGTTTGGCGCAGAGTTAGGAAGCGCATGTGGTCTTACCATGTGGAGCCACCTCCAGTGTCAAATTTTGTTCTTCTCTTATGTAAGATAGCTATAAACAGGATGAAGCAGTAGCCAGCTCTGAATACATGAGTACCTTCTAATTTTCTCTAGTGAGTAAACTAGAAGAATCCCACCAAATAAACCCAAGCACTAAGCTTGTTCCTGTGTCTGCCTAATACTGACCTTTACTCTGAATCCCTAAGGCCAGCACAACAGATTTTAATTACATTTATCATCATCTATTGAAATTTTAGGATCAAAATCTTAGCAAAGAAATACTTCCCTTAACCTGTCAGAAGGCTCCAAAAGTCTCCTGGAACAAGGCAGATAATTGCCTTTCGAGGAGATGAAAAAAAAAAAAAAAGAAGACACAAAACTGACAAAATTAAGTCTCTAAAGGAATAAATTGTGGGATTGGAGAGCCCCTCACAAAAGGCATCTCCATGGCTTAGAGTTAAAGCAGCTTAGGCTGATGCAGACTAGGCTTAATGAGCTTATTACTCATAATGCTAAATGTCTCCATCATAAAGCCAAGTGCAAACAAGAATTTGATGGTAGACCTGGTAGCTCTCTGATAGACAGCCATACAGCGCAAGAAGAGATGTCATGAAGGAGAGCAAGAAGAGGAAGATTAAAGACGCAGCAGTAATAATATTTTAGCATGCTTTGTCAAGCACCACTTTATAACAATTAAAACTAAGTCATCTAAAGGATAAACATCATGCGCCAAGAGACAAAAAGTACCAGGTCCACGTTACCATGCAATTCTCCAGTTTCACCAGTGTCTCTACAGTTCCAAGAATACCTTTAGAGTAAATTACATACACTTGTTATATGAACACATAAAAACCAGTGTGCCCTTGGGGGCTCTGACTCCATAGTGCTTCCACCTCTGAGTATATTCGTAAGATGCTACCCCCCAGTTGCATCTGTTTTTAAAAAGGTGAATTTATCTCTCAAAATCATCTGCCTTGACAGCCATGGAAGCTTAAATCCACAGACCCTGCAAAGCCATCCAAGCATGCCTGCTGTGCTGCAATACATGCTGCCTGCTAGAAGCTGGCCAATGCATTTCACTGAAGACAGTCAAATAAGCATGAAGTGCGAACAGGTTATGGTTACTGGTGGCTGACTGGAGAAAGTCCTAGGATCTCTCATTTCTAATTTCTTGTGCCATTGAGATCATGTCTTTTAGCAGATTACATTTCTATATATCAGTTGTTGGCAGATTTGAAGCAGATGTGCAGAGACAGTGGAAGTGAAGTTGGTGGACACTCTGGTTAGGTTATAACCTTTTCAAAGGTAAGGATACCCATACTCTCTTTCTGCCCCTTGGAAATTCCCAGCACAACCACTTCACATCCCATAACAACACTATTTAATAGTGTGTGTTTTGTAAAGTCGTCACACTCAGAAACAGGAATTTGAATGCTTTGGAAGTGAGATGCAGACAAAGAAAGATAAAACATGTCAATTAGTCAGTTCTATTATTACAAACTGATAGCACTACAAAGCTACTATCATATATGGTCTTCTCTCTCCCAGCTCTGTAAGAAGATTAATAACTTTTACTGTTGTCACAATCTACTTTATTTGTATTTGTACTTACAGGCATAAGAGGATTTACTGCTTGATTTTATTCTGTGGTTATAATAAAGGATTATATGGCAGGATAGAGTGTGGGGGGGTTTTCTCCCCTCCATTTTATTTTTCCACTGAGATTTGACAGTTAATGAGTCAGGATACCTTATATGATTGTCCTTATAGACTATAATGTATTCTAAAATTCAGCTCTCGTTAAAAAAAAAAATGCAGCAGCTTCAGGGAGCATCTCATTAATTTCTGCCTAATCACTATTAGGCACGGAAGGAGATAATACTTTCAACAGGTGTAAGAGGTTTAAGCTACATTTTTAAAAGGAAGATGTCAGAAGAAACTTCAAACCATAGACACTGTGACAATGGGTGCTATCTCAACCCTAAAAGGGAATAAAACACATGACTCTGTACAAGGCATCACGCATCCACACCCCTAGGCACAGCCATTTAAGTGGCAGTTATGTCACAGATTTGCTCTACCACTGAAGTTAAAGTGAGTTTTCTTTGAGAGTTTTACTGGTTTAGTGAATAAGGCAACTTCTACATTCCAACACATGTACTTCCAGGACTGTTAATGAACTTTTTCCATTTGGTGCTATTAATAGTAATCACAACATGGCAGAACATTATATTACATGTGTATAATCTATAAATGGTCTTTACTCTGGAAGGTCATTAAGGAAACAGCGTTCAGAAATTTTCCACATGCACAACAAGCTGATCAAAAGGCAGTTAAGACAAAAGAAACAGTTGAACATTGCTTTTCTGCAATAATTAGATAGCAATGTAGTTTAATCACAAGGTCATTCAGACGAGGCAATTTGTAACAATTTTTAACGTCGCTTTCAGAACTGAATAAAAATTTATCAGCTAGAATGTCACTCTGAATCTCATTTTTCCTGATAAATTGCAATACATAACTGTCTGTACTGGAGGAAAACATACCAGCAGCAGCTTCTTTTAAATAAAGGCTTTTCCAGCAAGTAGCAAGCACAAGATTGAACACTATCGTCAGTCGTTTCAGATGAGACAGAGCAATAGAATTAACCTCTGCACTACTTTATAGCATGGAAGCACATTTTTAAAGCACAGAATTATTCTTGATTGAATAAATCAAAGATGCAGTGGTACCAACATATCCTCAGGGGAACAAGCAATTCTATAAGCTCTCTCCATATTTGTAAATACAAATGATCAAATTAAAATAATTTGATCAGGTTAAAACCAATACACATCCTTAACCCCATGTTTTCCTAAAATCAGGTTTTAATCAGTTTTTACACCAATTTGACTCACATTCATAGATTGTGGCTGAAGTTAATAGAAGATAAGCGAGAAGAAGTTTTGCAAGATCTTAGGTAGACCGAGTCAGACAAAATTTATTGGTAGCTCCATGGAACTCTTCCAGTACAAAGTTTATATATACAATACCCCACCAGAACAGTAACCACCATGCAAACAGGACACTTACCTGGCAGGTAAGAGAACAACAGTTGTCTTTAAACATATCTAAATCTCAAAATTCAAGCAGATCTCCAGGCCACTGGCTGTTCTCACATGGGACACTAATCTTTTGGAGCTCTTCATACAAAATTGGCCATATTAAGTTCATTGTTTCATATTAAGCCGTACGAGTGCCATACTCAGCATATTCTCACCCAGGGAGTATTTATACAAAGCAGGACATCTCCAAATGAGAACAAGAGATCCTACCCAGTACCAGCCAGCATAATGTGTCGGTCCCTTCCCACAGTGTAGAAGTCCAATTTCTTTTTCAGTCAGGGCAGACATTTGAACCTGGAGCTTTCACGCTTGAATCACATTCATAATTTCTTTTTTGGCCAGAAATTCTACCTTGGGTTTCTGTAAAGCATCATACTTTGATTTAAGGACCCTCTTACCCAGGGAAAATTTTGCAAAATTTCACACATTTGTATAAAAGGAAGGCTTTTATTTAGAGAAATTATTATCCTCAAAAAATTTTCTCTCTAGATAGAAAATTTGAGTGCTGGGGAAATACAGTGACAGTCAATTTAAAAAATATGTGCATTTCAATGGTATTTTTGCTACTCTCCTCTGATTTGTGCTTCTACTGGGAAATACACACAAGCGCTTTATAAATTCATTCATTTGAAGATGTGCAATTTACGTTTCTTCTCCGAACCACTTTGAAACTGAACACAAACTTCCAGAAAACAGACAGGTGTTGGTTCCATTTCACATTACCAAATGCAAAGTTACTTTGACAGCCAGAAAAGTGCCATGCCAGTCAGGTACGTGCACTTGACTCACAGCTCCTAAGACTGACTGAGGAAAAACAACAGACTTTCTAGCAAAGCTTGAGCCTGTAAGCAGCAGCAAGAAGGAAATCCAATGGCAACGAAAGCAGCACACATGCAGTTGCTTGAAGTACACGGCATGCTAGTTAAGAGTCGTGACTCTCTTTCTTCAGGCTCTATCAGAGTGAATACAAGGATTTGCAAAATACTACGAAGCTTAAATGAAAACGAAAATACAGGACATGCAATTTTTTTCATTTACTCACTATATCCAGTGGAGTTTTGCTTCCAATCTAATTAAAAATGTCAATCAGAATAATTAAAGACATAAGTATTCAAGTATAATGGTAATATGCAGGTGTTTCTTTTTTGTTGTTGTTTTGTTTTTCCTGTAGAATTAACTGCATTGCATTCAGTGCATGAACAGAATCATAAACCAAGACCTGATCCCCTGTGCAACTGTCTCTACACTGTCCGCCTATGGATGAAATACTCCTGAAGCTATGAGATTGCTGCCTGCTGTCAGACAGCCACTGTGAATGGGTACCAGCTGCCCTCCTCCTTTATGAAGTGATGCAAAGAGGAAAATACTGAGAATGTTTACAATCAGCCTACTCAACTGACAAAATACACACACCATGAGAGACTTTGCCCCATGAACATGGATTGCTTTTTAAGCCTACATATACCAACAAACCAAGAAGAGTTTCTTTTGAAAGTCTCCTCATGCAAGCAAACACCTTGCCTTGCCTGACTACAGCCCCAAAATCCCATGAGCTATACAGGCTAATTCAACACCCTATGCCATAATCAAATGACCTTTCCATTATATTCAGTAGATTTGAGGGAGTCAGATATTCTTCACACATTCACATTTAAACACCACACACAGGGATACACACTCAGATGGGTATTTAAGGCAATGGCAGAAGTCCATGACTTCTTCCCAAACTGAAGGAAAAATGTCTCCTGCAGTTCTGCAATGGCCTTGTTATTCTGTCAGAAGACAGCAGATATTAGTGCCTTGCTTCTCCCCCCAGAAAAAATAAAAATATAAACTACAAAAAGGACACAATCTGTCAGAGAGGCAGAAAATAAACCTCAGAGATGCTAGGCAACACACCTATCCTACAAGCTGAAGTGCCAGCAGGGTGGCAATGCAAATGGTAAATTCCTGCACTGAGGGAGTTCACAAGCAGCATTAGCTTTCTAGAAAATGCTTTTAGGATTAAAATTATCTAGTTTCCAAAACATAATATCCAAGCCAAAATATATGGACATATTTAGCATACATAGGCTCCTACTGATCGTTTAACCAGTGGGTACATTTTTTGCTAATTCTGACATCAAAACTTAAGTAATTGAATCAATCTACCATTATTTGGGGGATTCTAGGACTGACAGACAAGTTATTAAAGTTATTTTCAAGTTCCTAAGTTCTCTTCCTTTTTAGAGCCACTCAAGTTAACAACTTTGAGCTTCCTCTACTAATAAAGAAGTTTTCATGAGGGAAAAGCTCTTGTAGACATAGGTACAAAGCTATTCACTGCATGAAACAATATCATCATTGCTTTCCAATAAAATGCTCCCTTTAAGAAAGGAAGTGTTGGTTATGGAGATGGACAGGCATTCAAGGAGAAACCCCAGAGCATACCTCTCAGAAGAAGTTATTCAGGCCATGCAGCAATCCTGGGGCTGCATCCAAGCCAGATCCCTATGTGGCAAAAGGCTTTTTAACACCTACCCCAAACACACATGTAATTCACTCACCACTAATTACCAGTGTCTTGCTCTCAGATGGATGAATGAACAAATTCTCTTTGATAAGAGACATATATAATTATTAGCAGCCACATCAAAGATTTATGAGGTCTGTGATTTCAATTTCTCCACAGGTTAAGGAACCAAGTGTTGGAAGGCATAGCTTGTCTATTTTCCAGTGGTAACAGCAGGTCTAATAAAAGGTGATTTCTTTCTCTTCAAACCAGACCTTCCTCTCACAGCATAGCCAAGACAGCTGCCTGCTAGCACAAAATCTTCCTGTGCCCCTTCTCACCAGCACACCCAGCTGAGCAGGTCACCTTGCTTCAGGCGGGCAGGCAGTCTGAGATTTGCCTTTTCTTTTGGAGACAGTTTTCAGTTAAACCAATGCTTTCCTCCCACCCTCAAATGAATTAGTCCCTTTGACAATTCAATTTCTATTAGCCATTTGTTAATGGAATAAAGAGAAGAGCAAATTAAAAGAAAAAATAACAAACTATTCTTACAGTCAGGGAAGAAAATTCACTACAGGAGACAGGCATTTAATTCTGTTTGCCCTAACACTGCACAGAACCTATTTTTACCAGCACAAAGTGGCTCTCCAGATAGAATTTTAATGTGAAATTACAATTTAAATTTCACTCTTTTCATACCAATAAGCATTTTGGGATACGAGATCATTTAAATGAAAAAAAAACCCCAACAAAAAAACCAACCTTTTTTTTTTTCCTTTTTTTTTCTTCTCTCAAAACTAGTTTGGTGGTGTGATCAGCTCTAAAATACCAGCTAGCAGTCGTGACTGATATCCCTGACTACCAAACACCAAAGAAGTCAGTCCTAATCTAAACAAACATGGTTATTTTTAGAAGTAGGAAAGCAGATGGGAGTTCCAGTTGCTTGTGAGCACATATGCCCACCATTCAGCCTTTATGAATGGCTCCGTACAGATGGAGAAAAGAATTCAAGAATCTGCTTCCACTCTTCTCTTTTTAGCAACATCACATCATTCATTGCAGGGCAACTACCCCACTAATATCCCAGACAACCTAAAGGTCCTCCAGATAAAAAGCTTCTGTCATTGAGCTCTGTGGTTGAACACACAAGCCCAAATTTTATTTGTTTGGGTCAAAGGATACGACCTTTTCACTTTTAATCCTTCTTTCCCCTAATACCTCTCCTCCCCCCACAAAGACATTCAGCTAAATTCCAGCCAAGGTATTAGGCTCACAGTAAACACAAAAGTAAACAAAAATGAAAACTTATTTTTGCAGTTAAGCCACTCTCCTCAATAGTACTTAAATGTGTAAATACTCTGTAATGCTGAGAAGCTACGGTGCTTAAAGCACAGATCAGATCCCTCAGCAAAGGCAACTCCACTGGATACTGCATCATCATAATTTTCAGACTTTCATTTTTAAGTGACCATTTATTTAGCACTATTTTAGATGCCTGTTATAAAAACCAGAGGGGAGAGGGGAAGAAAAAGCAATCTTACAAGGTATTTCATAAACCTGACATGTTATGGAGCACTGAAATAATTGCCTAACATTTTGATGAAGTTTGGTATTGTGCATATAGAGAAATAATAGTGACCATTACTCATAAAATCAAGGGTATTGTTACACCCATTTTGCTTTAGTTTTGATCAGAATTAAAACTTCATATTTTATATGAACTCTTTCCTCTAACAGTTTTTGCCCATAAACAACTGTCTTGTTCTAGGGAAGATAATTCCTAGACATTTTCGTATATGAGCTATCAATAAATTAACCAAATATTTAACCAAGGGATAAACCAGTAAAATAGCAGTTAATTTGGCACTGAAAAATATTTTTTTTATTTCAGTAATTCTGCCTGAAAGTGTCTTCTTCAATATAGAAGGGACTGGAAATATTTTAGAAGGAGTACACAGTTTATGTTAGAATTCCTGAGGTACAGAATAATGGTTCAAATTTAGCACTTTTAAGACGGACATCAATTTACCTCTGTTATTGCATGTGCAAAACCAACTGGGCTCCCACTGCTCCTTGAATAAGAGCAACTAAAAATACTGTGAATCTCATTTTCCTTTTCATTAGCACTGAAGACAAGAAAAATCTATTTCCAAGATGACAGCAACAAAAGCAGCCAAGTACTCATCAGATATAACCAGCTGTTCTCATGCCCCTACCCTACACACTAACCCACCAAGTCAACCTGCAGCATTGACTGGGACCAGCAGCTGCCTCCACCATTACTGAGGAGAGCTCAGTGTAGCTCAGGAGAGAGAAGCAAGGCAAACAGTGTTGCTAGTTTTCTGGGTCCCCGTTGGTTAAGTTTTCAAAACTGTTAAACAGAGGCTTTGAGGACTACGAGGGTATTTGATGACTTACTGTACTCTCTGCTGTGTGGAAAAGAAGGAGCCTCTACATAGAGGTCATTGCCTAAAAGCAATTAAACCATAGTAGATGCTTTATTCAACTACAAGTAACTACAGCAGTCAAAGTACTGTGGTTAATAGCTAACAGAAATGAAGATCATGGTTCATGATGAAGTCCTTGTCATAGGTCCACCACAGAGAGAACAACAAACTGTGACCAAGCCACTGATCAGAGTCATAAAAGCAGAAAGGCTCCTTCCCATCTGCACCAGATGAATTCTTCTTGCAACTTTTACACACAGCCTTCAAACAGCCATGAATAACCATAACTCTGTAAAAAACAATGTAACTTCATTACAGGATAGCAATGTCTATAGCTGACACTACCAGATGAAGCATGGGACTCAGCAATTGTGTTACCACCTGGGGCCCTCATGCTGGAATGAGTGACTAGACCCAGACACCAGGATTATTGCCGTTTCCTGCCCAAGGCATAATTACCTTTCAGCTACTCCAGACTTTGGTCCTGACCCTTTTGCCTAATTCTAAGCAATGCAAAACAATCAGTGTAAAGATGGTTCCCATATCAATTAGCCACTGTTATGAAATACAAAGTTATTACACTGAAGCCTCAGTAACCTGTTACAGCTGAGGGACAAGTGCTCAAATGAACAAAACAGAATCACCTTCTGACAGTGGTCAGAAGATCATGAGTGCTGGTCCTACTGTTGATCAAGCACACTTGCTTTCTGGTACATTTAGCTTTTGTATTCTGGGGAGAAAACGAGATGCCTGACACCCCCTGAACAACAATGGCAAAATCCTGGTCCCCACAAAACTTTCAGGTAGACATCCTAGCACACAAAAGTGGTCCTTTCCATGCAATAGACTATACTTTAGACTATATATGCAGTAGACTGCTGCATTTTGTAGCAGTTTTCTTTCACTGGTGTACACGAAACAGTTGTACGACTATAACTCTGCAAATGGTTCTTGACCTTGGTTTTCTACACTGAGCTATAGTCACAAATATGTGAGGACTGACGCGGACAAACATAAAATGTCTCTGTCCAAAGATAGAACACTTGCTGCACAGCTGTCTAGCCCACAGTTTGCATTTCATCCTCCAAAAATAAAGAAAAAAAACAACAACCCAACAAAACCCAGTGCCTCTGATATGCACTGCATCCCCAGCTCTTCCCTTTGTCTGTCAAGCCCAAGCAACACTGAGACTCTATAGCAGATCACGGTCTGCAGCTGATAGGTTACCAGAAAACATGCACAGCAACAAGGAAAAGAATAGAGAGGGTACCTTGCCCTGTGTCTGCTCCACAGTAGTGGAACACAGGGACTAGAATATGAAGGCTGAAAGAGAATTCCCCAGTAACAACGCTATTATAGAGATCCCTGCTCGCACAAGTCGTGCAAGAATCTGGTGATAAGACATGAGTAAGGTTACAATACACATTACTGTGGCCATACAAGTGTAAGCTTGTGCACAGTACAGAGGATGCTACTCTATATATACACCCTGCAAATAGTAAGAACATTTCCTTTTGTGCCAAATGGGCAGCAGGCTCAGCAGAAGACCCCTTTGTCCCCACGGGCAGTCACAAGAGATCGGCTCTAGATTAGAAAAGGCCAAACTCACTGCCACAAGCAACAAAGGACCAGTAATATTTTTCTACACGGCCTAAATATACCTGCTTGCAGGTGGGAGCTAAAAAGGATTCACATTCCACCTGAAGTTCTGATCCAGAGCTGCCCTGGTGTACTGAGAGGTCACGGTTTTCTAGCTGTGGTGACCCTGATGGAGGCTGATGGAAGGTGACCCAGCTGCAGGATTTCTCCTATGGTGGCAATAAGTGACAGCAACTGGTCTGAAAGGTGGTGTGAAAGCAGCACGTGCTGTGCAGAGCTCCTTTTCAGTGACTGAGCACTTTGACTCTTCAACAAAGAACGAACCGAACAGCATGAAACACTAAACAGCACATAATGTTCTTGCTAAAACCTCACTATATATACAATTTTGTAATTACAGATTTTTTTTTTTTAAACCAATAAGGGCCTGCTTATATGTGACAGAATAATGTTGGATCAACCTGTATACCAAGCAGATCAATTAACATCCATCTTCATGACACTTATTTTTACAAGTCACAAACTTCTATAAATCCATGCTATACATCCCCCAAATCCAATTTTTGGCAAAAAATTTTTGGTTTCTTATGAAATGCAATTTCTAATCATTCAGGTACAGGATATTAAAAAACAACCACAAAACCCAAAAAGACAAAAAAGCAAAACCCAAAACAGTTACACTGCATACAAGGTTAATCTTGATTATGGTAACTTTATGAATGCTGCTATTGTTTGATAGAGCAAAACAGGCACTGCAGGTGTGCAGCTGACAAAAGGTATTTACTCTCTCAGGTTGCAAGTTAGATAATGTGCCAGCTGCAAAAGGCACATACACTGTCATGCACTGGGAACTATCCCTTACTACTAGCACATACACCAGGGATACTTTGATTACAGTTAAAAATAATATGAGCACACATGAACACTGAAAGGCAACATTTAAGCACCAGCTCATTGAATAAGGACTGGATCATGAAGACTGACATGCTTTTAAGATACAACTGGTTGCCTATGTTTAACTACATCATATTGCAGGTTTTCACTGACGTGGGACTATCTAACAGATTCAAATAGTAACCATCAGAGAAGTCCATAATTCTAGCACACACACACACACACACACATATATATATAAATAGAGAGAGAGAGAGCTCCAAGCTGTCTGAGCACTCACCAGTTCCAAACACTGCCGGTGGCCATAAGCAGCAGCGTAATGCACAGTGTTGTACCCCTCTTTGTCTTCGATGGATGGATTGGCATCATTTTGTAGCAGGAACTCTAAACACCTGTGGACAATTCACTTGTTTAAATGAGAGCTCACAATATTTAACAGCTGACTCTCACTGAAACTAGGAGTGATGCTGAAAACTGGCAGTTAATTCCTTATTTCTAGCAGCACCTTCAAATCACGAGTTTCCCTCTTTTCACCAATAGCCCCCCATATTCACCATTTTTTAAAACAGAAAATCATTACTCATCTTTGAAGATCATCTTCACAAACAACAGCCTTCAACCCAACCTTTGCTACTCTAGATCACATAATTTTCTATTGCAAAGCCTAAAAAACCCTACCTACGCAACTCTGTATCATGTTGTAAAAAGCCTAGAACTGTTACTACTGTATATAAAAACTCTTTGACCAAACAATTGGCCTTCAACCATGCTCTCTGGCAAGCTGAAAGAGTAACTGAGTTCATTTCCTAGTATGTATGTATATAATTATATTTTCTTCTTTGTTGGCTTTTTCTTTTTTTCCAATCATGTGTTTTTCAGATGATCCCTTAGGCTCTTAAAAGTGCCACTTTTTCTTATAACATCAAGAAATTATCATTTTGTTATTAGTGCCTTCTTCCATAGCTTGTAATTTGTAGTGAATGTAAGACTGTCATATGATAAAAGGGATTACAAATAAAAAAAAATAAAAAAAAATCATTACACAGCTAGATGAAAATGTAAATCTGAGTAAATAGAGGAAGACATTGGCTACTTATTTTTGCAACATACATGCTCAGTGCACGGCATTAAAATAAGTGCAGTATACTAAAGAAATATTGAATTATTGAAGCAGTACATTTTCAATTAAGAAACAGCAATAAGCACAGAAACAGAAATATTAGGGAATATATGGACACAGAAGAGTGTAGAGCTTTTTTCTTTAGGTTAGCCCTCATTAAAGCCAAGCACTGTGTTTAGCAGAGCAATGAATAAGCAAAAGCAGAGTGTAAACTGCAGCCCAAAGCAGTGGCATTCTCCAGAAATGATGTCTAACTGCTTTATTGACACCAAACTTACAATGCAGCTTCTTTTTCCTTCATCTCACTGGCTCTTTCAAGTTCTTCAGTATTTTCATGGGAGTTACCTAAAATATTCTTTCTTCTTAGCATAGAGGACAGAAAAATGCAACTTATTTTCAAAATACCATACCAGTGGTGTTGATGCAGTCTGTCACCCATCCCCAAACTCCTCTTCAAGGAGCTGATCTCTTCCAGCCAACAGTAAGAATTACAGAAGTTAAATGAGTGTACCGTGTGAGTTGCAGCTATTAAGTTGTGTAAGAAATCGAAACAACTACAACATGGTAGTTTATCATCCTGCCACTCAATGCCAAAAGAAAACCCAAATCCAGAAAATACTGGTTTCTATCAGAAAGAGTTTAATCATCACTTTCTAAAATCCTTCTGTTTCTCTTACAGCAATGTTTTGCACTTTGTTTCCTTTGAAGAGAGGAACTCAGGATTACCACAGCTTGCTTCTTCCTACAGTAACCTGCTACTTCTTCTCTAACATTTAAGATTGAGAGAAGCTTTAATCACTGATACTAAATTGGTCTACCTTGAATCTGCATTATCTGTGTTGCTGACTCTTCTCACTTTTCTGTGCAATATCTTAGCAACGCTCTGTGGCACTCTCGGTCAGATTCTTGAGATTCTTGAAAGAGCTCAGCATGTCTTCCTTCTCCTGCACACCCAGATCATTTTTGTCACCTCTGCTCCCCAGCTGGATGGGTGGCAGACAGAAGACTACAATTTGTGATCTTATAATCATGATTGTGATCCTTCTTGGCCACCAAGGCTAACACAGAATGTGTTTACAAACCTCTATCATCAGGAATTAGTAGCTTGAAAGGTTTGTAGAAGGACAGTTTGCTAATTTCCATCTTTATATAAGACACAAATTCCAGACTGGATTGTACACAATGCAGACCAGTAGATTCTCTAATATGCAATTTCCCATTTGTTATATCAAGACTTGACATACTTCCTATGGGAACAAACAATAATGACTTTTTCTACAAATCTAGAGTCTGTCTGATGTTCGCTGACTCAGAGAATACTTAATTATTAATAAAATAACTCCCCTGAATATTAACATTGTAAGCTCATAGACGGTACTCATGTGCTATGCCGAAGGGTTGCAAACTGAGTAAGTTATGATCTGGAGAAACAGTTCATACTCAGTAACTGCAACCATCTATTGAATGAAAATGCTGTTGTGATTTCCATTGCAGGAAAGGGTCTGAAGACCATAAGCAGTAACAGTTACCAGAACAGCTGAAACAGGGAGGTAACCTTGCTGCAATAAGACTTCTCCCTGCCCATTAACTGACCACATCCAAAGTTAAATAATTATGAGCATTCTTTGGACTGAGATTGCCTGACTTTGGGAGGGGTTTTTTGCCATTAAGTGGGGCGGGAGGGGGGGGAAGTATGCTGACCTATAAAATCATGGACTGCAGAAAGCATTTCATCTATGTAACAAGGCTTCTTTCAGAACATCTCAAACTGGAAAATTTAATAAGAAGATAGCATTACCACACCAGAATCGATTTAGGTTTGGCCTATGAGAGGAAAAAAAGGCCACATATTCCTGTAATTGTTCAGGATTTGACTAAAGTAAACTGTATTGTTGTTGTTGTTTTTAATTAGTGACGGAAGTATATAAATGCTGAAGTTAACCAAGATCTCATTTAAATGCAGGAACTTCACCTACAAAGAGCCAACAGCTGAGAAAACACACTCTGAATCACCATTCTCAATACTCCCAGTAACACCTTTACTCTGGCAAGACAGAATTAGAAACAGCCAGTGGTGAAAGCCTTCCTACAAGCCTACTCTGATTGTAATCTCTGAAGATTCTGCTGCCTTCTCCCTGGCACTGTTCAGTTTTGAGGGTGATAGGCAGGATTATTTTTTTTTTATATATCAGTATTATCACAGCAAATGATGAAGAAGCTACCAAGGCTCTAGTATGGCATCCAAGCCTCTACCATAAATTTAAGGCAAAGTTTTCCTGCAGTGGCTTTGAGGTGGTATTCCGCTGGGAATGAGCCAGACATATTTATACCAGGTTTTGCTATAGAAGAAAAACAAAAAATAGGTCCTTGGTGTCTAGAGCAATGAGACAGGGAAACATGGGATGACCTAAAATAAATACAGATTGCTAACATGTTAAAGAGAGAACTAACAGGATAATTGAGCCTATTTTACACAGTATGTTATAAGGAAGAGACTGCCAAAATATGCAGCTATCTGGGAATTAGAAATTGCAGTCACTAACCAGAGGATTTCTAAGTTTTGCAGCTGTTTTCCCCCTTTCTCACAAGAACAGCACTGCATTCTGCCAAAGGATATTCCCCAGGCCTCTGTCTTTAAAGTCTCTGAAAAGCAACCTGTTTGGACAGGGTGAGCATTTTTATCAGCTCTAGCAGTGGAGAGAGACCGATGGGTACATCTATCCCATCTTTTCTAGAAAGTCTGGCAGAATGGCCAGATATCTGTCTGTCACTACAGCCCACTACAGCCCATCTAGGAAAACTTCTCCTTCTGCTCTTTCTTGCTCCATCCATTCAGATGGACTTGCAAAGCAGATGTAGAAAATTATCGTAGAATCATAGTGTGGTAGGGGTTGGAAGGGACCTCTGGAGATCATCGAGTCCAACTCCCCTGCCAGAGCAGGGTCAGTCAGGGCAGGCCACACAGGAACAGATCCAGGGGGGTGTCCTGAAAGTCTCCAGAGAAGGAGACCCCACAACCTCTCTGGGCAGCCTGTTCCAGGCTCTGTCACTCTCGCAGGGAAGAAGTTTTTCCTCATGTTGAGGTGGAGCTTCCTGTGTTTCAACCTTGTGACCATTACCTCTTGTCCTATCACAGGATACCACTGAAAAGAGCCCGGCCCCTTCTACTTGACACCCACCCTTCAGACATTTATAAACATTCATAAGATCCATTCTCAGGCTTCTCTTCTCCAGGCTAAACAGCCCCAGGGCTCTCAGCCTTTCCTCATCAGAGAGATGTTCCAGTCCCT
>WUAM01000395.1:12629890-12700209 GCA_024336885.1 Actenoides hombroni
GGGTTATTTGGGTTTTTTTTGTTTGGGTTTTGGTTTGTTTGGGTTCTTTTCCATTTTATTGTTTTTTCTTTTAGAAACATTTAAACTTGCACCTGAAAAATGGGAAAGAGGAAGATGAGCTACATTTGAACTTCAGGGTTGCAATCTGATGGACACTGTTGTGTAGTTGCATTTTTGGACAAGGACACAGTCCAAAGGTGGAGGTCGGGAATAACTCTCCCACCAGCAACATTCCAGGAGCTACAGCTCCTCCTTCTCATTCACTCTGACCTAGGAACCAATGATTTACAGCTGACTCTGGACACACAGCAACTGCTGCGGTCAACAGACAGACGTGGGTGAGTATGCCACCCAAAGCTGAAGCAGTCTTCACAGAGGTGTAAGAAGAAAGGGTTTTGCCCCATGCCTGAAACCCACCCTTCAAATCACATCCCAGCTCTCTGCAGCAGAGGGAAACAGAACATCTCCTTTACTTTGCAAGCAACCCCGACATGAGAGCAGTGGCAACAGACAGCCTCCAGTGACCCAAATTTGACATCAGGCTGCTTTGCTTCCCTTGCACCACGATAAATTCCTGCGTGGATGGCACGGTCAAGTTGGCTGCCACCAAATCCGCAGCAAAGCCCCAGAATAACTTCCAACAGCTACAGTCAGAGGTACTCACCCTCCGGCAGCGGCAGCGTGGAGGCACGTTCTTCCAAAACTATCAGGGGTGTCTATTTCAAAGCCTGCAGACAGCACGGGCTCATTACTAAACAAGGACACTATGCTATACTTTTGTCCTAGTTAAACCACAAGAAACATTGCAGAGACAGAAAAATCAGTTAGTTGGAAAAAAAAACCAGAAGGCAAGCAACTACAGTCAGAAAGAGGTTGTCAGGGGAACAGCGAGCGGCTGCTCCGGTTTGGCAGCTCTATAGAAAGAGTTGCAAAGTCGACGAGCATCTATTTGCACATCCAGCGCCGCACCGCATCCCTATCTAAAATCACCTGACAGGCATTTATGAAGCAGATCCTTATCAAAAGGACTGTGGCAGCAGGACATGAAGGCAGAAAACATCAAGAAATCAGGGAAAAAAAATCACAGAGTCAGCCTGACCATGAAATGCGGCCGTTTTTATCATCCATGGAAAGAGGTTTCCAGGCACATGCAGGGGTATTCGTAAGGATGCACAAGGCCAAAGAGAGAAGCCTGGCAGTATTAAGAATAGTCACCCAGAGCTTTTTCTCTTCCTTCCTGATCTAGTGATTGAGGTCAGAGCATGCCAAGGTTTAATGTAATGGGGTATGTAATTGCCATTTTTCACACTTCCTTTATAGGCTACAGGACTCAAGTTTAGAGGAAAAAGTAGTTATAGGAAATTTTACATGTTAAGTAATAAAGCAATTTTCTAGAAAAAGCATATGATCTGCTTTGTGATTTTTTAACTCATAGGAAAAAAAGAATTTGGGATTTGGCACCTGATTATTGCCTCTTTTCAAACAGTTGTGTTGGCAAACTCCTGCTCTTTCTGCTTTGGGCTCTGGTGGGGATCCCAAGACTGCTCTCTCGACACTACACTTTCACTCCTTTACCCTCTCGTGCCCACTTGCAGTGTGGTCAGCCTAACTCCTTTACTCCGTCTGGACTCAGAAACACACTTTAGCTGTATCTAAACATACATCATAACCATTGAGCTGTAAATACCCACACCAGTGCAGGCCCCAAGGAGAAAATTTCCCAAATTATTACTTTAGGGTATAAAAGCCTACAGCAAAACAGTAGCTCACATTCCTACAGTTTGGAAAAGGGTCCTAAATTCCCCTGCCTCCTCCTAGTGAACTAATATAAACTCTCTGAACCTGCCAGGAGAAAAGAGCTTCAGGCATGAACGATACAGGACGCTAGAACGTACAAGCATGCTGTTAGGGAAGCCTCGCATGCTCCCGTGCACTAAAGCATACAGCCAGACAGAGCAGCACAGGAAAGCTTTCATTTGAACAAATCACAATGAGTATAGAGGGGCCATAAGCAGCAGAGACACACGCTACTCCAGCTCCACAGACACTGTGGGACTTACTCACCCGACGACAACAATTTCCTGCAGCAGTCTGAGTGAGCATTCAGCGCTGCTAAGTGTAAAGGGAACATGTTGTGGATCCCACACCTGAAAGGCACAAGAGCCTCATTACACAGGGTCATGGGAAAATGCAGGTTGCACACAGACACAACACAGCAAAAGCTGCTTCCACAAAGGCAGCATTTTTCATCCTTTTTGAGAAAGGTTCTTCCTGCCATGTTCTTTTTATCTGTATTTCCTTACCAGCCTCCTCAGGAGTTAAAAATATTCCGATATGGCAAAATCTTGGCATTATGCTTTGAACAGAATGTGGCAGGAATATTTCTGAAAATTCAAGGCGAAAGCCAAGGTAAGGGAGGAAGTGAGACAGCAGATATTGCTTGGAGTCCATTTCCCAGTGTGGGACGCCCAAATTTCTGCATCAGCTACACATACTGCAACTGCCATTCTGATGTAAAAGTAAATGCCAAAATCTTCTCAGTATTACTTTTAAAATCCATTTTTTCTACAGTCAACATCCTTTAGATAACTCTCATATGGGTTTTCAAAGCCTCCCCTTCTTCCCTCTCTCTCTTCTGGGGCTGGGGTAGCTGATGACTCTTCACACTGTCCTTTGGGTTGCTGTGACACAGTTTTCTTCCCCCATCCTAAGTACTAAAAACCTAATTTTCCTATTTGCTGCAGCTATGGTCTTCACACTCCCTTTCACTTTTCCCCCTCTTTAACACGTGACCCTCTTTTCTATTACACTATAAACTTCTCAGAGCACACATGCTGGGTATCATTAGGCTAAATCCGTATCAGGCAGCCACATAGTTTTGAAACAAGCTGAGCACTCAGCAGCTTTTGTTAATATCAGCAAATCATCCCAGCTCATGCTGCTGTTTACTGTCTTCGAAAACTTTTGTGTTTGGACATGTTGGTTTCTGTCATTTAGTGTTGTTTTGTGAAAAGTATCTTGTTATTCTAAAAATACCTTACCAGCAGTCCTCCAAGTGCACGTAAACATGAAGCCTCTGAAACTATCTTGACAAGATCATTATCTATTGCCTGCTTCAGCAGATATAATTTTGAAAAATTACAAACTCTTGAACAGATGGATTAATTTCTACCCTTCATTTCTGCAAGAAAATTGGTGGACGGGAGAGTATGATCACCTCACGGAAGAGGATTTCAGATACAGACCCAAAGATGAAGGAACTTGTCTTTCTGCAAGACTCGTCATAAAGCAGAATTACTTATGAAGCTTTAGATGAAAATGAATGTGGATGTTTATAAAGATATCTTGTGCATAAAATGTTGGAGAGAGCAAATGTATTTAACTAATTTTGGTTTGGTTTTAAAAACCTTATTCTTTCCAGAATCCACAGGCCCATCCTTCCTCTGTCTTCCCATTAAATGTGTCCTCCTTGCTGCTTTAGTGGTGGGATTGGAAGTATTATGTTAATGGTTGGACCTGATCCTTAAAGGTCTTTTCCAATCGAAACAATTCCAGGATTCTATGATTCACTACACTAAGGAGTGTCTTGCAGTGCTGTACATATTCTAATTTTGCTAGTGTCAGCATCTACCTCTTACAGTAAATCTATTAAAAGATGACCCAACAGCCTATTCTTTGAAGGAAACAGCACAAGCTCCACCAAGCTGCTGCATCTGTATGAACAGGTTGCATTTTTCAGCTGTGGATTCACTTATTTCAGCTAACATCGGACATTTGGTATCACTGTGCTTCTTCCTACACCTATTTTCCTCTATCTCCTCCTCCACCTAGTTATCTAAAGCAATATTTTTCTTCTTTTAGGTCAAGATTTCCACCCAGTGCATGTTTTGGCCAGCTTCCATGGAAATACATTACTACACATCTGCTAGCTACTGTCACACTTCTATAGCACTGTTCACACTGGCTCCTCCCATCACTTACACACTTTCCTCTTTAAATGCAGTTGTCTCAAAGACTGACTGAGCCATCTGCAGTTGGTGCTAATGGTTCTGCAGAATTTTCTTTTCAAAGCCAGTTCAGGGAGCTCAACCAGAATTATTTACATGCAGCATATATGGAAGCCCATTCCCAGCATTTCAGTGCTCCTTGTTTAGCACAGACAGGAGCATCATCTGGATCTGTCTCATACCTCTGAGCCAACTTCTTATTTCACCTGTTTCTGCTGCTAGAAAAAGTATTTTATTCGATAGATGTTTCAGTCACCCGAGTGTGAAATAGAAATTTCTAGCCGGATAACCCTGATTCCAAGAGTGGACTATGCCACTGCATCTCATTTTCCCTTTAAACCTCAAGATAAGAGACAGACTGCAACTCACTGTACTGGATAAAGAGCTAGGAAAAATACACATCTATTTAGACACCAAGATCTTCACGCTGGCTCTGTTAATAAAATCCAGTGACGTTAGCTGAAGCCTGTGGAATTTCATTATGTGTGCCAATTGAAGTTCAGTTCCACCTTCCCAGTTTGCATGGTGACAGTCATACTTCCTAAAAGAACATAGACATGTGCCACTTTCTTAAATACTGTCAAGCCAGCAAACAGAATACTGAGAGCTGCAAGTATCTTAAAAATTAGAACCAGCTCGTTTGTATCTGAATGCAGGTTTTCCTAACTAGGTAGGTCAAGAGAAGTCACTGTTTTCTATGGTAGGTTCTAAGTAAAAGACTCTTAAACTATGTGTTGGAGACATGTGGAGGTAATTGCTGAAAACTCGCATGTCATTAAATCAGACACTGCTGTTAAAGAGCCAGTACAGGTATCTTTTGTGGCATTGCTTTCTTCTGGTCTCATATCCCTTTGTTTACCTTCAGGTTTGCTATTTTATTTTGACAGACCGTAACAACCTGAACATAACTCACCAAGACTCAAGTACTCTTAAAAATCAAGGACCTGACAATGTTTGAGTTGACAATACTTTTTCTATTGGAGGCACAGTCTTGACACATTTGCAAGAGAGAAAAAAAACAACCAACCAGGTAAAAGCAGTCCCTATTATTTCAGCCACCTGAGTATCAGAAACCATGCGACATGAAGACAGGGTGTAGTTATACTGAGAACAGAAATACTTAGTAACATCTGCTTTGTAATACTGCATTTCTATTGATTTTCCTGTGTCATACCAAAAGACACAAGACAAAAGAATAATCACCATATATGTATGACAGGCCACTAAACATGAGTCCAATTGAGATACTAAGAAATATGCACACAGTTCCCTTGGAAGGCATCTGAATTTTTTTCAGAAATGTTTCCTGTACAAACTCATTGCTACAGGCTTTCTGGAGTAACTGTGATCAAGATGCACTTTATATACATACGTGCTTCATGTACATAATGTACCACTGTGCCACATTAATGCTTTAGGAAAAAGAAGCAGTATGTGTACTGCTTGTAATGCATTAACTGGGCACAAGAGGAACTTAGCATGGCTTACTTCCTTCCCACCCTTCCCAAGTGTTCATATTTTAGCTCCATGTCAGCCACTGAAATACAGTATAATTATGCTTATCCATTTTAACCTTCACACTTCAGAACCTGAGGAGTAACTGTGTTTCCAGGCATAGGACATAATACTTGATCATTAGAAACAGCTCCACTTCAACCACCTACTTGGCAGTATCAGCTCCACTGGTTATGAGGGTGTTAATCAAAAGCTCATGTCCATATCTTGCAGCCACATGCAGAGGGGTGTTACCATCCTTATCAACACAGTCGATTTCACCTCCTGCAAAAGACATTTTCATACAGTTTAACACTGAAAGATTAAGCATGAATCAGTGACTACAAATTCTACTTCTCTGCAGTACAACCACAGAGACGCTACATTTTCAGAGACCAAGAACCAGAACACAGCAAGCTGTCAGCTGTCACTCACTGATACTGAATGTGGTCTGACAGCAATATTTTCACCTCTCTCTTCAGTTGCAGTGGTGGGGAAAAAAGGTGAAAAATAGGTGAACTGGATGACATACCACAGTCAAGAACGTATTTCACATTTGATGCTCATCTAAAGGTTCAAATGGATGCCTTGAATTAAACTAACAAAACAAACCACTGAAACTCTGCCCTCATTCATAAAGGCACTGACACTCAACCTCACCTGTAAGACAACAAGGTTAAATAGTTTGTTGAAGAGGCCAGCAGGAACACACTGCAAACAGTATGTTGATTGACTTCTCTGTGTCCAATGAAAGAACAACAAAAGAGCATTTACGTAGAACTTTTCCTGATGCCATGTAAGCCTGTCATCTCATGGTTTATCCTCACAAGCAGGAAAAATAGATTATTTATTTCTTCTTTGCTGTGGCTTTTGACCCATGCAAAGATTGTTATCAAGTCCTTGTTTTTCTTTTTGGACCAAGGAACTGTAATTTTTCTCAGTCTCTCCTTGTAAGTCAGGTTTGCTGCACTCCAACTATTCTCATTCTTCCCTAGTCCTCTCCAGCTGGCCCACATCCTTCTGGAAGTAAAATGTCAAAAGCCAGAAAAAGCACTGACATGTCCCAGCACTGAGCTGAGCAAAAGGGTTTTTTCATGCCTGCTGGCTACACTCCTATCTACACGCTCCTGTACATTGTACAGCATCATGTATGTTGTTGATCACATTTTTTTAAGCAGCAAGACACTGCTGACTTGTGGTCCACAAGCTTCTGATCCTTTACAAGCCCCAGATCCTCTCTTGAGGAACCACCGCTCCCCCAGCTGTTGCCATTCTGAACTTGTCCAGCTGATAATCCTGCCAGTGTGTGGGATCTTTCCTTTTCTTCACTTGCATTATAACTCCTGTCTCCAATTTTAGAGGATCCTTTTCCATTCTGACTCCAACCTTCTGCCAAACTAACAGTCTCTCCCAACTTCATGTTTTCTCCAACTGTTAAAAGCACATTTTCTATTCCACTATCCAAGTTGTTAATGAAAATATTGGATAGTTCCAAACCCAGGAGGGAAACTGAAAACCCTCTCACTGCACCTTCTATTTCAACAACAATCCATTTATTACTAACCTCTGAGTGTAGTTTTTCAACTAGTTATGCACCAACACTGTAATATTTTAATATTCCACTAGCTTTCTGTTAGAATACTTTATAAAAGCATGTAAAAAGTTTTGCTATCATCAGGATAGAGTAATATTTACTACATGTCCACTATTCGTGGGAGATAATGGGCCATAACTGCAACAAGAAAAGTTCTAGTAAAGCACTATACAGCATTTTCTAATGGTAAAGGTCAGTGAAGTGCTGGAATGGGTTCCCTGGGGTGAAACCTCCACCAGCAGAGGTCTCTGCAAATATTACCTGCCCACAGCAAAGTCAGAGGACTGTGCTGTGTTCAAAACTGCTATTAACCTCCTGTAGAAGAGAATTATAGTATTTCAGCATCTTCTACTCTTGAGAAATCTATGCCAGATACTGTCCACTCTTCCCTAAGTGTTTACAGTTTGTTCATTTGTTAATTTTAGAATTTTGGGCTATGTAAAATTATTCAGCTTTTCTTTTCCCCTGTTTTAAAGACAGGCATCATATTTGCAATTTTCCGATTTTAAAGTAATCCATTTTTCATCTGAAAATCTCTAGAGACAGCAGCCAAAAAGTGAGATATCTTTACCCAGCTCATGAAGTACTTCTACAATATCCCATGGCAGTGAGGTATAAAGTCACTTGCAACCAGATCTGTGTACAATACTAAAATTAGCTGGGCAGCAAATGAAGAAAGAGGAGGGGAGGGGAAGGGAAGGGGAAGGGGAAGGGGAAAAGAGAGGAAAGGAAAAGATGAAACCCAAGTAACTTGAAGAAGAGTAGAGAAGTGGGAAGGACAGATGGAGAACTGCCAGTCCTTTCACACACAAATCCATCAAAGAGCAAGTAACAGCTGTAAGACCCAGAGTGTATTTGACTAAACAATTAAAAATTGCATTAAAGCACAGTTTTTTCAGTTTGTCCACACTCCTTTTAGTATTACCATTTTATTTATCCATGCAGAGATATGACAATAATTTACATGATGACCTGAAAGAAGCATGGTATACTGAAGACCTCCATTTTAAAATACAATATTGTGTAAAACTAAGTGTCATTACATTTATAGCTTAACTCATCAGCTATCTTCAACATCTCACGCTTAATTTTCAAGTTTGGGATTTTGGAAGGCAAACAATAAAGCCAATCAACCAACCAACAAACCCCAGACCATCCTGTCTGGTATACTGGCCAAAGCTGGGAAGGATAAGTAAACAACCAGTAATAGCAACCTCTGTCAACTGGAAACAGGCCTCTGCCAGATCTCCAACAATAATATTTGTTATACTATGTAGTATTCTTGGACAAAAGAGATACCTGATAAATGACTGATAATCAGGAATCCTGGCTATGCCAGAACAAACAAGGCGGAGCTGGTCCACCCTCCTGAGTATTTATTTAGCACTTAATGAAGACAGCGAAGCTAGGAGGGGTGAGAGAAGTACAGCTGCTGAGTGGAGGATAGAGAAAATGGTCTGAGCTCCAAGAACACCAGAGCACCCCAGGGAGGACAACTAGAAACTTTTTCTTTTTTCATTTTTTTAAGTAACTGGAAAAAGAAAGTTGTATCTGCTTCTCAACAGAAAAAAACACAAGACCTAAACACAGCTTTGAACTCTTGTTTTCAGGTTAAGAATCTCAACAGATCAGTTGGACCACGATCACCTGGAGGAACACAGGATTTTGTTAACGACAAAAACCACAGCTTGTGATGGATGACATGCCGGAATGGGAGCTATCAGAGCAGCCAGAAGCTGATGGAGAGCTACGCAGCTCTTGGAGCAGTTCTGACCCAGAGTGCCAAACGACAACTAAAAATTTCAACCTTGGAAATGCCTCATCTTTTAAAGAGTCTTTAAACAGGCAGAGAAACTCACCGTTCTGAATGAGGGTCTGAGACCGCGTGAACCTTCCATGGACAGCTGTCATGTGCAGAGGGCTCTTCCCATCCTTACTCTAACAGATGAAACATAAGAACAACCATTTAGCATCTAAAGCAGTGGCAAGAATTCCAAGTCTCTCAGCTCGACATCCTACAGCTATCTTTCAGATAAAACCTCCACTGGCTTCAAAAGTCTGTAGGAATGAATCTATACATGATAGTAAATGCAGAAGGTATAGGAATACAAGCAAAATAGTTCCTCAGCAATGAAGAGGAAATGGGCTGGAGTGGAGCCTGTCCTGACAGCCTGGCTGTACACAATACCCGCTAGAAAACTACAAATAGATGACATATTATTTGTGAATATTATTTTTAAGTCACATTTAACATCCAGTCATTATTTCCCCTAACCCTTGCAATGATGGGAATAAAGAAAAGCAAAGGAACCATAAAGCTGAGTAGTCTCTGAGAGATTCAAGAACTACATCCTGTTTATCAATCTGCATTTAATAAATATGTCCCAGAATAAAAGCCACTATATGAGAAAGCTTTGGTTAATGTATTTCCACCCAATCAAAAATGGGATGTCTGCAAAAGACAATTAGAAAACATATGGCATATGAGAAGTAAGGTACAATGAGTAGAGATCAATGTTTTAGGTTCTAGAGAATGAAACTGAGATTGGGGAAGCCAAGGAGCTGAGAAAATGGCAAGGGAGGGGTACCAGCCTCACTACTCACATCACTTCATGTTTATTGGCGTGGGGTTTCACATTCATTGGCAAGCACAATCCATAATTTCATTTTAATAATTCTGAGTTTAAATAGTGCCCTGACTATTCACTAAGCTCAAGGGACTTGCCAGATGTGTTAAATGCTAGGAGACCAATTTTACAGAGGGGAAATTAAAACACAAAGTTTAAAGTAAAACAGTCAAAATCTTATATGAACACAGAGATCTCAAGTTTTCTGGTACCTATACTAATACCCTCTGCTGGATCACAGCTTTCAGCTTCATCAAGATGTATCATATGTATCTCAAGAGCATTCAGATATCCCAAACAGAATGAGGCTTTGTACACTCAGGATCAAAAATAGGTAAACAAACAACCTTCAATTCTTCCTTCCCCAGGAAAGACAAAAGGAACTTGTTAGAATCAGGTTTAATTAAGTCCATATCGCAGGGGGAAGGAAAACACCAGAAAGGAATAGTTCCTTGACTTACCACAACTCCTTGAGATAACATTTTGATAGAGCCTCAAGGACTATATTTTAGTAGTGGTTCCTGCCTCCAGGAGAGTGGCTGGCCTTGAGTTTAAAGCTGCCATTATATTTATCAAGGACTGAGTGCTCCTCTGCTGGGAGTTAATCCCATCCAAACAGTTTAATGATCAACATTCTCAGCATCACTCTACTTCCATCAAGGATTTACAGCCATGCTGTACTCATTACTATAGTTTCCAGTCTCCTGAGTTATGCAAAACAGGATAAAGTAAAACTGAAGAGCTGCAATGCAAGTTTTACCTGAATGTTAACATCTGCCCCGTTATTCACTAGTAGTTCAAGACACAGTGCTCCGTGAGTGGAGGCAGCAGCAAAATGCAAGGGAGTGAATCCATTATTATTAGGCTGATTTACATTAGCACCATAGTCAATCAGCTCATTAACAACAGAATCCTGACCGTTGTAACAGGCAATGTGAAGTGCAGTATTTCCATAGATGTTCATTTCATCAATCTAAAATGAGACAAGGAGACATAGTTAAAATTACAGACATCAGCTTACTATTTTACATAATGCACCACATACAGCAAATTGAAATAGCTGGAGGCTTCAACTGTCACAGGGCGTATTTCTCACCAGCAAATTTCATTGACAAAAATACACTCCCGGAGAGTTTAATTTGGAATGCTTTACCTTTACTGTTATTAACTTCTTATTCACTGGCCATTTCTAAAAGCCAGCATGAAGCTTAAAGCTGATAGCAGGACTATGTAATGATGATGACAAAAGTCACAACAAGCTGGAGAGCTTTTACATATAAGTGGGAAACTAGGATAAATAAAAAGTTCACAGAAGTTATTAAAAAAATAAAACACCAACTATTGAATTTTTGTGAACAGAATCAGGCTTAAGATCTCTTTCCGCAGTTTTCTTTTGGGAAGGGAATGAAGGTGTCTGAGTGAAGGGAAGGTGAAACTGCACAGCCATTTACACTTCAATAAGAAACCACTTTCAGTAGCTCAGTATTATAAAGATGTAATTAAGATTATGTTACTTTGTGATTAACAGCTTAGTATTCAACTGCTGTTCTGTAAAACAGGACAAGAGAGATTGAACAAAAGACTCCGGGATACTGTGAATACCCTTCCACAAAATACAGGTGTCTCAAAGGTCATATGCCCAGTAGAGGAGAGTGTGAAAGTCAATGGTAGTTATTAGCATAGTACTGCTAATAAGTGGAAACGCCTATTGCCCTTCAACTTCACAGTCAATAGTCTGTGAACATGGACTTACATCATTTTTTGTCGGGTGAAGTCAGCTGAAAATGCAATGGCAAATGCAATGGCTTTATTTGACATCTCCAACTAACCAGTGCAAGTTCTTCTGGTCATCTCACTGCTGCTTTGAACAACTGAGTTGACAATATTAGACTAAAAGAAGTCTGTGCCCTGAAACAAAGTACTTTTCCAGAATGAAAATAGCGCTTCTCCTTCCCTTCATCAGCTACCGAGGAAATACAGCTCCATAAGCTTAAAAAGCCTGGACTGCTGTATAGTGAAGTACACGGCATGTATGCTGAGAACAACTGCTCATCATATCAAAGAGAATGCTGAGCCCAGGGAAGTTGCATTATTATTCCATCTTCCTCTGCAGGAATATATTCCCTGATTTCCTCAGCATGGTGGCCTGGAATTTACTGTCCATATCAGACATTATATTCCTGAATGTTTCCTGGTAGTTGAACCAATAAACCACATCAAGTACAAGGTGGTCCAGGAAATGGGAACTATTTTCTGTAGAAGCTCTGCCAATGTCTGTAGCAGCATCCATAAGAAAGCAGAAGAGTATCTCCAAATAGGGAGAAACATGGAATCCACAAAGAGCACGTTTCCACATACCTCTACCCCCAGATTAAGGAGGTGTTTCACAATGTTAATCTGTCCATTGGATGCAGCTGCATGAAGTGGGGTGTAACCCTTCTTGTCTTTACAAGTCACTTCTGCACCATGATTAATTAGTAAGGCAACAACTTCCAGGTGACCTTCAAAAGATGAAAGATAGTAAGCATAGAATTATAGAATGCTTTGGGTTGGAAGGCATCTTTTAATCAAGGAGTATACCATCCTAGAGCATCACTTCTCCCAAATTACTGCTTTCTCACTAAGGCATTGCCCATTTCGCTGCTCTTTCACTAAGCTCCCACAGTTGTACAAGGGAAAATAAAGCATTTTCCTGAATGTTCTTTGTCCTAGCTCCAGGCCTTGTCAAGAAATCCAGGCTTTCACCTGCACCAGATGTGTGAAAATTCTCTTTACTGAATTAGTTTTCCAGTCATTAAAAGAACAAACCAAACCTCTCTCCCTTTTATTTCTCTAAAAATAACAGTTAGTGTTTTATTCTCCATGTTACAGAAAGAACAGTAAGCACACAAGCAGGACAATACGCCTCCCAATACAGCATCTTGTGGATGTCATCTGCAAACACAACTGCGAACACTTCTTGGGTTTTGTTAGCAATAAAAAATAACTTTAATAAATGCTAAAATTAAGGTGTCCTCTTTCTAGCGCCACTGAGGACACATACAACTGAATTTCAACCAAGAGTAGAATTTGATTCAATGCCTCCTAATACAAGATCTTCTATTGAATCCACTGAACTGTGGATCAGGTTTTTGACTCTCCAAAACTGTATCATTAACACAAACAGTGCAGAAAATCCTGAGTACAGGTCTGTCTGAATCTGAACTCAGGATCTTAGACCTACCAGCGACCTTTCAGTAGCTGAAGGGGGCCTACAGGCAGGCTGGAGAGGGGCTGGTTACGAGGGCCTGGAGTGAAAGGACGAGGGGTAATGGGTTTAAATTAGAAAAGAGTAGATTTAGACTGGATATCAGGAAGAAGTTCTTTCCATTGAGGGTGGTAGAACAGTGGAATGGGCTGCCCAGGGAGGTGACTGAGGCCCCATCCCTGGAGATATTCAAGGTGAGGCTGGACAAGGCTCTGAGCAGCCTGGTCTAGTTGAGGGTATCCCTGCTCACTGCAGGGGGGCTGGACTAGATGACCTTTGGAGGTCCCTTCCAGACCTAGCCATTCTATGATCTATACATGCACACTTAGTCTGCAAACTGAAATAACCACATTACCCTCAACTGTTACACAGACTGAGACCTGACTGCCAGATCCATGGGATATCTGTCTTTAGGAGTGAAATGCCTACCCTGAATTAAGATCTCCCTACAGAATACAGTGGTAGAGCTAAGCACCTCGAAATGCAACTTAAAACCCACCTGTATCTTCAGTTTTCTCCTCTCCCTGAAGGTCTCAAACCACCTGGCCTGCCTTCCCAGATAGTGTGCTAACCACCAAAATTAAATGAAGCCTAAATGAGGAACAGTCCACATTGCTTCATGTGGAAGCAGAGCTGCCTTTCTTAGAATGAAAAATTTATTATGTCACACATGATAAAAAGTTGTGCATTTTCATGACAGAGGTAGCTCTGGACAAGGTCCAAAGTTCTCAAAGATATTTAAGCATTCAAGAAACTATGTGAGGGTTTACAGGATAAGATGCTCAGGTCTCATTATAGAAATTCTGTCCAAGTTACACTACAGACTCCTAAATCCTAATTTAGTCCTTAAATGTTACCTAAATATTTTGAAGAGTACATCATGAATTTCTGAAAAGAATTAAGAGCAAAAGAGATGTGGAATTACACAGCACAACGTAAAAGCCTTTCACCACTATGGAGTTCACAGCTCACTAGCTTAAAAGCCAAATAACATTCATTGCCAAGACTCTTTCCATCTGTCTGTTTGTATAAAAAAACCCCGCACAATATGCTTTTCTCATGGCTTGAAATTTCCTATTATCTCATTTCCAAAAGTGCCAGGATTAAAATCAAGATTTTGACAGGTCAGATGAAAGAGCTCCCGGCTGAGTGTATACAACACCTCACAAATTATAATCTGGAATATATTGCTTGGCCAACAAAAGCTCTCGAACAAGTGTGACCACTATCACAGGCAATCTCATTCTAGTACTTTTAAATTATAACACACCACTATAAGAAATTTTCCTTTAACTTGAAAGGAATAACAAGGTCAATTGATTTAATTAAGCAATAGTTGGAAACATCATTGACGTTTTGAATCAACAAATCCTTTGCTCTTGTCCACTCTGGAATAAAAGACAACAGTTTGCTCCTAACAGGAAGGAAGCCAATGAAGCACTTCCCAACAATACCATAACATAGCTTCTTATACACATGTAGAAACAGCAAAATTTATCATCGTATTTATCTTCATTTTATAGAAAGTAGTTTTTAGCAAAATCTGAAGCAAGTATCACCTGTATTTTTTCAAGCCAAAATATACTTCTAGCTGGAATTAGAGTGAGGATAAAAAGACCAAAATGGAAAAAGCTACACAAAAAAACCAAACCAATTAACTGCGTTAAAAATGAAATCACAGCCAAGTTCCCACCAGCTGCAAAATTGTAAATGGACAGTATGTGTTCAGACCAGCTGAAACCTTCCCTCTTCAGGGTAAATACAATGCTCACTTTCCATGGCAAGGTCTGCTCTTGCCCATAAAACATGCTGTTGGCTTGTGAATAAGAAATTAAAAAGAAGGAGCAACAGGCCAATGCTTACCCATGTATGCTGCCCAGTGAAGAGCTCTTCTGTCTTTTTTGTCAAAAGCATTGATGTTTGCGCCCTTGGCTAAGAGCAAGTTCACCATCTAGGAGCAACAACAGCAAGTAAACCAACCCTGTATACCATGTACTCAACAGTTTATAACAAATCATTCTAACAATAAAGTTCTGATCACAAAATCCTGCTTTTGAATGATAAATGTGTGAATTGCACAAATACTGTTCAAAGTTGTGTGCGCTAATGACATGGACCAGCGATGGCCACAGGTAACCAGGACAAGTGTCCACAGAGAAGTCTGAGAGCATGCAGGGCACTGCTACTCCAGCGTGCTTCAAATTCAGCTTGGCAAACAACCTGGAAGAGAAACAAGCCTGGAAGAACATTGCTCTTAGTTTTTACTGTTAAGACCAATTTAAGGGGTTTTCTTGCAGACTGGGACAAGATTGCTCCAGACTGTGAAGTAACATACTTCATACAGAAAGAGTAATTAGACTAGCAGGGTTTGTTTCTATAAGATAAATAGAAAAGCCAGAAGCGTATTTTCTAAGTCTAATTAGAAAAGCAGACCGACTGCATCTCAGAAAGCTGAACATTTCTTCAGCATGAAATGAATCCACCAGTTTTCCCTTCTTCTCATTCTGCCACTCTTACTTTCACAATCAAGCTCAAAAGAGCCAAGGACACATGTGAGTCGCTGAAGCTGGTGGCACAGCCAGCTCTCCAAGTCTGCACGCACATCTCTCTTGCACGCTGGCTCTGCACAGGTACTTTCCAGGCACTGTCCCATTTCTGCAGGTAGAAGACTTGTCACACAGTTTGGAAAGCAGCTGAATTTGTGGGAGTCAGAGATATGGGGGGCTCAGTCTATACTCAGCCACAGCAGGTCAACCGTTTGAACAGGGAAAATAAACAAACAAACCAAAGATCAATCAGGCTCTTAAAGCACTCACCTCAATGTGGCCATTCAGAGCTGCATGGTGCAATGCTGTCCGCCCACCTCGGTCCGAGACGTTGACGCTGCTCAGCATGGGGATGATGACTTCTGCACACTTCACTGCCTTGTTCGCAGCCGCCACGTGCAAGGGCGTCTGCCAGTTCTTGTCCCGAGCATTGACATCAGCCGAGTGCTTAATCAACACTTGCACTGCTTCCTGCAACAGCAACATGGTTATATCCATAACCAAGCAGTCTGAATAAATACATGGCCCACCTTCTTGACAGCTCGATCATATCACCTATGTGTATCAGACGTGGCCAGGAGGAGGGAGAGCGAGCAACATTTATCAGAACAACCTCCCTGACTAGTGAAATGTTATTGTTGATTCAAATGTTATTGTTGATTCAAATGTCAGAGTACACAACACCTCTGCTATCATTTAGAGCAGTGGCCTCACAATCAGAATTTCCTAATTTGATTTTGGGATGTACAAAGATGCTTACGCAGAAAGACCAAAGGGCTTGGTTGATTAAACTTCAGTACCTCAGTCACCACAACTGTGCTTCCATTGAAGAAATGAATGTACTTATCTGAGCTCACTGTTACAGAAATTATTTACAAAATGAAAAGCACATCCTTTCAGACAGCAAAGCGATAGTAAACTGCTGTAAGTTTTACTTATAAACATGAAAAAGGAGAAAGTAATCAGAATATGTGAAAATAATTTTTTAGCTTTGCAAAAACATGAGAATCACACGCAAGGGTTGATGCTGGTGTCCCCAAGTTAGCATTAGCATTCCTTTTCTCCCTGAGGGCTGAGTGTAGGCCAAGGGTCTTCACTGCAACATTCATTCTGTCAGCCTAAGACCAAACAACATCTTTTAAGGTTAATTTTGTTGGTTAAAAGTGAATGTTTCTCAGGAAGCAAATGTATTCTTCTCTCTTGAGAGACTGTCTCACTGGAGAATTCACAATGAGTTCTTTTCTGCTTCCAACCATGTATCTGCCATTAAGCAAGTTAGATGAAAAAACAAGTCTCTCTCAGAATTACATTTTGGTTCTTCTTCCCTTTTTTTCCCCACAAACAAACAAAATACAAAGGAACCACTTGGGACACAGCAGCATTCAAGTAGCCTTGTCTGCTAATTACAATGCACAGCTGGGAAGTGGGAGAGTCCTAGTCCTACAGAATACCTTCTTCTTTTTGCATAAACTGAGAAGTTTTCTGGTAAGCCCGGCCAAATTTTTTATTAATGAATTACAAGCACATACAGTGTGTTTAAGTAGCACTTTTGTATCTAGAATGGCCCAGGAGAGTGCCTGCAGTCTGTATCAACAGTACACCCATTACTAGGAGTTTTAGTTCTTTGTCCTCAACTGATCTCAGCAACTTCATTTTCTACAGCCATTTATCAAACTGTCCTCTAACAGATTTCTTCAGTTAGTGACATTGTATCTCTTACAGCATCAATAATGATTTATCACTGTTGATGTCTCAACAGGATTTTGTTTTTTAAAATACAGGCCTATTTTTTAAAAAAGTAATTTAAATGTAATTCACCAGAGACCTCCCCAGCTAGGACATAAGTCAGCAGGAAAATTCATGCACTTTGACTCTTAATGAAGGAAAGAAAAAGTTAAAGGAGAGTATTTAGAAGTAAATAGTAAGTACTGAAAAGTCTCAGCTAAAAGTACTTACTTTTAAAAAAAAATATTTACACATTTTTGTTTACATCTGCAAATCTGCCACGTCATCAGATTTGGGATCAAAATGTTAAATCCTGATGGAGAAGTTTTAAGTTTATTGCTTTTGAGAGAATGAGCTATCCCTTTTTGTTAACATAATTTCTACATGTGCATGCACCACAGCTATGGTGTAAGCCTCTGTCTTCAGTGTCTCCAGCTATCCTAAGTTAGCAGAGTGAAATCTCCTTACTTTTTCAAACCGTAAGGCTGAAAGTGAATACATCCATTAACAATCCTGCACAGACACACCTGAGGGTTGTTGATTTGTAAATAAACATTTAAATTCCTAAAGCTCACTTGTAAAAATCATTAGGTAAAAATCTGTTCATGCTTTTAAACAACCTGTAAAAGGGTGCAAGGGGACAGCTTCTGAATGCTGTGAAGGCTTCGTAGGAAAAGATTTATAATAAAACTTAAAACTTGTAGGTGATCATTCTAAAAGCAATTATGATCACAGGAATTTCAAAGATCACATAGTCATAGCAGTCAACCCCTGGGTCATGAATTCATCTCTTACTATCAATGTGAAGTATGAATTAACCTATTGCTATCTGCTACTATCACTACCAGTTTCGTCCTATTATAAAAGTAAAAGCAGCAGTGAAAAAGCCTCAAAATGATGAATCTTGTTTCAAAATTATTACCCTAAGCAGCAATTATTATACAAATAACAAAGAAAAAGGACAAGGAAAAGAAAGCTATGTGTGTTTATAAGATACATAGCAGACTATGAAAAGGCATCGAAGGCTGGTGCCTTCTCCTGTTGTCTCACTACTGCCCCTGGCTACTCTGAGGTGACAGAACTGTCAGCACAATGGAAGATGGTTTCTTACTGTGCAATTGGCCTTCAACTGACAAAGAGTTAAAGATGAGACACAAACCCACAGAAAGACATATATTTTTTTGTTAGGACTATTACTGGCAATAAAAATCTTGTACTCTGACATGTCCAAAAAAAGAAACCAAGCTGCAATTCCCTCATCAGAAAGATTGTGGCTGTTCTTCACAGTTTGAGTCTGACCTTTGTTTTCCAACATGGCTTTTTGGTTTTTTGCCTCATTACAGCATTCAGGCTCTATCAGATATTCCTTTCAGAGGGTTTCAGTGGATGCCAGCAGCTGGGAAGCTCAGCCAGCAGGAAACAATGCCCGAGTTGAGAAGCGAGCCCAGGATTCCTGCCTCCAGGCTTGGCAAGCGCTGGGACTGTTACGGAGGTGATTCGAGTCCATCAGTCTCTGGAAGACAGCCACCCTCTGTCCCTTTTACAATCCCTCCTCTGGTCCCCAGCAACCAATTCGGTCTGCAGTTGGGTTCACTGTTAACTAAGTATTACGAGGATAAAAATATACTGGGAAGTCCAAAACGGAAAGCCAAGGATAAGGGTGCAGTTGAAAACACAGTCATACCCGAGTTGCATTCCTGATAGCTATTGCTGCTCCTTTCTGAGAGAGCAATGGAAGAAGAATAACATCATGCCAGAAGATTTCTAGCTGTCAAGTAGAAGAAATATGGGCTAACCCTCCTGTAGGCACGAATTAAATGCATTAACAGAAAGCCTAATGGATGCCTTGAAATGCAATTAACCAAAACAAACTATGCGGTAATACATGTTGGATCACATACACATCCACTCCCTTCTGGCACACACACGGTGTGCATACGTCCGTGTGGATTTATTCTTCTTTACTTCACCACCTGAAGATGACATGACCACAGCAGCTCCCCGTGGACTCTACCCCACTTCAGCTCTGGTCACCCACTTCAGCTCAATAGGACTTGCTACAGTAACATAAAGATTTCCACAAGGTGAAAACCAACCACCTGAAGACTCAAAAGCAGCTGTAAGTAACTTGATAAAGCTGGCCTCCAGCTGCAATGCTAAAGGCCCTGCACAAAGAAAATGCTTTCCCTGTTTGCATCACTGCGCTACCTACTACGGCCCTCAATTATTTGCTTTTTCCCCCAGCATGTAGTGTTTATGTGCAAAAGTCTTACTCACTTCACTTCTTGAAGCAACTGCTCGATGGAGTGGAGTCAGCCACATATTGTCCTTGGCATTAACGCGAGCGCCTGCAAGTAAACAGCAGAGGTTACATCCACGCCTTGGGTGTGACAGCGAAAGCCTTGCCCAGCTGTTCCCTGGTAACAAGAGCTGAGCTGTATGTGGTCCTCTCAGCGCTCCCCACGACTCTCCTGGCACCCTGTTCACCTTGGAAATGCATTCCCAGATCCCACCTAGACAGCAGCTGAAGCGTGATTTGGAAAGAAAGGAACTGGATATGTCTGACTGTTATCAGGAATAGCTTTGTTTATGGGACACAAAAGAAGCAAGATTTCTTGTAGGGGATTACATATGTATGTATGTATGTATGTGCGCATGTGTGTCTATGTAGATGCGTTTTTTTTTAGACCAACTGATGCAGTTGAGGATAAAAAAAGCAACCCTTCATTCAGAACACTGCTGCTGTCAGCAGACATAATGAAGGGAAAGAGCCTGAACAACTGTCTCTTGTTTCCAGCTCCATTAGGCAGACCACTGAAAGATATAACTGCTTCTCTGCTTCACAAATCTTGCTGGGATCAGGAAAACAGGACTGGAAAATGCTCAGGTTGAGGAGGAAACCAGACACTTGAAACCAAACACCCTCAGCTTCTGGGGGTGTTGTTCAACAAACATCAGAAGAAGAGGGATGAAGGAGACTATCCGCTCGCCTTCTGTGCGGTCCAGTACTAATGTGCACTCTGAAAAAGACAGCTGCGCAAGAGGATGGATTTGGGGAGGTTTGCCAGAATGAAGGATATGAGAAGAATATTTAACAACTACAGCAGTGCTGGCTGACTGCAGGAAAAAAAAATAAATAAAGGGATCCTGTACGTTCGTGTGATAAAACAGATTTGTTTGAAAGAAATACTAAAGCTACTCACTGATGTGATACCCCAGAAAGGAAATCTAGTGAAAAGGAGTAGAGAAATTAATTGAAAATTAGAATTTAAAAAGGGCTTAACCTGAAAATGTTGTACCTCTCAGGTCTGCAGACAGCAGTACTAGTCGGAGAAGACTGGCACATGAAGAAAAATTCTAGAGAAGTATGAGTGTCACGCACATAGCCTGAATAAACCTCTGAACTCCATGAACAAAGGAATTCTTAAGCTTCATTTTGCACCATAACTTAAGTGTATACAAAAGCCTGTAATTAATAGATCATACTCTCTGATTAAGAAGTGCTTTCTGAGAGCTGTTTCTCAGGAATATTAAGGTGTTTGCCTCTGAATCACAGTGGTTACTGGGAATTGCACTATATAATCAGAGAAGAAACAAGTTCTTTCATATTTCCACAAGCTGGGATACAATTTTTTGGCCGCAAGAAAAAGAAACATTCATAACTATTGCAACAATTAGAGGCAATCCTTCAAGCTCACTTCAGAACCTGGTACCTAGTGGTACAACCTGCCCTCTGGAAAAACACCCTTTAGAAAAGAGAATTGTTTCAAAGAGTTTTCTAATGAGTTTTTCTAATCAAGGAAGCTGTTAGCTTTTTTGTCTTCAGGAGAAGGCTACTACGGTTGGTACAGATTGGTATCCAGCCCTTTGCCTACAACACCCGAGACTTTAGAGACACCCAGCAACAACCTCTTCCACCATCAGAAAGCTGACAGCACTCCAAGGCACTTTACGTTACACTGATTTGGCCTGTTGGAAGTCTTGAGGATGCAAATTACCTGGGTTAATTCCTAATGATTGCCACCACATACCTCTTTTTGGGTTTAGAAATGTATTTTGTATTTCCCTTGGATTTTTGCCTTACATCCTTAACTAAGGTTTCTTTTGGTTTATTTCTACCCATTCACTAACTCCTACAAGCAGATGGTTGCAAATTAAAAACGCTTATGTGTGGAGTAGCAAAGCATAACAAACGTATCATTCCTCGGTATTCAGCAGCTCCTGTGGCACTGGTGAATGTGAAGATGATCAGAAAACCTAGGGAAGTGTCTTCGTCAGTAGCTATTCAAGCCTTTCAATGATCCACTTTCCTTTTGAGAAACTTAAGTAGTTGCCAAGAAAACAGCTAAAGAAAATAATAAAAGCAAAACAATACCAGTATAAATAAAATAATACACAGCATGGTATCAGCCTTTTCTTCCTCAGCTGTTTTCCACATCCCTTCACTTCTTTGTGCTTTGGGGCTCTTTATGTGACAACGTGAAATTGCTGTTACGTATCTAATTCAATGCACTGGCTCAATATGTTTGTGATTTCTGTTTCTTAAGTGCTGCACAATTTATACATGCGAGAGCTTGTGTTGTCCATTTACTGAGGCTCACGTTTTCCAAAGAGAAATCCCAAAATGTTTTCCTCCATACTGCTCCTTGCCTCCACCAAAATTCAGCCCTTAGGTTCCCAGCAGTTCCTTGCAGGCAATGGTTAATTCGATGAAAAACCTTTGCCAGCACTGATGCACTCCTTCAGGGACAGAAAATATCTGCCATTTAAAAGGAGATCAAGTGGCAGCACCCAGGGAGCAATGCTCATGTTTTCAAAGGTGTCCTCTACACTTCACAAACTTGAGTGTCCATCCTGTGACAGCGTGGGGGACAGCTCTTTCAAAGCACCCAGTAGCACAGAAATCCAGTTCTAAAGAACTAAGTGCTCTACAACATGCTAAGATGCCTAAAATGATCTGTGTCCAAAAATCAAGCTTGAATTTTCAAGTCCATCCTACAACACTTTTTCAAAGTCACCCAGAAATGATGTCTCCTTCTTCACTCTGGACCAAGTACCTTAACCGTGTTTTAATAAACTTCCTATAATACTCTGTGAATTAATCTGTGTATTTATAAGGACAAGGAGGGCTGATAACACACTCAAATTGGTGCACATGGTGTCCTTCATAGTACAATCTTTCTGGAACAGATAAGCTACTTTAAAGACTTCCCCTAACATCCTTTTGAGTAGTCACAGCATCCATCCACCCCATAAAATATCCACTTAAAAAAACCCACCCTCTCAAGCCTCTTCTCAGCCCCCCCCTCTGCACTCTGCCCTTGGGAGGGCTTGTACCTGTGGGCCTGAAAGAAAGGCTTGGCTGTTGGATTTGCTCTGTGAGGCTGAAGCAGACAACATAACATATAATGTTACAGCTGAAATTAACAGAGGAAACTTTCTGTAATCTTTCTTTTTTTTTTTTATAACATGGCTGGCTTGTAATCTCTGTCAGCTTTCACTCTTGCTTTTTTTCTGCCAAAAGAGGAAACGAATCCGAAATTGCCTCTGTTCTTCTGAGATCTGAAATAAACAACCTGATGTTGGCTTTCAGGAATAAAGTTAACACCTCTTTATCCTAACCAAAATACAATTTTCCATCCAGCACATCTGTCAAACCCACAGGTCTCTAATAAATCTAGATTTTGCAACTAGGGATGGTCAACTGAGGAAGGAAACTCTACTGTTTAACCTATTAATGACATTAGTAACGTGCACCTTTCCAACTCCTGCTATGAGACACAGCAATAGACACAAGAAAATATAAGAAATGCCACCCCACCTCACCCCCCTGCTCCTGTGTGAAACACAGAGTACAAAGCAAAAATCAGCGTGAATAAATATACCAACACAGCAGCACCACTCAATAGATGGAACTGGGACCCCAACCAGGAGAGCAACCCAGCACTGTGCCAGATGTGAACACAGGAACCAAACACCTATATGGCAGAAACAGGAGATTAGGCAGGATCTCCTTGGGGGCAAGTCCGAGTGGCTTGCTAGGGAAGCAAATGGCCTGGAGATCCCAACAGGTGAGAGCACACAGGTCCTAGTGTGACTCAGGAAGGAGAGAGGAGATAGTCCTGGGACATCCTTCAAACTTTCACTCAAAGAGGGTACCCCTAACACCCAAAAGCAGGACTCTCAAAGGACCTCAAAAGGAAGGCCGAGAGCAGGCTGCCTCTCCAACCCACCTATTCTTCAGCCTGTCATAGCAGAGGAAACCCTGAATGTGTGTTCAGGTTACACAGTAGCTTCCTCTGCTGCCCACGCAATGAGGATGGCCCAGAACCTGCTGCACATGTGACAGTCTCCAAATCTGTGTGGCAGAGCTTACAAGGAATCCTTCCAAAGCATGCTGGGGTTTGTCCTTTCCTCAGCTATAGTGCATTTCATGAAGGATGCATGTCAATATTGCATGCATACTCCCAAGTGCTTAAACTACTTGCCAAGAAGCTCAGAGCCTTCTGAAATAGTAAGGCATGGTAATATTGGCAAGATTACAAGCTCCTTGGTGGGGAAAAAAGGGGCAATGGACTCAAGCTCAAACATTATGCTCTTGGGCATCAGCTCAAAGCCCACCCAGAAGGGGAAGACACACCAGAACAAACAAGAACAGAGCTTGTATTTGCCCCGATGATGGTTCTTATACATCCATGACTGTGTCATCATACAGAACTTCATTTATGTGAGATGGTTGCCCTGCTGCTTCTCCTTCTTGACAGAAAGTAGGTGAAGTGCTCAAAGCTCCCTGCTTTCACATAGCCTGGAAAAACAAGTCCCCACAGTAAATTTCCCCAGTTTGAATCATGATTATGGATCAGATCTCTGAGCTGATGTAAATCTACCTAGTTCTGACATTTAATAGGCTGGGGTGATTCATACCAGTTGAGGAATCTGGCACTCTCTCTCCTGTATCAATTCCAAACAGACTCCATTTCAGCAGCTACCTAGAAAGTCGCTTTGGGTCTGTCCCCAACCACCTGGGCAGAAGTTTTATTCATTAGACACTACATTTATTCGTTCTGCCACCAGTTCATGGGTGACAAATACCAGATAGTGTGTATTTCATTTCGTTTCTCTCCTGAGCCTCATACAAAATGCAATGGGTTGCTATTCCTCCTGGCTTCTACTCATGCTGATATTATTTTTTATCACCAACGGCAAGCATTTTTGTGCTTTCTCTCTGTGAAAATGCCCTCTCATTTCAAGTCAGACAACAAAGTTTTTCTGCTTATTTAACTAATGTTATGAACAAATTAACCTTTTATGATACACTTTTTACTAATACAGTTGACTGAATGAAGAGTTGAAGCAAAGGGAAGATGCTTCTGTTGTCTTTGGAGCTTAGTTCATGGAGAGATCACAATAACAAAGAGGTGTTTATCATAGCTCACAGATCTGCTCCTCCAAACCTCATAAACCTCCAAACCCACTCTTGGATACAAATACTGATGCCCATCATGAGTAATGATACTTCAGAGATTAAAGGAGAATGAATAGGTAGAATATGCAACACAAGATTAATTTTGACTTGTGGTGAGCTAGTTGGGAGAGTTCCTGCAGACTGAACCCCAGCACACACTCACTGACACAAAGCCCAATTTCTAGAAGCCCACATTGTAAGTTTTTCAGCAAACTGAATTCTCATTTTCTGCCTTCTCCAGGTGGGGTTAGGCTGGTGACCCAAAGAAATATCTTTGTATCATCTGCATCCACCCATTAGCAGCCTCATCTTAACTTTGAAATTGGCTGGTGCTGTGAAAGCAGGGGGCTGGGTCAGGTAACCTCTAGAAATCTCTTGCATCCTGAATTCTTCTAGGATTCGAGGTTCACAATGAGAAGGTGTCTTGCAATCACAAAAAACTACACAACTCGTTTGAAGAAACAGTCTAATAATTTGTGAAACAAATCGTACAGCGAGATTGCTTGCAAGGGGTTAGACATTTGCACCATAAGGTTCCTTTCAATCCTACATTCTTAAATCCTCATAAGCTTTACCCTTACAGTCCTCCAGTATAGAAAAACACTGCCTTTGAAATCTGCAAGCACATCCAGGAGTTTGCCATGAATCATGCATGCTTCTTGAGATATGTCTGCTTTATGCTTTGTTCTGACATATTTTGATCATGCTTTTTGTCACTACAACAGTTTGGAAAATTTCTATTTTTTTTTTTTTTGTTTAGATACATCCTACTACAGTTTCTGTTCTCCAAATAGACTTCCAGACTCTTAGAATCATGTTTTTAACATAAATACTACTTACAATTCAGACAAACTCATTCATAACTTTTTTGTTATTACTCCATAATAATTTTTGCTTAACGGGAATTGTTGGCTTGCATGCCAGGATGTAAGCCCACATTTCGAATATGTACTTCAGTGAATTTCTGAAGCCACAAACATTGTCAGTTTGAATGCTTTAGAAGTTGCTTTGTTTATTTATTTTGCTCAGTCACAGTGCACGTTTCATAATTTTATCACAAAATTTAAATATATTTTCTAAGCTTGTAACAACCGCAACCAGTTCTGTGAAACTCTGAGCACAGACACTGTCCAAAGCTCACTCACATATGCTTTGCTGGGTATTCCCTGTAGCTTTGAGATGAACTAAGTTACAAGTTAGTAACAGTGAGGGACACTGCCTTACCTGACAAAATGAGAAGCTCAATGATGTCTGCATCCCCCAGGAATGATGCAACGTGAAGAGGAGTTCGTTTCTCAGCATCCTACAAAACCACAGATTGTCCAGTTATTAAACATGGTCAGTAATTGCAAATATTAGTATTAAAGAGCAATGGATTTATATAGAGTGTTTGTTTTTCTATGTGTATTTCTGTTTGCAATTAGAAATGCAATCTCAAGCAGTGAAAGAAAAGAATTCAAGGTCTGACCAACACACTTCCAATAATCCTCAACTTTTTTATCACTCAGCTCTCCCAGACCTTACAGAGATACTGTCTTTACTCCAATATCCTGTTTACAGGTAGATCAAATCAAATCAAATCAAATCAAATCAAATCAAATCTAAAATGAGGAAAGACATCATCCTTGAGTGTCTTATGGAAACATTTTTCACTCTTAAGTATTGCAGGGACATAATTCAGATGTTTCTAGACATCAGACTTTGTAACATCAATGATATAACATTAGACTCTTAAGAAAGGTATCTCTGGAGATCAGTTTGGAACCACGCACAAGGACAAGATGCAACCCCTTTAGTCTACAAAGAGTCTTGTACACCATTTAGCCTGGTTGTCTACAGCAGCCCAAAATGGGCTTGTACACCTTGATCAACCTTTAAACACAAATAAAGAAAACATTACCAGTTAGGTCTGTTTCTTCAAACTCAGAAGAATTGCTAGTAAGTATATATATAGCTTCTGAAATACATCTACTTTTATTTGATTTCTGCAATTTCCAGCCTTAGGGAGTCACATTTTCAAGATTTTCTTTTCTAACTTCAAGAAGTGTAAATACAGTGTTTGAAAAAAAACCCAGCCTTTTTTATTGCTTATTCCGATGATTCCAGAGCATAGACCTTTAAAAGAAACTGCCTAACACAGCACTATGGGCAACAAAAATCATAAAACCTGCTAACTCTGCTAATCATGCTATTTGATCTGTTTACAGGCCTAAATATATTTCATTTTCATTTCTTAACCAACACAAAAAAAGTTCTAAGAGACTTCTTTATTAAAATTATCAAATTACAATCTACCAGCATTAAATTCCCATTAAATTGAGGAAGTGTGGTCTGGATGATCAGATAGTGAGGTGGATTGTGAACTGATTGAAGGACAGAAGTCAGAGAGTTGTAGTCAATGGGTCAGAGTCTAGTTGGAGCCCTCTATCTAGTGGAGTCCCTCAGGGGTCAGTGCTGGACCAGTACAATTGAATATATTCATCAGTGACCTGGATGAGGGAACGGAGTGCACTGTCAGCAAGTTTGCTGGTAACACAAAACTGGGAGGAGTGGCTGCCACACCAGCAGGCTGTGGTGCCATCCAGAGAGATCTAGACAGGCTGGAGAGTTGGGTGGTGAGAAATTTAGTGAAATATAACAAGGGCAAGTGTAGAGTCTTGCATCTGGAAAAGAATAACCCCAGGTACCAGTACAGGTTGGGGCTGACCTGTTGGAAAGCAGTGTAGGGGAAAGGGACCTGTGGTGCTGGTGGACAGCAGGATGACCACGAGCCAGCAATGTGCCCTCCTGGCCAAGAAGGCCAAGGGTATCCTGGGGTGTATTAGAAGGGGTGTGGTTAGTAGGTCGAGAGAGGTTCTCCTCCCCCTCTACTCTGCCCTGGTGAGGCCACATCTGGAATATTGTGTCCAGTTCTGGGCCCCTCAGTTCAAGAAGGGAAAGGAACTGCTTGAGAGAGTCCAGCACAGAGCCACTAAGATGATTAAGGGAGTAGAGCATCTCCCTTATGAGGAAAGGCTGAGGAAGCTGGGTCTCTTTAGCTTAGAGGAGACTGAGGGGTGACCTCATTAATGTTTATAAATATGTAATGGGTGAGTGTCAGGAGGATGGAGTCAGACTCTTTTCAGTGACGTCCAATGATAGGAGAAGGGGCAACGGGTGCAAGCTGGAACAGAGGAGGTTCCATGTAAACGTAAGGAGAAACTTTTTCACTGTGAGGGTGACAGAGCCCTGGAACAAGCTGCCCAGAGAGGTTGTGGAGTCTCCTTCTCTGGAGGCATTCAAAACCCACCTGGACACGTTCCTGTGCAACCTGCTCTACGTGATCCTGCTCCAGCAGGGGAGTTGGACTAGATGGTCTTTCAAGGTCCCTTCCAACCCCTAACATTCTGTAATCCTGTAATCTGGTAACAGATTCAACAACTTCTGCAAATGACACCAACACAGAAACCCTACCAGCATTTACACTCTCTCCCTGAAACATATCTCTGAGCCTGAGAAGTAAAATGTCACTTTAAAAATGTCCAAGAGGTCATCAACCACAAACTGTTTTGGACTATCTTCAAAGTATGCTATAAATATGGACAAATCAGTGCAGCAGAATCATTTTTACCGTGAACGGTCAACACTGTTTTCCAGCACTGCAAGGCACAGAGACACTGGACATCAGAATAAGTTATATTTTTGTATTTGTATCTTTTTTCTAACATACATGATGGAGGTCGTGGAAGCCCCATCCTTGGAAGTTTTCCAGTCTAGATGGGGCTCTGAGCAACCTGCTCTAGTGGGAGGTGTCCCTGCCCATGGCAGGGGGGTTGAAACTGGATGATCTTTATGGTCCCTTCCAACCCTGACAATTCTATGATTCTATGATTCTATTTATGTAGAGCAGTTTGAAATTTAATGCTAATGATCCAACACCAAGGAATTTTCTATAGAGGAACCAAGGCTATTGAGTGCTTTATTGATTAGAAGCAGTATTTTATAATAAACTGTAAATCTGATGGAAATTCGTTAGTTAAGGGAGGAAAGGACATAAACCAAAAGTTTTTTATCCTTCTGTAGCAGGAAGAATGCTCTGTAAGTATTCCCAACTTTCACTTTTTAAAATCAATGCAAAATCCTATCAAATTAAATGGGAATTGAGTCGTCAAAGAAAGGTGTGTTTAGTCATGCAACTGAATTTTGGCTTAATTTCTCCAAGAGGGAAAAAGCCTAAAATTTCTCCATTTATCACAAATGGGCACAAATTATAGAGTTCACCCTCGTATGAACTAACAGATGACAAAACCCAATGCATGGTACAGCAAATTAAAAGCACATGCCCTACAGGCAACGTTTCCAGGAGTTTGAGGGGAGAAGTCCACACACAACACCCGCAGATGAACGAGCACTAGAGCAGCTCAACAGAGGAACCTCCTCAAGTTCCTGTTTACGCTCTGCACAAGGCTGACACAGAACCAGAAGAACTGGGTCATCTTCCTGTCTGTCCAACCACACTTCTTGCATCCTCCTCAAAGCCGTGTAGAGCTTCAGCAAGGCTCAGATAGCTCACTGGCTCTACATCTGGCCCATGCACTAATGCCTATTTCACTACAGATGTCCTTGTCGCATGATGGTAGTAAAAGAAGCACAAAGAAGTAAATTAATAATGATCTAAAGACTGAAGGCTAAAACAGAGAGAGGAATAAGAAGAAAAGTTGTAATTTCAGGGAAAAGTCTGGCAGCAGCCCAAACCTGAACATGCATTATCAAGGCAAGGAAAGGCGTTGGGGGGGAAGAAATGATAACAGGATTACAAATAGCATTAAGGACAAATAATCAGACCTGCTTCAAGTGCAGTTCTTAAAGGAGTAAAAGGTCAGTAAGAGACAGTAGATAAGGTAAACAATGGCTAGAAAATCATGCTGAGGTGAGATAAGCACTCTATCCCCAAAATTGTATCAGCAACTTCACAGAAAATCATTACTTCACAGAAAAGATGCTGCTGCATTTTAACATTATCTGTACACATTTTAAGGAAAAAAAAAAATACAGATAAAGGAAATTAAGACTTTAACAAACAGGCAATTGAGGACAGGGGGCCTCAACAAGGAAAACACTCAACACATGCTTAAACTGTTCAAGTGATCACAGTGACACTGATAAGGTCCTTCCCAGGCTTAAAGTTAGGCTAGTCCTTAAGTGCTTTGTTGGATCAGAGCCACAGAGTACATGAAGATCAGCAGAATGGTGGCTTGGATAAATATTCAGGGACATTAAGAAGAAGGACAACAGTTTCTCCTCAACACAGCCCACATCTCAAAGTACATAATGGATTTGAACTTTTGTTATTAGCTGTAATTGTTCAGATCAGAAGATGTTTGGGACAGAGTTATTTACTATAAAATATAAGTGCAATTGCTACAGGAAATACATGTCTGCATACTCTTTTTGTCACCAAACTGCCTGAGCAGCCAACAGGAATAATTCAGCACAAATGGAAGTGTCACAGAAACTGTGTTAATGAAGTTTCACTAGTAAGAAGTGTTTGGATTCCTACCACCTCCAAGCAGCCAGTGAGCTGCCTGGGTGGCAGAACAAACTAAACACCATTTGAGGCACATGAATGGCTACAACTTCCACTGATGTAAGGCTAACCAAAACAAAACAGAAACAAGCTTCCTGCTCATTTTTTTACTATTGTTACATCTGAGGACACCTTATTTAAAGAGTGCAAAGTAGCTGGTGCCATTAAAAAAACCCAGACATTCAGATCCAACTTGACTTCAGGCAAATTAAATACTGGGGACTGGCTAGAACTACTGAAGAGATTTAAAGCAATTGAGTACCTCCTTCTTGAGCAATTTAGATCCCTTCAGAGACAAAAGTTGATGCCGTGCAAAGAAAAATCTCTGTCATGTCAGGATTTCCTCCCTCTCACAGATTCTTTTATTAAAGCCTGTAATTCACAAAGCAAATCGAAATGCTTAACTGTGAGCACCATCTGGGAGGTGAAAGCCAAGCTGTGTAACTTATGCCTGGTGCTCCTTCTTCTGCTATTAACAAGCACAGAAGTTCCTGTCTCAAACGACAGACCCTGGCTCCAGCACCTCTCATTCCCCCAGTCTTTAGGTTAACCTCAGAAGCAAAGAATTATTTTTTTTTTTTTTTTGGACCGAGTCTTTAATTGCCAAGTGCCCATGAGGTGGAAGAGGCAAATACTCCACCATGTACCAGCTTCCTTCCATGAGGCTGACAGTACCTTTCATGCTAGAAAAAGATAACTTTTAAAATTAATTACTAATCTTAGAGAAATCGTTATCCTAAATTAAAGGAAATATTTTTATATTTATAGCAGGGAGTTTCCAATGTAAGGCTCAACAGCTAAAGTTAAATAACTCCTCCAGTTTTATAAATGCAGTATTGACTCAGGGCTGGAGGGAGGGGTTTGATAGCATGTGAGTATATATATCACTTGTGAGTTGACGAGGAAAGCAGACCTAGAAAATTCAGGTATTTCAGGCTGATTTTGCAGGCTTTGGAGAACATAAAGCAGCTACAGCCAAACCCTGCCATGAGCTTTTAATGACCTATACATCCTTAACTATCTCAAACATTTTGAGGACAGTAACATGAGCCACCAGCACAGACAGATCTGTAGATATAAATATATAACTTAGTACCCACTAGTATACTAGTAAATATATACTAGTATTCTGTACAAAGCAACTCCCAATATTTCAGACACTCAGCAAACTCCAGTAGAATCATCTTCACAGTTCCAACATCTTCTTTATAAAATATATTTAAAAACCTATTTATTTTCTAAGAGAAAAAATATTGCTTCTAAACTTAAGTCATGGTAGTTGCCTTGTATCACAAACAATGTAATTTTTGTATTCAGCTTCCTTACATTGCTAAGAATGGTTCATAATTTCCTTCTGTAGGAAAAAAAGGTTATTCTCCAGCACTTCCCATTTACATGAACAGCATAGCAAACAGCACTACTAGAGGCTAAATACCCACTGAAAATACAGCTAATACCTAGCACCAAACCATCATACTGTGTCAGAGCAGAAGCTTTCCAAAGTTCTTGAATAAATACTCCAGATGACTTTCCAGCATGGCAGAACTGTATCTAGAAGAGGGGCATTTACTTTCAGGACAGCTTTATTCTCCTGTGAGACTCCATAGTGCCAAAAAAAAAAATCATCATTCCTTGGATAAGAGCAGAGATGAGGGTCTGGTTCCCAAGATTACTGAAATACCACATTATGGTCCCAAGTCAAACATGTCACTACCATCTGAACGATGAGCTGGCTTTCACATTAGCTATCCTAAGCATGCAAAGCCTTTCAGACTCACAATCCTAAACATGCGTGGACTTGTACCCTCAAGCACTCGTACCACCTCAAAAAGCAAAACAGCAAACCTATGCCTTACCAAGTAGAATAATGAGGAGAAGTAGTAATAAACAGTATACATCTGTGTCTCTCCATAAGGACTTCCTTCTTGCCTTCTTCATCCTGTAATAAACCACTTTCTAAATACATGCTCCTGCGTGTAAGGTCTCGCAATCTCTGCTGGTGCCACTGCCCATTCTTCTGCAGAGCTGCTCCAAAGCTAGAAACAGCCAGCTGATGCCAAGGGTCACGACACAGCTCGAACCCATAAGGAGTTACTGCAGCCCACTTTGATCTGCTGTCTCTGCAGCTCTGCTTTAATGAAAATGAGACAAATTCAGCCAAACCATTACCTCCTTCTAACCTATCTTGTTTTGGCATAAGCATGAGGGGAAGCATTTGCACAAGCTGCTCTTGACACTGATGAGCAGTGAGAAGCAGCAGTTTCTCCAGCTGGCAGAGTGTTGAGCAAAGAGGCTCCATGGATCAAGCCAAGAAGGCAGTATCAGCACTTGTGCCCCAACACCAGAAACAGAAGCAACAAAGTTTTGGGCAAACACATGTTGCCTTCAACTCTTCCGCTGCTGGGACAAGGGAGTACTTTATTTCTTTTCCCCAGAACATGAGCATAACAGAAGATATTCTGGGAAATCAAAGTTTTTTGTAGATTTCGGTTTTTAGAGCTTTACCCAAATGAAAAAGCAAGATTAAGGAATAAAGAGGAAGAACAGAGGGAAAGAAATGTCTGGTTTGGCTTGCAAGCATCTCATCAGTTATGGGGAAGAATACTGAAAGGTTCTTTGCTTTCCAATATTATGAAGGGAAACTAAACTAGAAGACTGGGATGAAAATGAAAATTTTACAGGAAGGATTTTGGTTTAGTAGAAAATCATGGTGTTGCACATAAGAACAGGGCTGTGCATACATAGGGTGTCTCACAGTTGCATACATTATGAATCCCAGCTAACCAGGGGTTACCACTGGATCCAGAACAATCCCTAGACAAACTCAAGGTTCTGTGCCATTTCATGATACTCTTCTCAAAGTAAAAAAAATCACCCCCAAAATTCCCAACCTACACACACAGCACAATCACCCTGATACTTCTAAATGCACCAAGCAGCAAGCATAGAGGATGTCTGCCTGAGACTAATAGGGTGGTTTCAATGGTCCAACCCAATATCCCAAATGCCCTGGGAAAGCAGGCTGCTGAACACTGCCCACAGGCAGACCACATTTCCCCCAGAGACAGCATACATCCAGTACACAGTGGTAGGGAATCACTCCCTGTCAGCCCAGTATAACGTTGTCCATGCCCTCAGGGTACAAAAGCAGCATAGTGTTCCCCCGAAGCACAGTTAGGAACCAGAGAAGTTGAAGTGACCATTACGGTGGCAGAATGAACTAAAACCACACTTCCAAGCCAAACAGTTAGAGCTTTCATTTTGTTGCAAAACAGAAGTCACAATTACAGCAGTATCCAGAATGCAGCCATTTCCATCAACACACACTTCCCAGTTTGGAAAAAACAATTATTTTACCATATCAACAACAACAAATTAACCTTCTAAACTTCTGATTTGTTCTAAACTCTCCTCTGAGATTAATTTTCTCTTAGGAAGTATGCATATACATCATTAATTTTGTATAATTTCTCCATGTGCTTTTTTCTTCTGCCTACCAAATACCTCCCTTGCTGCAGATTCCAAAAACCCCAATGTTGAAAGCTTCAGAAACCCCCAAAGCTTGCTGCAGAAAGTTTTATTTTGTTTCCCTGTCCTACCTATATTTGGACTATTCCAATATTAACACAGCTAACCAAAGCGATCAACAAACGACAAATTGCTTCCAAACAGTGCCAAAGTTTCCTCTTATGTGAGCAACCAAGCAGTAGAGAAACACTAACATGGAAGTAATTAAAACCACCCTTAAAATAGAAATGCAAGTACACAGTGCAAATTGCCAGCTCACAGCAGAAGAGGGGAAAATGCTATCTTTTGATCTTTCTTTAGAGACATTTGAAGCATTTGACACTTGTCTGCAATCACAATACGGAACACCATCTTCAGAATTCATGTTGACAGACTTTTTTTCCAATTTCTCCAAAGAATAGCTTTAGTTTTTACTCCTGACAAAATAATTGTTCAGGGAAAGCATTCTTGGATGGACTTTTAGCATCCTAAACAGGATTCCAGGCAAGACCATTCAGGTTCAGTGACTTTTTCTATTAAGTACTATGGTACTCATCTACGATACATATTCTTCACTTAATATTGCAGTTGATAGTTGAAAGCATCATCCTAGCAACCATCACTACCATGCTTATAGCCAAAGGATATAAAAACATCTGAGAAGCCTACAATAACCTTGTAGAGGAAGTGTTATTTTAAAAGAACAACATGAAATACAGAGGAAATTTTAGGACTGTCTTTGGCGATCTAGGTTGTTGGGATTTTTTTTTTTTTGCTAGGTTTGGAGGTTTTTTTGTTGTTTTAAGACCATCAAGGAAAACAAATAAGGGGGAAACTCAAAAGTGCTTCCTTAAAAGCATCATCTCCCTTAGGAACTTATTTCAAGAAAACAACCAGGAAACACAGGGAAAACCTAACATCAAGGCGTTTGAACAGATTTCACATTTAAAGCAGCAACAAGTCTTTCCTTCCACTTGACAGCAAACAGAGTTGAGCCCCAGTTAACCAGATCTCTAGGATCACTTCTCCAGTGCCTTTCTGCAGCTCTGAACCAGACTGTTGGACCACACCACCTGAAAGAGCTGCAGTGTCAAGATGACACCAGACAAACTGCTGGAGTTAGCTATGAATAAACTGATGGCTTTAAGACAAAGAAAAGGACAGATGATTCAAAAGCCTAGGTAACACCTGGGAATCACCATTCTGCTTCTGCTTTATATTCTCACCACTTTCTGAGGCCACGGATTACAATCAGGACTGGCAGAGTTCATTTATAACAGTATGGATTTAAGTTAAAATCAAAGGGTGGGGGAGGGAGGGAAATCCAGCCTCTGCAAAAAGACAAAGTTCAAATGGAGATTTTTTTAATTTCTTTTTTCACCACCAAAACACATTACTACTTGTTTACAGCTGCTTAAGCATTGTTCTGGACAGAATAAGCCAATCTGCAGAACAGTAATTCCTTTGTGGGCAAACTGTGGCCAAGATACTGCTTCCTTACTCTCACTGCTGAGACCTATAGTGAAGCTTTGTTTCAAGGCAAATGCTGAATAACAGCTCCCTATCTGCACAGGCTTTTCACAAAAGGAAACTCTACAGAGAGTAAAAATATGCAGCTTTCAGCTGTTTCCATTAATTTCCTCAGTAAAAGAAAAAACAATGTCCCTGACTGACCTGCACATTTGGAATAATTACCATGCACTTAGAAAGTCTGAAGTCACCTGCTGGAGATTACTGTATTTCAGACTACTGATCAGGGTTCCACTGAAGACCCAAATCTCTTAACTTCCAAATATTTTCCATCCCGTCATGTGTTAATTACTAAGGCCTTGATTAATACTGTCATTGCAACAGTTCACAAGCATGGTGCTTCCATATCACAGGCACATAACATGCCAAGTCACATACCAAGGCATTGACATCCTCAGTTTTGTAGATCAACATCCGTATTTCTTCTGGATCGCCACTGAAAATCGCCTGGACCAGTGGGGGCTGGAAAAATAAAACAGAAGAAGCAGCGTTACAGGTTTGTTTGTTTTCTGTTTAAAAGGAGCACATTATTCCTGCTAACATTTACTAATACCACCCACAGACATTGTATGACCCCAGTAACAAACCACCGAGAGTATCTCATCAGTAACAACTACCAGTTTGCTTGAGGATAGAATGAAATCATGAGTATGTTTGTACATATAATGAGAGTGTGTGTGCACAAACAGAGACCCCCCATTAGAATGGCAACTTTTGTCAACAACACGCAATTAGCCCAGATGTTCTCCTTGGCATGTAAGGGGAAAACTAATTACATCAGATACTGCTGCATGCTTGCTGTTGGCGCGGATTAATGGTCATGCAATACACATTTAGAAACAGAACATTATGCAGATAATGAATTTCTGGGCAATTACTAAACATCTTGTATCTTTTTGCTGAATAAATATGCAATGAGCACAGCTAATTTTAACCACCCAAGAAGCGAAGTAATTATCTTATTGTTTTAAGTCTGTTATTATGCTATTATGAATCGAAACGCATAAATAAATAATCAGGCATAAGGGAGAAACAATATGGCATGCTCATTCCTCTAGCAATGCTGGCGTCACTGCCTGTCAGTGGGAGGGAGCACTGCATATGCTCAACTGCTCCGTTACACGTCCAGAGTTGGCAATTTCAGTCCTTCTGCCTAGGTTTGCTCTGCACCCCCAGCAGCAAATACTCCGAGTCACTAACCAGGCTGGAAGAACACAATCTGCTGAATTAAAAGATCAAAAGCCTTGCTGCTGGAGACTCAGAAAAAGAAGGGTGCAAATGACAAAGATATCTATCCCCTGAAGCACACAGCTGAAATAGGTAGTGGCCCCAGTTCCACCATCACCCCCTCCAGAAGGCAGTGTGTGCCTCCCCATGACCTCACTATACACCTCCAGGTTGCCTCATGGTCCTACTGTGGGGGGGGGAAGGAAAAAGGTTTGTAGTGGCAGGCAATCACCAGAATTTAATACAACTCTGCAGACCAGAGGCATGCACGCCTACTTAAGCACATAAAACCACAACAGTTCTTAAAATTCTGCAGAGTTTAACTGTCTCGTAAATAAGTTATCCCCAAATTCACAAACAAGCTGGAAAAAAAAAGAGAGAATACCTTTTTCCCCCAATCTCTTCACTGCAAAATTAATCATATTCAAATGTGGAAAATACATTACTAAGCTGATGGTGTCTATTTTAAGACATATTAATCCCTTATGTCCTTGAGAGAGATTCACACCAGAATTCCATTCTTGCCACTCCTCCAACGGAAAAAGGGCTAAAGCAGCATCTTTTCTCACAACTGTCTGAAGTCTTATGTATTGCAGGGGATGTTTGAACAAAAAAGAAAGAAAGAAAAATTGCATTTCACTGTAACCATTTAGCACGCTTCCTTCCCAGCTCATGCCAGCAACCACAGACTATTCCCCATTAAAAGATGCAAACACCAGACCTCAGAGTCTGAGCCATTCTCTCTCTTCTGCAAAACTCAAATCAGAATTTAGCTAAGAGTAAGATGATCCCATTTTTGCATTTCTCTCTACCAAAAGAAATCATGTGAAGCGATTCTCTGATCTTACACCCACGAGCGTGCTAATAAAAGTATTTCCTAGACTTAGCACAAACCTAACACTAACAGCTATGAAGAATCCGTTAATGCTTATGAAACTAAAACGCTCACATCAAAATATTTCCATTTCATGTACATCTATGACCATATTTTAATAACAAAATAATCAGAAAAGCAAAGAACTCCTCAATTTCAAGCTGAATGGCAACACAACCTAGTGGCCAAGAAACAAATAGCCACAGCAGTTCAAATGAGTGAAGCCACTTCCAGGAACACCCAAGACCCAATGAAAGGTATCAGCCAGGCTCTGATGACAGGTAAGCTAATGATGATACCATCACCAAGAAAAAAATTCAATGAACTTCAAATCTATTGGATGTTGGGTTTTTTTAAGGTTCAAATACTGTTACAGGTGACAATTTTCTTTCAGTCAGTAGAGGGTAAAGTACTGTGCGCTGTTATGTTAAAAAAAGAGGAAAGCCTACAATAAGACAATTTGACCCTTCTTCCCCCTGCCAGAAATCTGAATCAGACACCTGGTTTTACAGGAAATGCTTGACCTTTTTAATTAGCATCAGCTACTTAATACAGAAAGCAGATTGAGAATAACACCGTGTTCTGTAGACCTGTAATATATGTAAGATCCTAATCTCAGTTGTTGCCCACCATACCACAGTCCCATCTACATGTTGTTCCTTATACCAAACCTCAGTATTTATCATGCCTCTGAAGCAGGTTGTAAGTCTCACACTGCTGATACACATGGTGTTTGCTGCCAGGAGATAGCTGCCATGTACCCCTTTGCAAAGGTCTTAAGTCCTTCAGCCCTTTTTTTCATGAGATTTACTTTTTGTAAATAAATTACAGTAGAGTCTATTATTAGTAATTGTAACAGCAAGAGAGGGAGATATCAGAGGACAATCAAAACCTGTGAATTAGAAAGAACAGATAAAACCAGTACAGGTTAACAATGATCTTGAGTGACTGCTGTGCAGCCTTCTCCAGTTGGCCATTTTTCTAATATACCATTTCATTATTCTGCATCATTTTTCAACGATATTAGTTTTGAAGCGAGAAACAAAAATTCCTTACCAATGATGTATTGCATATTAAGACACGTTTCTCGGGAAGATACGCTGTCATGTATAATGACCTGTTTAGGAAAAGCATGTCAGAAGTATGTTGCAGTGTTGTTGCTGCAACTTGAGGCCAGAGCTGAGAATGTGTACTCGCATCCATCAGCACAATGAAAAAAAATATCACTCCATTCAGCACCTGACAGTGATGAAATGGAGCTTGTGCAGTTACATAGATGTTGGTGATGGACGTCCAATGACCTGAACAGATTACTTTCTTGGTTTTCAGTTCATGCATGAATCACTTCAACTTTATATTTATTATTTTTAATTTTTTTCCATTCCTGAGGGGTATATAATGACACTTCCTTATTATCAAAGAGGGATACAGTGTATTTTTAGAAATAATTTCTAAAACCTGTGACAACATCATTAACGGGTTATTTCATTAACAGAAATATTTTGCTTTAAAATTCTTCAAATTCTGAAGTTTCTTAACACTTAGAATGAAGAAAACAGAAAAAAAAAAAAAAGCACAGAGCAGGTTATGTAAAACTATTATTAGAATTAAAAGCAAGGGTGCAGGTTTTGGAATGATGAACAACTGTTTCAGCAGCTCAGCTCTCTGAAGCTTCCAAATTCTTAACGAGAGTTTTGGTTGGGAGTGTTCACATTTTTTTCCCCTGAAAATACACACCAGCAGCTAACAAAAACCTTTCCATGTTACTTTTTCTACAGAGTTACTATTACAAGTATGAAACTCATCAACCAGTTTTATTAGAGTGTTCTTTACTTTATGCTGTAATAAGCATTGTAGTAAAAATAAAATTTTATCTGCAGGTATCTTCCAGCATTGGAATATACACCTATCTCTATTGCATATAAGGCAATCATAAGCTGGGCTTCAACCCACCAGGAAAAATTTACTTGTTGGACTGAAGACACAATTATTATTTCAGCAATAGAGAGCTTAAACCCATGGGGAGAAATGTCCTGTGGCTCAGCTGGCACCCAAGGAGGAGACAAGCCACATCGGCAGAAAAAACTCAGCACCAGGAAATTCTCCTCCATACACTGGTAGCACTGAGGAAAGCCAAGACTATCACCAAGCAGCAGTGGCAGTTCTCTAAGCCCCAGACGAGATGAAGTATTTAAGTGGACTGTCTCAAGTATAAGTTTAATTACTATGTCTGAAGTGGGTGCTGAAGCTTAGTTAGGATTTTTGTCAAGTAACTGTGACGTATATTCATTTTTTGGTCGTGATTTTAGATACTCTGGGTCACTAACAAGGACTTATTTAAGCCAGATTTTCATTTGACAGGAGCTGGAGGCAGATAGGAAAAGGATGGGATGATTGATTCCCATGACAATTTGATATAATATACTGCCATTTGCTCTTGTGAGTGAAAATAAGTTAATTCTTTACTTGTTCTAATAGCATTACTTCAAGCTTCTGGACTAAACACTTGGATATGTCCATGTACTCACTTCCCTTTAACGAGCAAGGCAATGTAGCAAGACATATAATCATTTCGAAGTGGTATTGATTTCCACAGTGTTTTGCCAAATAACTCTTTTTTTTTTTTTTCCCTGTAGGTATTCCCATTAATCAAGATTACAAGGCTGTCTGCAATGTCCCATCACATACATCTATTTCCTTCCACTGGTCATAGCACAAAGACTCTTCCTAAATTAACTGAGAACTTTCTTCCTCCAAGTGTACAACGCATGAATATCCAAAATACTGTTTTAACTTTTAAGCCTGTATGAGTGAGCAATCATTAACTGCATTTCTCTTAATGCTTAAGAGTGCATTTCACCGGTGCTCAGTGTTTATACAGTTCCGTGTACAGAAATGATTCAACTCAAATCATTTTTTAACAGGCCTTGCAGTCTATTTCCCTTGCATCAGGGGTCAGCCTTTTACATTGTTTGTAGGTAAATACAAACAGAAGCTTATTCTTCATTTGTTATTATTATTATTATTATTGAAATTTCTATATGCTGGTTTCTGACAGCAAAGTACTTTCACTTTTCATTTGCTGCTACTCTCTCTCGGATCAGGAAAAAAACATATATAAACTGTAACTAGAGCATAGGTTTAGTGTGAAGAGCAACCTTGTACCTAAACTTTTTAAAGAAAGAGGAGCTAAAGGGGTGTGTCTGCATTTACCTGGACCTACCCACAGCCTCAGTGCCCAAGAGCCTGTCCCTCCCATCTGTCCATTCAAGTGGTGAAGAGTAACTTCATCAAAACACAAAGAAATGCTCAGTGACAAATGCAGAAATACCCCAGCTACTGGTGTGATCTAACCCTAAGGGATGGGTATTGAAGGGCATCAACAGCATCAAAAGAGGATGTCTGCAAAGACATCCAGTGTGTTACAAACAATGCCAGTTTTGTATCCAGGGCTTTCTCCTCCCTCCCAATCATTAGTTAAATGCTCAGTAACACGTAAGTGGTTCCAGATTTTAAGTAATTGTTCACAAATGTCTGAATAATTCAAGTTATGCTAACCTGGTCTATAGATAGATCCCACTTAGGCATGCACTCAGTCTTTCCCATAGAGGCTTCACAAATGAAGACTTAAATATCTCCAGAAATATTTGGTGTAGAAATACTTGGAATATGGCAACTATAATATGATGATCAGATATTGCCATTGCTGGTGATATACATAAAACCTGAGTTCACACTAGTATACATCGCTAGCTGGATGATGATTAATCACAAGCTCTCAAACAGCTACAGAAATAGAGCACCTCCAACCTTACTGTGCTGGACAGTTGGGTGGCTTGTGCAGGTTGTGAAGCCTCTGGACAGCATGAGCCAGGTGAAGGGCTGTGTCATGGGAACACTCCCAGCCCTGAATTCAGCCAGGTGCCTGGCATCCAGTACTGATCAGGTTTAGAGGCTGCAAATTCAGGCCTAACAAAACACCTTTCTACATCTTGAGGATGGAAAAATCAAATCATCAACTTCAGGTGAACAACGGGTTTTTTCCAAAACTACAAGTTCTCCTTCATTACGACTACTGTACATCATTAGGGGAAGGGGGCAAACTATCATTGCTGGCAAAAAGTTGAAGTAGTAGCAGTAAAGATGCCTGAAACAAGATTGTCTGATGCCAAGATGACAAACACCTTCCATTCAGGCTCCTGCTTTGAACATTGTTTATGCTATGTTTTGAAAAGGGCAACCTGAACTGCTTAGAGCATGGCTCAACCCCAGAAAGGGAGCAGGGCCATCACAGAACACCTTGCATCACCTGCTTTTAAATTATTTCCCCTGCATACCAGTTAGGTCTTTGGAATGGCAAACTGGACTTAGGACTGGAAACCCAAGGCTAGGCTCCCATGGGCTTCTGACTCTCTGCTCCCAGTCAGTAGGACTCGGATGGTTTTTGCTTAAACCCCACCCAAAAAACTCTGTATGTCCAGCCAGACAGAGCAGGCAACAAATCCAACTCTATACTTAAACATAATTACAATCAATTATTTAGTAAGTGATGTGCAAACCAGAATATACTTCAGTTCACATTCCCATAAGCACACTGCTTGTGAAGCAACAACAATAAACCTGCTTCACATCCCTGCCTCCCTGCCACCAACTGCACCCTTCCATTCTGGTCCTCCTCCTGTCCAGTCGTTCCTCTCCTCTCCTCTCCTCACCTTCTCCAAGAGATTTAAACCTTTGCCTCTCTCTTTGCTGCCCCATTTCCACTCTGCTGGAGCAGGGGAGCTGGAGTTCTTAGGTGATGCACACTTAAAACACCTTTAACTGCAAATACAGGCTATCAAATGCACGCTTTGCATTTCAAGCAAGTGAGACAGGCAGAAAACCATAAGCAGAATGAGAACTCTCTGGGGAAAAAGTATTATAACTTATTAAGATAGCTGAAGCTTTAACACAAAATTTATTTAGTCAAGCTTTCACAACACTTAAAAAGGAAAAATAGTCAGGACTGACTCTGCTTGTGCAATGCCAGATCAAGCCCAGTGTTTCTGTTCGCACCATTTCTGATAGCCCATTCCGGACGCTGCAAAACAAGCCTCTTGGCAGATCTATTTCTGGATTGTTAGTTTGGCTCCAGATTTTGGCTGCCTCACGTTTTTCATTCTGAAGCCCATCAACTGCCTCAAGAATTGCTTATGTTTCCAGGTGAACAGAAGGTTACATCCTGCCGTTCCTGGAATCCTGAAATTCCTCTACACACCAAAAGCACTGCAAGTAGCCCATGTTTTGTTAAACTTATCAGTTAAAGGCACTAAAATAACTCCCAGCACATTAAATTTAGATCACTTCTAAAAAGGAAAAGAGCTAAGCATGTTTAATTCAGCTTGCCCAGCGTCCTTTCCTTCATTCTCATTACTGAAGGCTGTCTACCAGCCTTGATTTAAGTGGTGGGTTTTTGGTTTGGTTTGGCATTTGAGGTTTGTGGGGGAAGGGGGGGGGGGTTTAAGTGCTTGCAGATCATATCAGAAAATTAGTTAATAAATACTGTCTTGAAGTTACATTAATCAAGTGGAGACAGACTCAGCATGCTGCAGACTAGTTAATATAAGAAAGCCTTTTTTAAAGGAGACAAAATAAACATAGCATAACATTTGTTATATTCAGCATCATTTGTTACCATTTTAGTGGAGAAAACTCTTTCACAGACAGCATAACAAGATTTGTTGGAATATCTACAAAGATTGAAGATAATCAATCTAATGGTGTCCTGAATTTTTCTGGTCCTCTTGAACTTGTTTGCTCACATTTTCTTGGGGTTTTGTCTTGATACAAAAAGTGTGGGTTGTGTAATATCTCACAACATATCAGTGACACCATTAAATACTGTCATGAGATTGTAAAGGCAGTACCAAAAAAAGGATCCAGTTCCTTTTGTACATTCCCAGCAGCAAGAGCAGCATTAACACTCTATTTGAGTACTTCTTGTCACATCAATACTTTGATTTACAGAACTTTTGCCTTTTTTTCTTTTTCATCTCGTTTTTCTTTCCCTCCCCCATAACCCATCTATCATCTAGGCAGGAGCAAGGAAGATGGCCCGGCACTAAGGCAGCGTTTCTGAATAAGAGCATAGCAGAGGGTAAAGTCTCTGGGGCTATAAATTCCAGCTGGTGTAAATCAGTTTAAGTGAACTCCCAGGCAAGAGGGGCTGTGCTACATTACACTGCCTGCTTTCAGAAGAGCCTGGTGCTTTCCCCCAGTATGGCCAGTAGCAGACCTGACCAACAGCAACCCCAGTGACGGGTCAGCTCCTCGCTGGAGATTTAAGAAAAAAAGCAGTTAGGGGAAAAGCTCACTTGAAAAACAGCAACCCTACAGAAAGCTCCATTTCCTGCTCACTTGTCTTCAAGCACAGCAATTTCAAGCACACCAGCAATTTTTAACTTTCTTACCAATTGCATAGGTGTCGGATTCCACAAGGGAAAGGAAAAAAAGACAATTAAAAGCAATTCTGCGTGCAGAGGGGAATGCTGTGGGGAACAAACAGGTTCGTGCTGGCTGAAGCTCCCCACCTACACTGATACATCTCCTCAGTTCAGTTGCCCCACATCCTCTGGAGGCTGCTGACATCCTGTTTTCACCCGACTCAACCGGCAGCGATGGCCGTCAAGTAGAAAAAAAAAATAAAGAAAAAAAGGAGAGAAACGGAAATATTGTAAGTTTATCTTCCTTCAGTTTCTCCCTTGTGAAACCATGACTTACCCCTCTCGTTCTCGACAAGGTAAGTTCGAACGAGGACCATTTAGACCCACTGCAGCTGGTTTAAGCAAGCTTTTCAGATTCCTTGTTGAGGGCAGCAGCACAGCAAGGGGGGCCTTTCCTCTGGCAGCCTGGGCACTCAGCAATACAGACCCCAGTGCCTCTCTATCTGTAGTGTAATTAAGTGCTACATCTGATATACGCAGCGTGCATCGATACGCATCATACGCTCTAATAAAAATCCTTTCATTTTTAGAAGATTAATCCTAATTTAGATAACTATAAAGTGGCATCTGATGCTGCAAGATCTTAGTAAGATTAGAACTTCGGCTGGTTACCAGGGTCTGGTTTATATTAGTGTACACACAGAGAAGGCAGCTATAAAACAGAGAGTGCCCTAATAAATTTGCAGATACTTCTTAACTACAGGTGACTACAACGATGTCGGAGGGCAGGATCAGAATTTACAACCACCTCAACAAATTACACAAACAACTGGGCTGGAGGAAGACTAGGACACTGTTCAGTATGGAGGAGAACATAGCATGCCTGTCAGCAAGAAATACAGAGTCGTTGCATGGCAGTTTTGTATAAGAAAGCATTTGAGACTGCAGTTTACTAACTGTGAACGAAACCAAACAACGTTATGAAAGAGAAAGAGACCTTAAAATAGGAATACAGCTTGCAAAACACACTGTAGTCTTTCCACACCACTCAGTACTGCTTAGGCTCTGACTGTAGTGAGACACTTAGTTTGGGACACCACTTGACTTGTAGACCAAAACACAGCTCTAAAACATGATTTACGGGGAAAATCTAAACAGATGGGAGCTATTCTGCCTACACAGAAGAAAATATAAAGGGAACACAAGAATGATTTGCAATACATAAAAAGTTATTACTAAAAGAAATAATCTGTTTTCCACATCCAAGACATACAGAGTTTGAATGGCTGCATGCAAGAAGGATGCATTTCTGCTCCATTGAAGGCAACGCAAACCAGGACATTGGCTACCAATTTACCTGAGATACAGTGTACTGCAGAAGGCCACGATTTCAGAAACAGATCCAGTCCACTGCAAGTCAAAGGGATTCTTTTCTGCAGGCTTCAGTAGTCAAGGGATTGAACACAGGAAAGCACATGAGCCCAAACAAAAAACACACCACGCTTACATAAATCCAAAACTTAATGCAAAAAGGATAAGCTACAGAAGACTGCACTTCTAATAAAATGCATCTTCTAGCATTTCAGCTGGGTATTACACCATAAAAGGGGTGATTATTTAAATAATGTGGCATATAGTGCTATTTTCTATAGAAATCAATAAAAATATATGTATTTCCAAAAGTTCAAGGGGATCTTGCTGAGGTTCAAGTAATTTCCCCTTACATTGCACATCATGCACAAAGCCTCACCGCTGCCTGTCTCTTAAGCACTGCAATGCAGTTCCTTCCTCTGGTGAACAAGTGCCATCCCAACAGCCATCCTCCTGCCAGCTCCAGAAAACACTCAGAAAATCTCCCAACTTACTTTCTCACACATGGCCAGCGTCAAATATACTTTAGAAGACATTAAAGACTAATGTTTATGTTTCCTGATTACTCTTAGAAGGTCATGGAGCTTACAGTGCTCCTGAAGAGCACCATGGTCAGTTATTACTGTTTTCATAAACTGTAAAATCATTTGCAGATTTTAGTGACTGGCATTCATCTTCTGCATAACTAGTATAAAATGCAGATTAAAGATGTTTAACTACTGAGGCTGATGACAGTATTATTTCCATTAATAGCAGAGTAACTATGTGTGAACACGCAGAGCAGTCCATAACAGCATTTCATCTCTTTCTTTGCATTAGGCATGCTACAGTTGGCATGGAGCTCTGCTCAACAACCAAAGCAGATGTTTTACCTCTATTTTGAATCTGGAACAGATTAGCAAAGTTAGCTTGACTCAACATATCCTGATAATATCCTTGTGCTCATCATCAACCAAACTATTGCAGCTGACAGGAAGAAAAATAAAAATCAAGCTTTGCTGATGAATGCAATGTCAGGTAGCCAGAGCAAAGAAATTAAATGGAAATTTTAAAAGGTTTCAGAATTGGCTTGGCTTCAGAAATCAGTTCAGGATCTTCCATGCATGATGTATCTGACTGTGATAAATCCAGCAGCTTCAAAAGGACTTTGTACAGACCCAAATTAATCCAAATGATGAGGCTGAGAGCTGCAGTGGGCTACTATACTCTTCTTCCAACGAGTTATGAAGACAAGTTATGAACACCTTTGTTCAGACACACCCTCTGAAAAGGCTTTAAGATGTGTCTGAGGCTATTGTCACCATTTAGAGAGTCAGTGTGAATCTTCTCTTCATCACACACAATCCCATGCATTAAATACATCTCCATATCAAAACCAAACAGACCAGCTATGTCAGAGACCTTCTCTCTGTCCATAACACACCTAGACACATTGAGTCCCTCTGGCCTGGGATAATCGTTGCCCAAACAGAGCAAGTAAAGCATCAAAAGGTAGTGAGGTCTGAGTGCATCTAAGCTAGGCTCTAGGCCTAGGCTTAGCTCTTCATTTGCTCAACTCTTTTTGAAGGAATTCGTTTGGTAAACCTCTGTTCTATTTTGCTGTCAGGTTTGTCCATTCTCAGGCCACTTTGAGCTGCTAAACAAAGTAAATCTCTCTGCATCTAACAGCCTCCTCCTCTTAGTCCTTGTGAAAATTTTGCCTGCTTTTTATGGTGATGATTGTAACTCCAGACCTGTATGTCTCCTTCTCTGATGTCTTGTTGACACTGGTAAATGTAGCTCACCACTCACTGGCTGCCCAACACTTCAGAAAAGTATTTAGGAAAGCACAGTCTGCATCACAGAACTTCAATTTTCAGGATAGAACAAATAAAATTAATTTAACAGCCACCTACCACTGTTTACATTTAAATTGAGGGCAAAAAGTTTCAAATTACCCCAAGAGACTTGAGAGCAATGTCCAGCACTTTTAAAAAACCCACCTTTGAGATATGAAGCTGTATGATCTTTCAGAGGGGTGGGAAAGGTTGTACCATCTCACCATCTTAGTTCACCACGATTGCAAGGAGTTAAAAATCAAAACAAATAAACAAACAAACCAACCACATGAAGGAAAGGAAAAAAGAGAAAAGAGAGGAGAAAAGAGAAGAGAGGAGAAGAGAGGAGAAAAGAGAAGAGAGGAGAAGAGAGGAGAAAAGAGAGGAGAAGAGAGAAGAGAAAGCAGCTTGTTCCCAAAAATCTGCCAAACTGCTTTCACTACGAGTTTTGCATGGGGAAGTATAGGGACTCTTCTGCTTGCAGCCACTTCACCTAGGCCTTCCGTCTGGGGTAGGATGAGTAGGATGACAGTTTCTCTACGCTATCTGGAAGGTCTCATCTACCAACTGAAACTACACTGTAAATGGGACTTGCCCAAGGGGAATTCAGTTACAATGCACTGAGCAAAAATGATGGTTGGCAGAGTGCTTTAAGCCATGGGAATATGGTAGTGTTAGCAAAAAAGGTCGATGTGCCCTTCTCCATTCCAGTGAGATGTCTGTACAGATGACTTCAGGCTGTTTAAACATAGGCAGAATCTGAAGGTAGTGGGTAATGGTACGAGAGAGAGGAAGGAAAAGCAGCAAAGGCTTCATGGTGAGGCTAAGTCACCCACAGCACCCTGCTCTCCTGCTTTGGGCTAGCCAGCTCTGTGGTCTGGACTTCAGATCTGAATGGACCAAAACTAAGATGCCACCGGTCCTGCTCCTCCAGGCCTCAGCAGAAAGGAACTATCCTGCTACATGCTTTGAGTAAGGCAATCTGGAATTTCAGTGGTCGCATTGATAACCTAATTCAGCCTCCTAACTTGCAAAGTGGACATCTTGTAAAATTTAGAAGGTTAAATCCATACAGGCAAAAGCAGCAGAGCGGAACACAGGAAATCTCTTACCCCTTTCCGTGCCATATACTTATTCCCTTTTCCATGCAGCATGCAGGCCATGAGGGCAGACTACATGTTTCTGACTCATTCTACCTCCAGTTCCCCAAAACTGTTTGAGTCCTAGAGACATTTTCAGTATTTCTCACTTCAATTTTATTTCTGTCTCTACAGAAAGAAGAAAAACCCCAAAACAAACCCAAGAACAACAAATCACCCCAGCTGCAAGTCATATTAAATATCTGAACAGATTTCTGCAAAGCAAGAATGAGACATTTCTAATCTAGGTCATCTTATAAAGATATCACAGTGTCACCATGTTAAATTTCTACTCTCTGAGACAGAGCTGCCACTAGCTAACTTGCTGCGCTGACACAGATTCAGAGAAAAGCCTCAGGAAATACTCTAGGCAGGTTTCTGTGAAGAAAGAGAAAGATAAATCACATTTCTAAATGGCTGCACCCAACCCCACCAGCCCGCTCTGTTTCAGATAATGGAAGTACCACACAGCACAGCTTGTAGGAAGTAACAACTGATAACACGCCAGTCTTTTTGCAGTTTTTCACTGGAGAGCTATCTGACTCCAGCTTTCATTCAGCTTGCTGTATTAAGAGAGCAAAAGTTGGCCACAACACACTCGAAGTTTGCTAAGCAGTGTTTAACAGAGATAAGGGAGGGAAGTAAATCAGAGCTGGACGTCACTAGTCAGCCTCTAGCCACACTTGACTCAGGCTGGATATGCACAGATACATTCAATCCCAAGGCAACATATCCTTTGCTGTACAAATCCTACATCTTTCCATGTTCACAACCTGCCATGTCTTTCTTATTGACCAAGTTAAGATCCTTTCTCTTTCTCTTCAGATAATTAATGTCAAACTGATCCTTCCTGCTAAACTTCCTGGAAGCTAAGATAGACTGGGAGAGAAAGAGGGCCAGGGAGCTGGGAAGAATCACGATTGCTAAAAACAAATTGGTGTCAAATACTGGAAAGCAGAGAGGAATAACTATAGCGTTCTTCTCCATTTCCTACAAGCATGAGAGCTTGTAAATATTCAAACATACAAGCTCTATGATGACCACGACCTTTGTCCTCTGAGCATCCCTCCTGGCTACAATCTCAGATAAGGATTCCACCTTTCCAGAGCAACGTCACTTGATAAAGATTTGTCCTTGGTATATGATATAGCAGAACTAACCAGAGAAATAAAAGGCAGGCTACCTGTCTGCTGATTTTGGTTTGGGTGGATTTTTTTTGTTTGTTTGTTGTTTTATTATTATTATCACATATGAAGAATTACATTTGTTTTTAAAAGAGGACAAAAGTAGAATAGCCAGATTTAGGTCTATCACTGAAAACCAAGTCCTGAAATGCAGAGTGTAAGGAAAGTTCACAATGTGCAACAGACTAAACTCAGACCTGTCTTGCTTGTTAAATGTGTCCCTGTTAATTATCAGCGTTATACGTGCCAGCAGCACCAGTGCGCTGTGACTCAGGGCAGACAGCAAGATGCTCTCTTGCTGTTACCATGAAACATGACTCAATTTTCATGCCTTCATTAAGAACTGTCACACGCCTCAGCTTAAAATAAAAATTACATGACCTGTCATGACGGTGAAGCAGATTTTCTGCCATGAGTACAATTCACAGTGCTGTCCCCACAAGCCTCGACTGGAAATTTAGAAACAACATCATGAAAAGGAGATTAAGAAAAGTATGCACTAAAAATCACATAACTTTAGAACAAGAGCTATCTGGGACAGATGTACAAAAACTACAATGTTATTCAACACCCAGAATGACCACATCATTTCAAACCACCATGTGCTGCACTATTTAAAAAGTCTATGCTTCTAAAAAATCAAGAATTATCCCCTGAATTAGTCTTCAAGTAATGCCTGAAGCTTGCCATATGACGGTGATGTCTTTGCACACCTCTGTCCAGAGTTTATTTTAGAGTCTCTTTTCTGTGTTATTTTTAAAATAACGTGGTAAGACATTTTATTCTCACAGTCAGAAAACCACTTCTTGCATTCATTTCTCCTAAACAGTTCTCACAAATATTGCTGTTCAAACACCATCATACGTGCAAAGTGTAAGATGTTCTAGATAAAGGAACAAATGACTAGTCTGTTTGCATGATTGCAGGAGAAAAAACAACACCACACTGGACAATGAGCTGGAGGTTCCCGAAGCCTGTAAGAGGGTAACTGCTGGTTTATAGAAATCAGAATTGTGCCACCTTAGATTGATTAGCATTGACAGGTAAACGAAATGCTGTGCTTACAAACCTCCACTAAGGTGACACAACCACAATGAAATCCATAAATCAGAGGAAATGGATAGATTAATGCTTCTGCTGTTTTCTTCTGCCAAAGCTGCTGCAGGTGTCTCAGACAGACTCTGTTTTACCCTCAGCAGTTCCTGCTACAGCAGTTGAGCAGCGAAGGCAGGAAGCTCTCCTGCTGAGCTGTCCATCCCGGGGGCTTTGCTCACCGAGCGAGGCACAGATACACGCTGCTCTCTCTTCTTTATTTCCACTGTTCATTTCGAATAGTGCTGAAAGTCACCTCAAAGGTAGTAGATGTGCGCGCCGTTGCCTCCACGCCAAACGAAGCGCTCGTTGCGCTGTGTGAGCAAGCTAGACAGGTAGCAGGAGACTGTCAGATCCACACGTGGCAAAAATACACATCTACCGAGTATGTCAAATTTACAGGTGCTCTAAACAGCAAAACAACTCTCCTAGCAACAAAAACGACCCAGGACTGGTTTGTCCCTGGACCTTCCAGACACAGACGTAGTGGTCAGCACTAGCAAGTAGGTTTGAATGCCCACTGCATACTGAAGATCTCCCTTTTTACCAGTTCAACATCCGAGCAGAAGCCACCTGAAATGCCACATTTTGCTTTTCAAATCTGTGGCTCAGAGCAACCATGCTTTGCAGTTGGAGACAGCAACGTGTTTTCATCCCTCAATCTCAAAGCACTTCATAAGGGTGGATCCCAGCTTCAACTTCACAGACTAAGTAACAAGCATAGCGAAGCACGTGTAAAAATTGTTATAGGACTGTTTCTCCTTTCAGGTATTTTGAGGTTTTATGCTTTCAACATTTGCAAAGCGCTGAAAATATTTCTCCAATACTTTTTGTTGAGTGACAGCATTATTAAATTTCCTAAGTAAACTGGCATTTATAGAAGAGTTGGTGATAAGATCTGTAAATGAACTCAGAGGCACCAGAACAAATGGTATTACAAGAAGGTACGAAGAAAGGTTTGCACTCTCCTCCTGCTCCACCCAAAAAAGGCATTTACGTGAACAGAGAACCATCTGTTTGCAAGTCTGTGGCATCACAGCACTGAGGTCACATCTGCATACCCACCATTCATTCAAAAATACATGATTTCAAACTCCCTGCTCGTGCTTACTCTCTGCCATGGCTGTTGATTCTCACTCCCAACTGTGTGCTTTCTCCTGTGGAAGCAAGGGGTCAGGCTGTCAACATCAGTCCCAGCCCCTTTCCAAAGGAGGTGCCACAAGATCAAGTCAGAGATGTACAAAAAAATGCTGCCTAGCTCTGGATCTGACTGCAAAAACAAAGATGCATGCATGCATGCATACTTAAAACACTTCTCATTAGGGGCTGTCCTTTAGAATATCAACTGGACACAATGATCTCTAGAGGGAAACTGCATCAAGTGGCTGAAAATCACATTCACATCAATGAGGTGGAACCCCACACAGCAGTTTCACAGCTCGGGCACCATGGAGCACATGGATGAGGGACACAGAGAGCACCAAGCTGTTCAGGCCTCTCATCCCCCACAGAGCATCCAGGTTACATCAGAGGAACGTGTAGGAGTCAAGTGTTCAGCTTGGTTAATTATGGCTAATCAAATGCCAGGAGAGAAATCCCAGACACTGAGAAAACAAAGATGAATCATTTCAGGGAATCTTTTTTGCGCACGTGGTTTCTACTGACAAGATAATGTTTTATTTATATTACCCTCAGCTGGACTCCTTAGACCACTGCTTGTTCCCACACTGGCCTGTACTTTGAAAACCTGTCCAGAGGGAGAGCTGAGCCGCCCTGGGACTTGGCTTCCCTTCCTTCCTAAGTGGCCAGCTGTTAGTCGTGAGTTAGCCCCAAGGAAAGGAACTGGATTAGTGATTGCTCACTTTCTAGCACACTGCTGTCTCGTGTCACACCAAAAGTCCTGCCAACACCCTCAGTCACACAGACGGCACAATAATTAATGTACTGCTGGGGGGAAAGTTATCCTTCCCGCCCCTTCTCCCCATGGGACTGGTTCAGAAAACAAAGCAGAGCAGCAAGAAGGTCTGCACCCCAACACCCACACTTCACGGGGTCTATTGCTCAGCTACCAATTACCATGGCTGTCAGCTGCCCAACACTCCTAGAGGACAAAACACATCCCACATCTAACCAAACAGAATCACATCAGAGAAACAACCAATCATTTCTCAGTCCCACAGCACACGTAAGGATGGAAGGCAGGAAAGGAGTAATTTTACTGTACTTTAGATACAGAAGATGAAAAGCACTTTGTGGAAAGTATAAAGCAGCAAGCAAGAAATATACATTGATTTTAATTTCCCAAGGTATTTGATCATAGGTTGTTTTTAGCAACTGTATCACACAGAACTGTCTAAATCCACTTCCAGCCATGGATTCAGCAGTATTTCAAGGGTCACAGCGTAATTTTGCAAGCACTACGTCGTACATGCAGCTTGGTGACCAAGACATCTGTCCAACACAAGACTCTGGCTGCATTGCACTGCGGCTGCTGGTCCCTGAAAGTGATCCAAAGCAGCAGGTAACTCTCTGCAGCCTCCCGCTGACACAGGATTGACTGATAAAGTCCCTTTGTAGGAAAAGAAGGGTTAATTAATCTCTTTAAAGCTCTATAATTAGTTCAACAGGAAAGTAAATTCTGTCTTCCTGATTCAGAGCCAGTGAAAGCCAAGAAGCCTGAACACACATGTGGGGAGGGCAGATACAAAGCAAGCCCCAGTCCAGCCCCACTACCTTCAATGACTGCTGACTGCTCTGACACCTCAATTTATATGAGGGACACGGGGTGATATCTCTTTAGCCGTCTTCTTTATAAAGTATAATGCTTCACTGTTTTTTGTTCGCTTTGGTTTTTTAAACCTGACTAGAAAACCCAAACCGTGCCATACTCAACTCTCCTGCACCAGTGCTGCTTGAATTTCAAATGCAGATGATTCTTTTTTTTCTTTCTTTTTTTTCAAAGACCAAGCAACTCTAGTATGACACAATTACAGTAAGTAGATTCTAAATAAGACCTTCAGAAATTATCAGTGCTTTGTAGATCTAGTTGAATAAAACATTAAAATGCAATACTGGATGTGCTTTACAATACTTTTTTTTCCCTTGTGTAAATTTAATTTCATTTATCAGTTCAGCCTCAAGTCAGGAGTTCAATATTTAGTTCCTATATTTAATTACATTTTCTTTTCATCATGGCCTTTTCCAGATAAATGTTTAATCAGGGTGTTCACAGTAATATAAAAATTACTAGAGTGAAAAGAATGAAGTAATAGTGTTCTCATCTTTATATGTAACTTCATACGTTAAATTCTAGAAAGTTGATTAAAAAAGAGCAATGATGTCACTGAATGAAGAACCTGCTAATAAGCCCTCAAGGAGAAAATAAGCTAAGTAGTGGTAAAAATTAACAACCAGAATATGAAACCATCTTACCTTTTAGAGAGTATCGGGGACCATTCATGCTTCAGTAAGATGCAAGAAAAGCAAAATACAAATTTAAGTTCAAGTAAATATTGAAATAATTTCAAATAATCTCACCCATAGGATACCAAAGACAACAATTCCATTGCCAAAAATACAGCACAGGTTTATCTAAATAATGTGCCACGTCTGGAGGCAGAACGAGCAGTGCACAGAATGGCACTGCCAGAACCATTACCTGGTCTATCATTTGCACACCAAGTCAGAGAGTTGTTATTTCAGTAAAAAAACTACATGCCCTGATAAAAATTCCTTGTGACCCCAAGCTCTCCTATTTCATGAGGGCAAAAGGAAGGGCTAATGCTTATTAACAATGTCTTTGTGCAGTGGGAGCGATAAGTGTTGATGCTTCTGTCATTACTACTATCCATCTTTCACTTTGGTTTTGCCCATAGTGAATCATTTTGTTTTCCATGATTATTCAAAATAAAACTTGCTGTGGACCAAACTTTTTTGTTACTAGAAAATAGGCAAATTTACTGTAAAAGAATTATGTATTTCTTACATATTTCCAGGTAGTTCTTCCTGGCTATGACTCCATAATATATATATATTCTTTTCCGTAGTTCTGTCTGGTTCTGTTTTTTGCACCTCTTTTTCTTTGCTGTAGGCACTGATGAGGCCATTTCTTCCTGCAGAAATTACTCATTTTTAACCAATACTGTCTTCTCTTACTGTCTTTGCTTACTGTGAGAACGCCAAACTTCTAACTTTTCTTTTTGCTAAACCACATAAGGACAAGTTGTTCATCAAACCCTATCTATAGAGGAAGTTTGTTTCAAAACTAGGCAGGAGGTAGCTGCTTTGCTTCATAATGAATTTTTCAGATTTTTTTTTTTCCCATAATTTTTCTGATTTTTCAGCATTTTTTTTCACTTACTGCTAAAGAGTTTTTTGATATTTAAATCTGATACAGTCATGTAAATTTTCTGAAAATATATGACATTAACTGGACTTTTGACAAGCCTTTAGGAAACTGCAAGTTTTTTCTTATCCATCAACATCCTCCACTAAGAGCCTAAAGAATGCATGGTTTCAATTCTTGCTGCCTGTCTTCTGTGTCTCCCAGAAGTTAAGGCAGGGAGCCTACCAACTGCCACCCTAAACTGGGAGATATCAGGTGAGAGTCACACACACTGTTCTGAAGGTTCAGCCACCCTAACCTTCGTGGACTTGTAAAGATAAAGACTGAACCCTCTAATTGAAGCACTGTCTCTGTTCTCAAGATCTGAAGTGCTGGAACATTTTGGCATTTTGTTTTCCAGTTTAAAAAAAAAAAATAATCACTTTGTCCTAGGTAACTGGCAAGCCAGGGGTGGGACTGTGACAGCCTAAGGTGCTAATGTCCCCAAGCAGAGCAGAGCTGGCTGTCCTAGGAGAAAGTACAGTACTGCTCCCCCTCAACCCTGCTCTAGCACCAGCTCCTCTGCAGGCTTCTCTGGCACTCATGTTGTCCATAGCAAACAATTCTGGGGAGCCGAATCCTACACTCCCAGAGGCAGCAAAAATTTTTCTGCTGGTCTGAGAGTCTCAGAAGCAAAATGCGCAACTCAGCGAACACCAGCACTAGCGCACAGGATTGAGATAGGAGATTTTTCCAATATGAAACAACTAAATAAACAAAGCAGCAGAAAAGAGAACAGTAGAGCAAGAAGAAGTAAGTTTTTACCTACAGGAAATATGGTTGTTATTTACTCATCCCTTACAAACACTGAGAATATGCTCTGCTGAGCATTAAAATGCTGTAAGACACTCCAGACAGTAATCTCTTATGTATGAACACTCCAGCTGAAGGAGAAGGTAGATGATATTCCACATTTAATATTGCTGATGTGACTGCATAAGAAAAACCTCCCAATGAAAACTAGAAAGATTAGAAGACTTTTTAAAGTTTCTGTGGGTTTTTGCTTTTTATTTTAGTCTATGAAGTTCACTGAACAAACTAAAATGTAGCAGCACTAAATCTGGTAAGCTTTGGTATAACAGGCATAACTTTGTCTATACTAGGCAATAAATAAATAAATAAATAAATAAATAAATAAATAAATAAATAAATAAATAAATAAATAAAACCCCCAACAGTGGATTGGCACAGACATGTTAACAGAAATAGGGTAAGCAGGATATTATGTAAATATTGTAATTCAGATGTGGATAGATGCATAAGTGGATACATGCACTGTGTATTTTCACCCTGTTCCATAGAAGCAGTCCTGGCCCAAGACAGCCAACCTAACTACACTAACAGAGTAGGATTAACCTACTAGAAACACCTTCACTTCCGCAGAAACATAGCATTCCTCCTCAAAAACTGATGGCTTCACAGCCCAGAATCATGATTTGCTGTTGGGCCAAGAACAACTCTCATACTCACCAGATTCTCCAGTCTTTAATGTTTTATTTGGGTGCTTTTCAGAGCTGAAAGAGAACCCCTGGGATAACTGGTGGCAAAACCAACCAAAACAAAGGGCCCGGGAATGCCAGCAAAATGCAAGGGTACCAGAAGATGTGCAACAGTAACAAACTAGATCACTACAGATACCTCTGTGTTGTTCAGACAGTCGCACACATTACTGAGCACATTTCTACTATTTGCACATGCATGGTAACCCACCTCTGCGGGCAGCTCAGGCTGCAACAACTTCTTCCAAACTTGCCAACAGCGTACACGCCAGCCAGAGAAGTTTCCATGAAAACTGCATTTGCAAAACCCAAGCCAAGCAAGATTTCACACCTGAACCAACAGCAAATTCTCCCTCTGGAAGCACTGTGACAACAAGCCCATCAGCTCCCCGGGCTCCAGGCTAGAAGTGTTTGTTACTGAGGAAGACCAGATGAAAAGCCAGTGCCGCCAGAGCTGCGTGACTCACAGCGCTCGCCTCGGCCAAGAGAGTCCTGACAAAAATACCATGGGACTAAAAAGAGCAAAGTAATCTGTGGTTATCTCGCAAAAGAAAGGTAAGAGACAGAGATCTTATTATTTAACAGCACAGGACTGCCATGTGAGGGTGCGACGCTAATTACTTCAAGAGCCCTTCAGAGTAACGGACAGGAGGGAGAGGGGAGAGAGACAGGCGGTAATTAAGGCACTATAATTCTTCTTTTTAAAGAAGAGAGCTCTGGGTTGGAAGGCTGAGCCCCCCCACAGCAGCTCGGGCTCCTGCAGCGGGGCTCACCGGAGCTAGGCCTCAGCCCAGGCAGCAGCGGTGTGGGCAGCAGGAGTGTGGCACTGCCGGGCAGCGAGGCTCCAGTCCAGCGCACAGAGCGGGAACGGGAAACTGGCAGCGGTGCCGGCAGCCCCAGCGTGGCCCTGCCAGGCAGGGGGGCTCCGGTCCAGCCCACAGAGCGGGCACGGGAAACTGGCACCAGACCCACGCCGCCTTTGACTACCAGTTACTATAATGCACTCCTGGCAAAGCTCCTGCAACCATAGAAAGAGAAGAGGAAAATTAACCCGGGTTTAATAAACACTCTAGCGTAAACATGATTTCAGATAGACACCAGATATAAGTCCGTAGTTTTTTCTTAAAGACACAGTCAACTTCACGGCAACAGCATCCAGATCTTAAAACAACAAAGTTTTTCCTTATGCCTATCTAAAAGAAAGGTACTAAGAGGAGGGTTTTGCCCTCCTTCATTTCGAACACAGGATCACAATGTCTCAGGTGACATTGGAACAAAAGGAGAGTAGGGGATGGCGTCTTACCGGAGACAGGTGTCTGTTACAGCCCAGCCAGCTAAAGTATCCTGTGCATCAGGTAACCTCCCAGCTGAGGCAAACAGCCTAACTAGGTCGGGATCCAAGCAGAAACCCACACAGAAAGTTTGGAAAACTTCATCAGAAAGTTTGGAAAACTTCATCCCTATGCAAGAGTGCTGCTGAAACCACCCAGAGATACGATGAGCCTCAACTGTACAGATCAGAAGGATAAACGTATGTCCAAGTTGCACAGATAATGAGCACTTGCTATTGTTTTCCACTCTTGGAGCCTTGACATTTTGGCATTGCAAAATACCCACAAAGACCCCTGGACGGCAAAAAAATTAACAAACATAACCAGAGGAGAAAAGCGTAGGAGCACACTAGACACCTAATAGTCTTCTAGTCTTTAGAGATTAAAAGACAACCTCTTCCAAATAGCTAGCAAGAAATTATGAAAATGCAGCATCTGAAGTAATAGCAAGGTCAGCTTCAGCCTACAAGTTTGGTGCACACCCCGTATCTTGAGAGTCTCTTATGAAAAAAGATAGTCCAGTTCCTAAACTACACCTCAAAATGATCAGCAATTTCATTTTCAATGCAACGCCATCAAGATTCTTCCACTCCTGCAGATACCCCTTTCAGAAGACAGCAACATTAAACCTTGATTTTGACACTCTGTCAGTAGAAAATTCCTGCTGTAAATTCTGCTTGCTGTCACAAACAATTCATGGGCTGGCGCGAAGTTTCTCCCTGGCACGTTATTGGCAAGGTCACAAAAACGTGTCCGCTAGTGCTTCCTCCAGAACAGTTAAGACGGAGGTTTTCACTAGCAGCACAAGATAAATGAACACAACCATACCAGAAGACAGAAAGTAGTACTAAGCGACAACTCATCTGCTTTGCTTCAAAGTCCTATTTTGACAGGTAAGTACAAGATCTAGCAATCTACGTTCTGAAGGGAGTTGCAATGTAAAAGGTTGCCATCCAAGTAAGTCCTATTTAAAGCAAGACTAAACTCTGAAGTCAAGGAGGGAATAAATCATATGAGTAACTGCAGGTTACAGCTAAATGCCAGCACATTTCACGGGGTAAGACAGTCAAAATATATACAAATATTTAAAAAAGGATTAATTCTCCCTGAGATGGAACAACAAGAGAGAAAGGAGTCCCCAGGAAATTTCTGGTTTGCTTCCAAATGTCACGGACACAGTTAGGCTGGGGCAGAATGGAACCAGTATGTCCTCACAGCCTCGGAAGTCTGCATTACAGCAAAACCGAACAATAATGAAGACGCATTGCAGATAAGAATCATGTAAACAGCAAAGACTCCAATTATATTGTCTCTGCTGACAATATCAGATCTACAAGATTGCTTTACCTAAAGCAAGTGAATGAAATAGTGGGGGGGAGGGGAGGTGGATGGGACAAAAGAAAAAACCCCCCCAAACAACGAACCGTGAGTCCCCCTGCAATAACAGAATTAGCACAGAAAAATGTAAGTAACCTCTGGGGAGTTTCCAAGCTGCACATGCTTCCCAATTATGTTACAGCAGCCACGTTTCAGCACAGAGCAGAGAAAAAGACAAGAGGGCTCTGTCCCGGCTTACAGTCCAATTAACACAGGACAAATCTGAAGAGTTCAAATTCCTTTCAGGTGTTGATCTGTCCATTCACCCACCTGCATTCCTACAAATATCCAAGGATATTCAGAACAGCAGACTGACATGTGAATGCTCCCTTAAACACAGTGTCAAAAATAAAGCTTTTGCCTTCTTAGCTTTGGCCAAAAATATATCAGCAGAGCTTCCCACTTTTGCTGCTACCGTTACCAGAACAAGCAGATCAGTTTTCTGTATCAATGGAGGCACAAAAATCTGAGCAGGCGTAAGGAAGGGACAACACTTTGTTTTGAAAAGAAAGGTGACAGGAGGCCAAAGATTGACCAGATCAGTGACAAAAACCCAACCCATACAGCAGCTCCAGTACTTCTGTTATTCATCATGGTCACCAGCGATGAGACAATTCCTGTTTGCCATTGAGCAGCAAGACAGTATTTTCACAAAGGGAAAATGCTGAGATTGAAGAGATCTCACTGGTTGCCCAGCAAGCCCACCATGGCTTACACATCTGAGGCAGAGAAGTTCTTCAGGGGAACCAGTGCTCAGCAGAGTTATTTTGTTCCTCCATGCAGAGCACAGCCAGCTTTTCCCCTGCCCTCAAACTTTTTCTGTCACACATACTTTACAAAACCCACATTCATTTTTCACTTCCCACGTCTTCCTGAAAGAAGAACCTAATTCTGTATTGGCAGAGACAGGCTGTTATTATTACCTACAGGAAAAACAGAAGATACTCATCTTATCTAAGGCTCAGCGTAAACAATGGATGGGGAGAAGGGAAGGGCAGACCACACCACAGCGCTGCCATTCTGTACAGCCCTTACAAACGCCAAAGGTCTGAGTGCTTTGCACCCTCTTTTCAGGCAGAGAAATGGAGAAGCGAGGGCAGGGCACTGTCCCAGGAGGGGCAAAGGCAAAGCCCACCATTACCAGTGGGACCCACGGGCAGCACTGCCTGCGCAACCCAGGGTTGTTTCAAGCATCGCTTGCAAGACGTGGAGCTCAGCACGTGAATGAATCATGGTTTTTTTCACATAAAAAGGGGAAAAGAAAAAATATTTCCCATTCCACAGACAAATGATTTCAGCTGCACCACACTCATGTGATCGCAGCTACAAGGGACAAAAAGAAGCACTGTGCAGTCAGACACTGCTCAGCCCAGATCCAAGTTAATTGCTTCCTCAGACAGGGCCATGGAGGAGCAGTGCTGTCTCAGATGATCACACCATCTCCCTCCAAGGCAACCAAAAGGACCTGCATGAAGACAGAGGCACTTCTAATGGCAGAGAACAAAGCAAGGGCTACCAACACTGCACCTACCCTGAGTGCCATTCTCTCTGGAGAGTAAGTAGTATGTCCTGCTGGGAGAAGCTCTTGTGCTGTTTTGTATTTGAACATCAGCTGGCACAACAACAGGCTAATTCATGATGATGGCTTCCTGGGTGATATAACAATATTTATTTCTCTGTTTTCTTTTAAAAGAAATAAAAATCTTTTACTTTCTCTACAAAATAACATGAAAGAGTGAGCAGCAACCCTATGTTTACACAGACTTCCGTGCAGGAACAAGTAGCTAGGATATTATTCCAAAAGAAAGACAGTGTCATTGATATAGATCCTTTTTAGACAGCTGTTTCACTTATTTCCTTCTAAATAAACTAAATATACAACAAAAGTTCTTGCTGAAATGCAAGATAACCTCTTGTTGATTTTCGGGTGATAAGAGGAAGTACTTAAGAGGACAACAAAAATCTTTCGGGAACGGGCAGAAAAACACAGCGAAAAGCAATATGTTAGTGTCAGGTAAGAATTCAAGCAGCAAGTTTCCAAAGGAATATGGGTCTCCAGAAGTTCAGTTGCTCAGTAAGCTTCAGCTGCTTGAAGAAAGCATTCAAGGGAGGTGGTGGAAGCCCCGTCCTTGGAAGCTTTTAAGACCAGGCTGGAAGGGGCTCTGAGCAACCTGCTCTAGTGGGAGGTGTCCCTGCCCATGGCAGGGGGGTTGGAACTGGATGATCTTTAAGGTCCCTTCCAATTCTATGATTCTATGAACCCAGTCAAGGAACTGTTTGGATGAAATGTGTCAAGACTCCCATCTGCTGCATTCAGAGATCTTCTGCAGCCAATTACATGGTTACTTCTACACAAAATACCAACTGAAGTAACATTTTTGGATGGCTCGTGCTGCATGTGCTGCAGAAATCTCCTCCTCGCATCTTGATCCAGTTCTGATTACGTGACAGAATTCCGGGGTACAAAGCTTTGAATTGAATGTGCCATTCTTGGCAAACTTCCGACTCTGGCCACAGCACCGGCCTTGCTTATGAACATCTGATTTAATCAAGTCATGTTTAAAACCATCTTTGCCCACTTGCTTTGCTTTCTTCGAGCGTGTAAATTTGCAGTGTATTCAAAGGATGAATCGTTACTTACATTTGTTACTTGGTTGTTGGCAGCTCTCACAGAAAATGAACGAGACAGCCAGTCACCACTGAAGAATCCTTTGCTATCCACTTCCAGGCCACTGGTCATTGGAAAATCAAACGGTAGGTCCACGGTGGTTCTCTCAGCACGTGTGCATGTGAGAGAACCAACTTTCCACTTGTTAACCCTGCTCTGTCATCTCTGCTCTCTGGGGTTTGTTTTGAAATGTCAGTCTGCTCCGGTGACTTGTAAACTAATTCTCCTTTTTGTGTCTGCACCAAAAAAAAAAGGTGATGCAGTAGATTACCAAAAGCAGTTGAAGCAGATGCTGAAGGATCTAGCCAAAGAAAAGGATACTAAAGCTGAAAAAGAATTGCCAAAAATGAGCCAGGTACGTACAGTAGAGGCTGAAGTCTGTTGTTGGAGAGAATTTGGAGTGACTGAATAGGACAGCTCAGCTCCTTCTGAGAAAGTGTACCTTCAGCCTCAGCTTATTCAGTTCTTTAGGTATCAAGGATTGGGCTCTTCTGCTCCAGGGAGCAGGAGTTTAAAAGCTCTCAGTTGCTTTTCTAGCAGCTCCCTCTCTTCGGACTGCCTGGTGAATAGAAAGAATTTCAGACTCACCCTCACCTGCAGCACAGCGGGCTGGAAAACAGGATAGTGCAGGCTGGACAAAGCCTTCCTCCTCAGCCCAAAGAATTCCCAAAAATGCATATTGCTGTTCTGTCTTCACTCATCTCTTCTCCACCAAACCAGTAACTTCTTAGTCCCTCACCAACTGGGACTTGCCCTGTCTTAACCACACGCTGACTAGAGCTGTGGGAGATAGGAGCTGAAGGCTCTCATCATTTTACTATCTCCTCCCTAATGCCAGTAGAGCTTTGTGTATCTTGTTGGCATAAAGAAATCTACTGGAGGGAAATAGGGCCCCGTATTAGTAAAATGGATGTACAGACATGCAAAGAAAGGAGACAACACCCAGAATCCCTTCTATGCTGGTGTTGGTAATTAGAGTTTTAAGTGGGTGGCACGAACCTAACCTGTCAGCTCAGCAGGGCCATGTAACCTCTGCTAAAGGCATCACTGACTGAAGTTCTTGCAGTCCCCTCCCTCCTCAGTTAACCAGGGCTGTATGACATTGGAGGGCTCACAAACATTCAGCACTGGCTTTGGACACATCCTCTCGAGCCTGAAATCGTCTGTGATGGGTGAACAAGGGAAAGGAAGGAGAGCAAAGGGTTGAGAAAGGGAAGATACCTGAATTTTATTAGTAGAAGGAAAAGATCTGGGGAAAGACAGGAGCAAAACTGCAGGAGGGAAGCTGCTGGCAGGCCAGTGGATGGCTGCTTTGGTCGGAACTCGTTCTGTGTAACGACCACCAGTTTCCCACCAGTAGCAGATTGTATCCTTTGCCTTGTCTCTCATCTGCGAGGTCCTGATCCCCTTCATCAAAGCAGCAAAACACTTCTCTCTCCGTTCCCTTTTTGATTGGTTACCCCGTGCATAGCTGTTCGAGAGGTTTGATGTTGGTTTTCCATCCTTTCCAGAGGGAGTTCATTCAGTTCTGCAAAACCTTGTACAGCATGTTCCATGAAGATCCAGAGGAGAATGATTTGTACCAAGCCATTGCCACCGTGACCACACTGTTACTACAGATTGGAGAAGTAGGACAAAGGAGCATCAGCCTGGGGAGCGGATCAGACGAGTTCACTGAGGACTTGCAGCCCGAGGCCTCTGCTGCAGAGCAGGATGCTGTTTTTACTGACACTGTGAAGAGCCCTCAGAAAGACTCACAACCTTCCCCTGTGAGTGAGGGGGACTGGACCGTCTCTTTCGAACACATTTTAGCATCCCTCTTGACTGAACAGTCCTTAGTTAACTTCTTTGAAAAGCCCTTAGAACTGAAGCCGAAACTTGAAAATGCAAAGTTAAATCAATACAGTCTCAAAACAAATGGAATGAGCTGCCAGTCACGGGCTGAACACACAAAACTAAACGCACAGTGGTAGCAGACCTGTCAAAAATGAAATGCACTGAGATGATGCCAAAGCACAGACTCCAAAAGGCTTTCAGTCAGCAGTGGACTTTCTGGTAACGTGTTGGGTCTGTCGTTTTCAGTTGAAGAGCTTTAAAAGCTAAAGGGCGTGTAAGGTTTGTTTTGTGCCACTGATTTTATTAATTATGTTCTTGTTTTGAATGTAAAAGGAAACATCTGTCTAACAGTGTGAAGACACTGAAGCTCTCTCTTCCGCACTGGGACAGCAGAGGCTGGCTCCAGTTGTCCTGGGGTTTTGTGTTTTGGGGTTTTTTTTTTTTTGCTTTGTTTTGTTTTTTTAAACAGTTTTGTTTTTTTAAACACTTCTCAGCTACTGTCCGCAGTTTGTTTGGGTTGCCTTTTTTGCACTAATACTGAAAACTGTTTCAATGCTGGTAATTGAAACTATTTTAATATATTTGATTGTATTCCAATTTGTACGTCTTGCTGAAATGTTAAGTGTACATGGACTGTGCTTCTCATGTTGGGCTGTGAAAACATGCACTTTTCAATAAACCCTTTTTGTACTAGACTTGCACTGACACTACTGATTTATGGAGGGTTAGTCCCTACTTCCTTAAGCAAATTCCCTGAGCTGGCACACTCACAATTAATTCACTGGTCAGAATCCCACATTTCAGTGTAGTTCACAGACTTGCCTGGGAGAAGCCTACTTGATTCTGCCCGGGGGACCAAATACAGGAAGATTAGTTTATCCACAAAAGGTTAAATACATCAAGTATCGATCTACCAGGTTGATGGGGAGGGCTTGGTGGTGGTGGTTTGTAAACGAACGTGGCCTTAACTTGCAGTAGCTCTGTAGGAACAGACCAAAACCACTAGGCCTTTGCCACCCACGCAGCAACAGTCATATCTCCATATTCCATGCACATGTAGCAGAAGTCTACGGTATCTTTAATTGAGAAAATTACACCATTATGTACAAGCCCAGCAAAAGCAAGATACTTTAAGATGATGTCACCTGCTCAATTCAATGCTTCATGGGTCAGAGCTTGAAGAGACTGGACAAGAAAGATCAGCTTAGGAGTAAACTTTCTTTTTAGGCTTTTATTGTAATGAAAATCAGTTTAATTTTCATCCACATTGACTGTCTGTAGACCTGCAAAACAAGAGATTGTATCATCGCCTATTACTAGGGCATTTCCCTTGATGTATATGCAAGAAAGTGCACCTACAGTGCCAAAACTAGTTTTCTGATCTACTTCTTGAAGAGCAAACTACATAGGCAACTATTTCACCAAATGTTAAAACAAAATCTTCATGTTAAATCAATTCTGTAAATAAGATGCTTCCCAGATGACAAGCAGAAAGGCCTCAGCCTGCTTGAGCTTTTGACATCAGAGGATGTACTTCCTATGGGAAAGCAAACCTTAAAACTACCCCAACAATTATGGGCAGAGTTTTTTAGTCTCTCAAAATGTATTCATTAAATTCTGCATTTTTTTAATGGTGATCAGGCAAGCTAGCAGCCCTGCTCTCTACAGCAGAGCTCGTTTCAACCGCCAGTCTGACCCCCAGCACGCTTTTCAGATGAAGCCTGCATTGCAGGGAGGAGCTCTCCCACTTTTGCTACTGGTTCAGAAAAACACAGCACCGAGGAAGAGGAGAGATGGCATGTGACCTTACCTTTGAACGTTGTGACTGGTACGTAGGTAACCAGCGTGTAGAGCTTGTTTGGTGAATCTTCGTCCTCGTTGCGCTTTCTGGACAACCGCACGCGGATACGGTAAGGAACGTTCCTGAAACGGAGGTGATGGATTCATTTGCAGTAAAGTACATACTGACACCTGCTGATTCACACAAAAGAAAAGTTCCTTACTCCACGAGGACCACCTCCCCTCCAATTTTTAAGCTCTCCCTATTTGTGCAAAGAAAAGGAAGAGGCGATTCTTAATTTTTAACTGGTTTTTTTTTGAAGCGAGCAGGTTAAGATTTAACAGAGCCTTGAGTAAGATGAAGCTGTAATTCAGGGAGAGCATAAAGGCAGAAGTGCATCAGCAGTCTGCAGGAAGTATGCTATGAAGATGATCATGAAGCACAGTGTGAAGATGACCAGCAAGCAGCTGTTACCAACAAGCATTTCTTACCAGAAAGGAAAACAGCAAGGAAGTGAAAAACCCCAACAATCTGTTCTGAAAGCCCCAGGGCCCTGTCGACTGTCAGAGAACTGCCCAATCTGTGTGTCAGAAGTCACGTGGCAATTCCAGTGAGCTTTCAGACCTGAACCAAGATCTTATCCACAGGCATACAATAAATATTTCTTCCTCACAAAGCCTAAGGAGCCACAGGTAAATTGCTTAGATGACTCTGTAATAGACAAGTCACAGCTCAGCATCCTCCCCTAATGCTGCCCAAAATGTGCTGCTGAGGGAAGGCATAAAATCCTACGTCCACACCATTTTTCAAGTCATTTCCCACCCCAAATGAACTCAGGGTTTTGGGAAACTCCTGCTCCAAGTACTTTGCTCCAAAGAATATGTAAAGGAACTTCATCCTTGATGTATATTTTTAAGAGCATACTTACTAAATGAGGTGGATGCAGTAATTAAGACACAGGAACCTGCCTGGATTTACCCCCTTCTTAAGTCAAAAGCATTTTCCCCATACTTAGATCACTATGATATGAGCTGACATGGGGATTTTAGCCCCTCCTTATCCTTCCAGAGGAAAATATTTTACTTTGCATGTATTATCTCTTCTTAACTAGTGAAAACTGCAGTTAAACTCACACTGGAAAGGCAGATGTAGTGACTCCTTGCTCCACAGACCGCATTTCTACCAGTTCATCGAAGGAAGTCTTGGCTGGTAGCCTTACTGCTAAGCTCTGAAGTTACCTGGCTAAATTGCTACTTCTTCACTGCATGTGAACGGGAACAGCTCAACAGGAAGGACAGAGAACCCCTGCCCAGAAGGCCCAGTAACTTAGTCCCACCTTCCCACTTTGTTTCTGAAGGAAGGGTTGGCCTAAGCACACAGCTCCAGGTAAAGGATTTCAAGTGTCACAGGCTAGACTTAGGATCTAATTCCTAGCAGACACGGTTTAACACAAGGGTTTGTGTGTATCCATGTACCACTCACAGTATTAATCCCTACCAGTTAACCTTTTATTATGGTCTAAGAGGCCCTGCTTCTCACAGGAGTCCTTTTGGACCATCTTCACACAGGCCAAACACCAAATCAGCTGCCTCTGTAGCAGTGATTGAACAGAAGTCATAATTTTTTGGCCCCCAAACTACTTACTGTTCGTACTTTCAAGACAAGATTAGTGGCCCTATTTAAACCACCTATGATTTCCTCGTGTAGCATTTATCAGCTCAGTGCCCTTCGAAACCTTACCCTGTTCAGATGCACTGCACACATCCCAGGCACTAGTCTGGGACTGCAGCTATCACTAAAAAGCCATCTTTCTACGACCTGTCTGCTGCAGTAGGGGTGCTACAGGATGACAACACCCCAAGTCCTTTCTCCCCTGCCATGCCTGTATTTCTTCCTTCCTCCTGCATTTCTTCCTTCCTTTGCTTTATTCTTATTAGAGGTGGAATGAGGTTCTTTCAACTCCAGTTTACTGAAGCTGAGGGAGCTGACCAGAAGACAGAGGTGACAGAAAGATAAGGTGAGAAAGGAAGGATTTGCAAAGCAAATGCAAATACTCTAACAAGTATAAAACTCTCCTATCCCTCCGAGTCCCGCACGTCCACACGCACAGTTGCAAGGTTCCTCCTCCCCCAGTAAGGGAAGCTGCATAGCCCTACCTTATTCCTTTAGCCCAGACTGCTTTGTTCAGTCTGGTGTCGATGCGAACGTCGGGAGTGCCCATTTCCTTCATCGCAAACTTACCGATTTCCTTCAGAGCGCGCGGTGCTCGTTTCTTGAAGCCCCTAGGAGAAGAATAAAAGCCATCTCTTTAACTTCAAGAAACCTGTCATCACTGGACACTGGTTGTGGCTTTCGACCACTGGTGTCCTCTAAACGTAGAATCCAAAGAATTGTATTCAACAAGAGTTCAATAGCTGCATCGTGGCACGACCGGCTGAGGGAACTGGGATTGTTTGGTCTGGAGGAGGCTGAGGGGGGACCTTACTGCTCTCCACAGTTACCTGAAAGGAAGTTGTAGTGAGGTGGGTGTTGGGTCTCTTAAGTAACGAGTAATAGGACAAGAGGAAATAGGATTAAACTGCACCGGGGGAGGTTTAGATTGGATATTAGGAAAGATTTCTTTACTGAAAAGAGTGGTGAGGCCTTGGAACAGGCTGCCCATGGAGGGGGTGGAGTCACCATCCCTGCAGGGGTTCAAAAAACTAGATGTGGCACTTCAGGACACGGTTTAGTGGTCACGATCATGTTGGGTAGACAGTTGACTTGATGATCTTGGATCCAACCATACTGATTCCATGACTAGACCTTTGCTCTGGTAGGTAGCTGCTAACCTTCATGGCTATGCCTAATAGAAACCACGTATACTTATGGAGAATAGCTTCAGTAAAAGGTTGCAACTGCAGCATCTCCTGGGTCTTAAGTCTTATTCAAACGTCTTGGCATTGAAACTTATCATACTAATACTGCAGAGATCAGAGCTTTCAGATACTGGGAATAAAAGGCCTATGAGAAAAGCAGTGCAACAGTAACACAGACTCGACAGGGCTGTATCAGTAGTGAAGCAAACAGCAGCAGAAGAAAACCTGTTCTGAGTAACAGCTGCTAAGCAGTGTATGATGGTTACTTTCTTCACATTAGGAGGACTCCACCAATACCACTGTCAGAACTGGTCTCACATCCATTACAGACAGATTCTGCCTCACCAGGCACTTAGGCTAGAAGTTAAAAGCTTCACCTTTGAGCATCTTTGCCATATATATTATACCCACTCTGTGACATGTGACAGTTATTTGCACACTGCTATTGCTATTTAGCGCTAGAAATCAGGAGTGGGTGAGTGATTACAAGTGAGACAAGCACTAAAGCAAAAGCATTTCACCCCTAGTACTTCATGCCCCAAAGGAGGAGTGGATAGCAGGGCGATCAGCATTAAAACCAGACTGAGCTGCCACAAACATCCAACAGGCAAGGCCAGAACATCTCGTTGCCATTTCAAGGTACCAGAGCCTCCCATCCTCACCCAGTTTTGCAATTAGTCCAGTTTCTCCCCTAGTCTAAATGAACTTCAGCAATTTCACCCGTTGTTTTGGAGATTTTTTTCTTCCATATGACTGCAGCCAAACACATCCAAAGAGAATCAAAGGGAGATGCAGTTTCTCAACGAGTCCTCTCAAGCTCTTCATAACTATAGAGCCGTTATGAGGTTCAACACCTTGTCAGGTAAAAAGTTACTCTCATCTACACACCACAAATATTACCTAACTCAAATCACAGCCCAGTTTACACCCCACATGATCCAGTGATAAGCACAGAGCCAATCACTCGATTACAACAATATTTCATTTCTAAAACTTAATGAAGTGGGCGAAACTTTAAACTCTGCTTAGGAAAGAATGACAACCCACACACAGGGGTTTACAGATCTAACTCAAATCGAGTGCAGGAACACTCACAGAAGAAAGAACCACACCATATGCTACGTGTGTAGGTGTGCACAGGTACAGAGCTGCCTCCTCAGGACACAACCATAGCACAAGGGACTAAGCACCGGTGCTGGGAAGGACTGTCCTTCTCCGCCCTTTCAAACCTACCACTTCCAAACGCCCCTTTACCTAAGGCCAATTTCAGGGATAAAAAGAACTTACACGCCATGGATCCGCTTGTGAATGTTGATGGTGTATTCTCTAGTCACCACCTCGTTGATGGCAGAGCGTCCTTTCTTCTTCTCGCCACCTTTCTTTGCAGGAGCCATCTGAGCAACGCTGAAAAGCACCCACGCACGCATCAAACGCGGCCCCAGCCTCCCTCAGGCTTTTTCCCTCTCACCTTCCCTCCCATATCACCTCCAGCTCCTTCCAAGCCACAGGCAGAAACTTAAAATTAAGCATAATCCATTCCCGGGGTCGCAGCAGTTGCAGATTTTAAACGTTCCCTTTTCAGAATCACAAAGGCCTCGCACTCGTCCCCCTGACAAGCCTATGAAACCCATCTAAGGCTCTTTGACCACCTCCCATGAAGACGGGGCTCCTGGCCCCTGAGACCACCCTGCTTCTCTATGTCCAAGCCCCATCCTTCTTCAAGGCGACCCAGGAAGGCAGCTCAACCCGTTCTGGAAAGGAGGTGACGGTGCCAGAGAGGCTCCTGGCAGGGACTGACGGCGGCCTACGGCTTCCCCTGCCCTACCAAGGCCCAGCACGGGCCGCACCCCGCTCCCAGTGCTCCGCAGGCCTTCCTAGGCCCGCGCTCTGCCCGGCCCAGCGCAGGCCTTGGGGGGGGACACAGGGAAACGGGCCCCAGCCCCACCGAACGTAGACTCTCAGACAGACGCCACCCGGTGATTCCGGCGTCGGGCTGCCCCCCGCGCCGGCTCAGACCAAGAAACCCCCCACCACCGCGACGTCTGCGGGGCGGATGGAGACAGATTCGGTAGCGCAGGCCCCGGGGCCGCCACTCACCCTGCCGGGGCACAGGCCGGAAAGGAGCGCGCAAGGCAGTGTGGGAGGGAGGAGC
>WUAM01000395.1:12700309-12721529 GCA_024336885.1 Actenoides hombroni
TCCCTGCCCATGGCAGGGGGGTTGGAACTGGATGATCTTTAAGGTCCCTTCCAATCCTGACAATTCTATGATTCTATAAGATAAACAAAACATGCCAACATTCAAAATCAGGTTCATGAGCAGCCACATTACTTCATTATGCTGGGAAACAGCAAAAGGAGAAACATTTCTAAAGGTTGTGCCACCGTTTCTTACTGGAGAGCACAGAACCAACTTTTTACAGGCAGACATTTCAGACCTAAAACAGAATTAGATGTGCTACAGCAAGGATTTATATAGTTGCTTCTGAAAGTCTTAATGTTGCTTCCTGCCTAAATGCTTCCTGGCATAAAAGGAAGGATGTGCTGCAATATAGTAGCATTTACTTGCAATTATCTGTTTGCCTCGAAATATTACCATCTTCAAAGCATCTTGGGTGGAGGAAGGAGGTGACAAATCATCTAAAGGGTGGCAAGAGGAGGATGAGAATTTCCATTACAATCTACGTGTTAGGTAGTCCCACCCAAAAAAAGTCATGATGCTATATCAGGATGTGAGGAAAAAAGTTGGTGGTTTGTGTGTGTCAGATTACAAGAGTAACATTTGCAGTATGTTAGAGTGGTTCACATCCAAATCTGCATGAACACTACCAACTCTGAAGAAGGTCAGCTCATAAAAATACATACAGGTGACCCTTGTATTTCAGCCCAGCTTGAAGAGAAGTTTGGATCACAGCTTTCTTCAGACATTGGAAGAGTCTTTACCAAGTATTTCCACATATCAAAAGCACTTACCTTCAGTCCCAACTACAGAAATGAACCAGGCAAAGGTACAAAGAAGTTTTCCAAATACACTTTTACACTGGTAGATGCCCTGTTAAAAAATCTTGCAGCCCTAAGGAGGCCTAAAGTAAACAGAATGATTTGACTCAAAGCTTAGCTAACCATAAACTACTTCAGGATGAGACATTGCCCCATTCATCAAGGGACAAAAATGAGAAAAATCAGGCAATTTACTTTACAGAGGCCAACATTTGCTGTCTGAACCTTTAACCCACTTTGGACAGGTGAAAAATTATCCTTCATTTTCCCAGGTGAAGTAGGTGGTTTTTTTAAAGCAGTTAACAATCACTATTTTGGAAAGCCCACCATTATCAGTGGGAACCTATTGCTGAAACCTTACTAAACAGATTTTTTTTTTATAAATGAAGCCCTACCACTACAACACTTTCTCACCTACCTTAGCTGTTTTCCTTCAAAAACTGAAATACTAGGATAATTTCAGTTTCTGTCTCTCTTTCAGTTTATACACATGAAGAAAAAAAAAAAGAAAAGAGCTGCTGTTGATTTTTTTTTTTATTTTACTGAGTAATGCCAAGGTAGATTCCAGCTGAGTAGATGGTAACCAGGGAATACAAAAGAAATGTTCACAAATTCCCTCAGCAGAACTGGCATCTCCACCACCAAAACCAAAACAAAGCAAACAAGTAGTAAATTAAGCTCTGCCTAACTCGATTATATGTAGCAAAAAAGCATGGGTACTTTCTCCACCAAAAACATCAGGCATGCTGATAAACAGCAAGCAATGGCAACTCGCCAAAGAACGCATCATAAAGTAGCAAGAGTGTTTTTCACTACAGGAACCCAGCTGGGAAGAGATTTTTACAGAAGCACATTCATGGATTTTGAAGTTTATAATTTCAAACGTGTATATATGAGAAGGTTAATGTTCTTCTGTGTCTTCCCTTTGGAGGTCATGAAGAAGGCAAAAATAAAGCACTCTTTGATACTATCACAGCCTATATGGAGATGCTATTTAACAGTGTGAAGCTGTCTGGAGAAAGACTTGATTTTCCTTAAAGCAAGTCCCAAAGTCTTCTATGAGCTCTTTACATAACAAACCTCTGTTTCATGTTTTTCAAGGGAAAAACAAAAAACCATTACTCTGAAGTTTCTAAGTTCTTGAAATCCTGTGTTAAATAAGAAGCATTAATCACCGTTTAAAATTAAACCTAGAAAAAACTATTTTAAGAAGATACAGCTTTGTAGCTTTTGCAGATGAATGTGCATGAGCTTGCACTTTAGTCTCTCCCCTCTCCCAACACACATGAGCTTTACATCCCAGCAACAACTTCGAAAGAAACCTTGAAAACAGTTTTTTGTTGCATTGCAATGTTCCCTAGCATAAATGAAGAAGTTTCAATCTAAAAAACAAATAATGTCTCAAGATACAACTATGGTCATTAAAATTCTCCATAAAGTTTAAGCTTGCCCACAGCAAACCTTCACACTATGGACAGTTTCTATCAGTTGCTGTTCTGAACACTGTCCATCGACTGTCTCGATGACATCTCACACACACACACACCCCCCCTATCCCTACTGCACTGCAGGGAAACCAAGGACCTGAAGGACAACAGCACATCACCAAGGGGACTGTGCAGAGCTGAAATGTGAGATTTTTATCCATTATATGGCAGGGCCAAAAATAATTCTGCACTTCACCGAGACGTCACCACAAGATGAGACAGCATGCCATGCCTCTGAAAGTAACCGTGTGTCACCTAACGGGACAGATATTTCCTATCGGGGATTGCAAACGCACTGCTGCCTTGTTTTTTCCAGTTCCCCCTCCTTTCACCATGGCTGATGATGACTGAGGGATGTAGATGTGCACATTTACATTCAGCATCGCTTCCATTCCAGAACAAATCCAGAGTGAGAAGCAATGCTATGACACCCAGAGGGGTTGTGGAATCTCCTTCTCTGGAGACATTTTAAACCCATCTAGACACGTTCCTATGTGACCTGCTCTAGGTGGTCCTGCTCCGGCAGGGGGGTTGGACTAGATGATCTTTCGAGGTCCCTTCCAAACCTTAACATTTTGTGATTCTTTGAGTACATGGTGACAAGTCAGCAGGTCTGCTGAGGTCCCAACATGTTGTGATGAAGTGTCTTGGAGACTGTGGCCATCCAAAGGTGGTGGTGTGTGTTTTAGCTCTCTCAAATGATGTCAACAAGCACACGAGGGCAAAACAAAGACCTGAAGACCCTCCCTTCCAGAAGGCAGGCAGAAAACAAAAAATGGCACAGGCTTTGGTGGTTTGAGCTTTATTACTTGCTTATTGGAACAAATGCCTCCCACAGACCCCTTCCTTCACCTCTAGTCCTTAGACAGCTTCATCTAGTTCATCACTGGGAACTGGGCTTCAGTCAGCACCTTAAAATCTGCTGGCTCAGATGGCTCGTTCAGGCAGTGGCAAAGTTTTCAACTAACGAGCACTTGCTTGTTAAGCTGAAGTTGGAATTACTTATAAAATTATGAATCTAATACCTTGCTGGATGAACTGGTTTTCACTAACATCTAGAAGAAAAGCTTTATAACATCTTTGTGATTTTTCTGTTTCTGTTCAAGCTATGGCCAGCTCTGTGCGGAGGGTAGGAGAGGGCACCAACAGCCCTAGGCACCTGCATCATGAAGGCCAGCTCCAGCCACCAGTGACCTTCACAGCGCTGGAGGAGAGACTGAGCATCAGCACTGCACCCTGGGAGAGCTGGTGGCATGGTCACCATGACAGAGAGGATGAGGAGGTTCTACCTGATGAAGGACAACACCATTGCAACTGTAATGACCACTTACCCTTGTGGTTTTACTCACGCTTTAAAGAAAAATAAGAGTCAAGACTGACACAGAGGGGAGAAGAGAGGAAAGAAAGGGATGGAGAAGTGAGAGCTTATGTTTTATTTAGCAAAAAAAAGCTCATTTCTGGTGAAAGAAAAATTAGAAGAGTTGCTTAAACTTCTGTGTGTATTCATCTCAACACAGCAGACAAGGACTCCCAACAATTCACTAGGCAATACAAGCCTACAAGTCGCATGTACGTTTTGAAGCGAGCGCTGAATTTACGACACAGAAGGAAAACATCCTCAAAGTCTCAAATGAAAGGCATCAGTTTTCCAGAGTTAAAGGAAAGTAAACGTGCTTTTACTAAAGGAAAATAACTTATAAGTTAAAGGAAAATAACTTTTACTACAGGAAAATAACTTTTAATCTGGAAGTCATGCCTTTTCCCTTTCGTAACTAAGGAAGGATCAATAATGTTTAAAACACGAATAAGCACTCGCAGTGAAGCCCTGTAATACTAAGCTAACAACAACAATGATGACATTGCTGGAGCCAGTTAGCATTTCAACAAGAATGGGCAGAACTTGTTTGTCATTTTCTTGTATTTAAGCCAAATAGCTGCAAGGCTGGTGTAGGAGCGTGGCGTCTAAGCTTCAGATACATAAGTAAAACAGCATCAAAGTAGTAATCAACAACAAAGTAGCCTCAAGAATGATAGTATCAGGCAATCATCACTAAGAAGATTTAACGGCAGAATTTGGAGGGTCTTGTTGTTTGATTTGGGTTTTTTTTAAGTAATAATTATTTATTTCGGCTTTGGCCAGCTATTTTGAAGGCATCTGAAACTAGTCAAGGCTACTGAATGTTGCTTGGGGTTCATTGTCACTTGAATTCATATAGGAAAGGAACAATGAAATGTCTGTCTCTCAGCAAGTAAGTTAACCTTTAACATCCATGGTATGACCCTCCTCCTCCTCCTCCTCTTAAGACAATGGTGGGAGGAAAGGGCCAGAAGTGGGGGAGAGGGAGGGAGGAAACTCTTCTCAAACCGGACAGGGCTTCTGAAGAGCAACGATTAACACACCAGAGCACGAAGCATCCATCCACACAAATGTGATATCCTACTCAGTCCCTCCAACACACTTTCCATGTCTGCTGTGCAACTCTCAGCTCACCACAGACAGATCCTCTGCCCACATGGAGCCAATTATGAGTTTCTCAGTCACTAAGAAATTATGCCAAGCAGAATTTACCCTGTAACTTTCTGCTGGGATGGATGATTCATCTTCTCTTTCAACATGGACAGAGGCAGACAGTTTTGAAAATTGCCAGTAATTACTGGGATCCTTTCACTATGCTTCTTTAGGTCAAGAAATCTGTTGTATCTAGAAGTCAAAACCTTTTAAGTAACACACACAATATTTTATATGCGCACGCATATTCTATATACACACATGTATATACTATATACACCATAAACATCATTTGAAAAAGATCTTATATGCTTAATTCAGGCCTTAATCCAACTGAAACAACTGGGGCCTATGAGAAAACCTTTGAGGATGGGGATATTATCCTCCATCTGTGTTCTCTCAGCATCCTTGCAACTTCCTCGTGGTTTCAGAAGCTGACCACAGCTAGGAACAGGACAATGGATTACAAGGGCATCCAACCCCATCAGATGTTCCCTAACGCTCTTTCACCCACAAGGTTTTGCAGGGAGGAGCAGGGGCAGTTTGCTGGGGGCAGACTGTTTGAGGCTTCTTCTGCCAAGTCTTTTCTAGGACTTTGTGTCACACGAAAGGGGTAAGGATGGCTGAAGGGAGAGCTTGAGGTGTAACAAAAGGTGTAAGTGCTGTCACATCCTAAGTGGTTGACAAAGGTAACTGAAGCAGAAAACAAGTAATTTGTTATATTTACCATACATACACCATTATTAGAGGCTCTATTAAAACAGTAGCTCTTCAGTATCCAAATTTGATTAGTCAATAGGTGAGACATTTCAGCTGAGTATCACATCTTTCTGATATTTACGCTGCATTGGAAAAGACAGCTGAAGTCAGCTATTCCTAACCAATACCTTACTGTAAAATAAAATCATATACATCGTTTTCTGTGTGAACACAGTACAAGAGGTGACAAAAAACCAGGCAGATTTTGCTCTACCGTAGTATCTAGTAGTGGATTCAGAGTTCTCATCATTCTGCATGGCTATTGCATTGCAGCAGAGCAAGGATAGTATAGTAAAGTCTATAGAGAAGAGTATATAGTATTCAAGGGGAAATTATATACTGAAGTTTCACTACGTTACTGGCATAACATTCTATGACCATTCCAGAAGAACTAGCTCAGGCTGCTTCAGAGTGTACCAGTGTTGTTGTTTGACTGGCAGGGAGGAGTAGCTCTGCAGGCGCTTGAGGCACTCAGGCTCCCTTCTGGGTCACGAGCAGCCAGTCCTGCGCCAGACACTCCCTGCCTTCCCTGGCTACTGGGCAAGAGCCACAGGCCAGTCCTTAGGGCTGCCCTCCCCTAAAAGCAGACTCGGGTTTTATATGCCTTTTTAAAGATGTGAAAACTCCCTGCCCAGTATTCCTTCTGCAGACGCCCAGGGACAGACTCATCCGAGGCTGATGAGGGGCAGTCCAAGCACTAGCGAAATCCACTGCATTGCCATAAATCTCCCACAGAGGTTTTCATTTCTGAGAACACCAGCTGAGCTACTGCAGAAGCCAAGCACCACGTGAGGCCACTGAAAGGTGACTGCTGCCAGTCTATGTCCCTGGAAACCCAAAAGGCACATCTTAAGATTAAAACAAGCACAACTAACTCATTTTCGTATCCTGAAACCTAAGGCCAGATCATTAGATGAAGAAAATGATAGAAGACACGGCGCTTTTAACATCTCTGCACCTGCTGAACTTCAGTGACAAGTCAAGTCTTGCTTAAGTGTGTATAAAGATTTAAGAGGCTGGGATGACTAACATGAATGAATAGATTCAACTGGGATGAAAACAGGAGAGAAAGGGGAACACTGCTATTTTGTCTGTGATAACTTTAATGACCATCTCAGCACAGCTCACTCTGCAAAGAAGCAACAGAAATGTAAACCACCTGGTTTGGCTGGATGCCTGCATCGCATGGCACTTGACCCCTGGGCTTCCTGAGCTCCCTGCTATACTGGATCTCCAGCAATAGCCTGGATGAATAACAACCAAACAGCACTGACATGCAGCAGCCGGGTTACAAACAACTTCCTCTGCTGAGACAACTCCCGCTGTAACTGCGATCCCAGCGAGTGGCACGGGCAGGGAGAGCTGCTGCCACAGCAGGACAGGGCACACCACCGCCTGCTTCAGCAGCACCTATCCTGTCTGCATCCACTAGCTACACCAGAGCAATCCCACTCCTCTGCCTCTACCCTCAAGTAACCCAAAAAGTCTCTGTAGCACAAGGATGGGCAAAGGAAAAAAAATTTAAAAACAAATCTAGGAAGTAGAGCAAAACAAGATCATTTCTTTGAGGCTTCTGGTTTAGCTACAGGCTTCTTGCTCATCCTTCTAAACAGAAACTAGCAGAGCTTCCAGCTACAACAGCCAGGCAGCTTAACAACAGCAAACACCGAGCAAGCAATGTAAACCCAAATAAGCAGCTGGATGCCTGCAGCAGACCCTGGCTATGCCCTTGGTCAGCAGCCTCCACCTTTCCCCACCGTGACTCAACACCTCCTTTCCACATCATCACATCTAGCTGTTCATGCCAGGCTCTGCTCAGGGCAGCGCTCAGCTCCCAAACTGAAAATTCCTGGCTTGTACTTGTTAGACTTTTGTTTGGCCCAAAAAGGACAAGACAGTTCAGAATGTACAGAAGTACGCGGGTGAACTATCACATGAAATAGGTGGCAAGAAAAGCAACAGGTTTTCCTGCCAACCTACTGCACGGGCGCGAAAGAAAACCAGAACAGTAAGGTACAAGGACCACGGCCACCAGCCCTGTGAGCCCAGTGAAGCCAGGCAGCCTGCCCAGGTAGGAAAGGGGCAGCCTTTGAAGGAGCCAGCTGGAGCCACTGTGTCCAGGTACAAGCACTCTGTAAGCAGCAAAATGCCATCAAAAACTGAAATCAATTTGCACCTACAACTTAACCTAAATTCCTCTTTTAAAAAGCTGCTGGAAGTTGGTTGGGGATTTTTGTCGTCGGTGGTTGGTTTTTTTCGTGTTGTTTTTTTAACCTTTGTTCCTTCTAGAAATGAACCCACAAGCACGATTCAGTATTAAACAATAATTGAGCAGTAGCATTGTCACTTCATGTGCCCTAATAAATCCGGATAAAAGACTTAGAAAGATGGCATCTCTCTCCGTTCTGCAGCCTTCACAAGGTAATTCACAGTCACAGGCAATAACTTTCATTATTCCCCACGCTCGAGCGAGAGCAGCATTTGGCCAAATTTATTTGGGGGAAAGGAGGCGGAAGCAGCTTTAATTACATAAGGTAAGTTCGACATAGCATGGAAGAGATTGACCTCTCAGACCTTCAATTATATAACTAACCCTGCCAAGTTTCGAAGTGGATCTCTTCCAGTTTTTCTTCCGAAACTTGTGATTTTTCTCCCACGTTATAACAATCCCTTTTTTTAATGTAGTGAGATAATAAGAGCTCTACACTTTTGCACAAATATATTCTGTTTTGTTTAAGCAAGATCTTGAAATATAACTGAAGCTCTAAGGGTGGGTGCAGGCAATTTGTTTTGATAATATTTCCTGTTTATAACAATTCTAAATCTCACTGCACAGGGCAATGAGATCACCACTAAGGCATCGAAGGAGAGAAGTGGGATGTTTATAGCATCAATTTCCTTCTACCTGAGCTTACAAACTTCAACACTTTGCAAACCTTGAATAATTCAATCTGCAGATGCACAAAGAAAATACAGACTCAATGAGCAAGACACATACTGTCTTGCTTGAACTGTCTCCATGCAGAGAACTGTCTCCGTGCAGATAACAGTCATCACCCATGTTCCAAACCCCATATCATAAGCATCCCCTGAACATGCTATGGAATGAGGGAAAAAGCAAGCTGAGAAGTTTCAGAAGAGAAAGCACACAGTCTGAACACATCTGAAACTTGTTATGGGCTAAAGAAGTAGTTTCAAGAATTTATCTCAGCAGAAAGCAACTGGGAGTACTTGAAAACTATGCTATACCATCACAATTCTATACCACTGCCTGAAACCTAGACTGACTTCAACCCTCCATGCAGGAGACAGAGAGGTCAGCTTCTACCTGGCAAGATGAATCACACTGTCAGCAATCACTCAGCACAAAGGCAGGGTCTCACAACACTTAAAACAAGGAAGAGAGGAGGACACAATAAAACCAGCTCACTCCTCAAACCTGGGGCATCCAAGAATTTCTTTGAATCTGTATTTTCCAGGTAAAACTTCTCGACTCAGGCAGCTTAGTCTGAGACTCTCAGCTGACTGACAGAAAAGAAGACAGAAGACGACAGTAAAAGTGGTTTTCAATTCAACTGGAATAACAATGGGGAAGGAAAAAAAGCGGAGACTCTCGCTTACTTTTACCAACTACATGTCAAATCCAGGCCACTGCTTCCACATTAGCCTGCAATATATTATTCAGTTCTTTCATTATTAATGAGGCACAGCAAACAAAATAATGGCAGCACTAGGTCTGCATCTGGCTAACAAAGATTTTAAAGTGCAAGATACAGAAAGTACCTCTCAGTGTGAGCTTGCTGGAGTGGTGACCAGCATTTTAACACAAATGCTGCTACACTGCCTTATCTTTGGGGCCACGACTGCTGCTCACATGGCTGGTTTGCCTTGGTACAGAAGATTTCCAAAGCCTACCCACATAAGCTGTCTTGTGAGAAAGCACAGAAGTCAGCCCCGTGCCACAGACACGGCCCCTTTCTGCCTTCTCAACTCTGCGAGTGTTCTTTGAACTAACTAATGGTATATTTGAGAATAAGCTTCTGTAGCTCTTTTAATCATGCACAGTTATTTCAGCACGCAACCAGCAAGGTCTGTGCCACACCTGATCTTCTCGGACTGCTGGTGGGCTTGTCCCACTGACTGGATATAATGTGATCATAGAACCATGGAATGTTAGGGGTTGGAAGGGACCTCTAGAGATCATCAAGTCCAACCCGCCCTGCCAGAGCCAGCATCACCCAGGACATGTCACACGGGAACAGATCCAGGCAGGTTTTGAAAATCTCTGGAGAAGGAGACTCCACAACCTCTCTGGGCAGCCTGTTCCAGTGCCCTGTCACCCTCACAGTAAAGAAGCTTTTCCTCCTGTTGAGGTGGAACCTTCTGTGCTCAAGTTTATACCCGTTATTCCTTGTCCTATTACTGGGCACTACAGAAAAGAGATTGGCTACAGAAAAGAGGTTGGTGATGTTTCTTCACAAAAAAGGCCAGGGACAACTGGCGGCAGTGGGTAGAGAAGCAGAGCCCTGAGCTGCTCCTGATCAGTGGTTTGGTGACCAACACGTTCCACCAAGTCAGTGTAAGACTTTCCGTTGAGTTTTGCTGGGATGTAAAGAAAGCAGCAAAAATCTTCCCACTGCTGTGGTTTAGGGAAAGAACTGAGAGGTTATACCGACAGGCAAAAAAACACAAGAACAAGTGAGACATATCAGATAAGAGTGGATTTAAGAAGTTCTAGTGTTGTCTTCCAACTCGAAAACACAATACAGCCTTCAAAAAAAGGGAAGCTTAAGCTTCTATACATACTTTGATATGTGCTGACATATACTATTGTTCTCTGTAGAACATTTCCAGCCTCTGTTTCTGTTCTGCCTTTTATTGTACTAGTCCCAGCATTACTCCAGCTGTATCTTGACATACAGTTTAGTGTCATATTAAACATCACATTTTGAAAACAACTTCAAAAGCTTTCCATTCCCAGCAGAAGGCTACACTTTTGTATCTCTCAAACAGGACTGGCTTGGAAGAAGTTACTCCCAGCTTAATAATATTTCATGGAAGTGCACATGCTGCTCACAATACTTGTTCTTAAAGATAACATTAGTTATTACACCAGGTCCTTGTGCTTTGTTTGAACTTTGCAGAGAGTACTACTAAAAGTAAAATTATTATTGGTCAGTATATACACAAATCCACTAGTGGAGGCAGAAAGTCTCCAGTTCTTTTAAAACTACCTTGCTGACACAGTCTAAACACATATCTTTTCCTTTATATAATGTGGACACAAATTTTCACTGTTCCTGTTAAACCCTGGGATTCTCCTTCTTCAATACAGGGTATTGGCATCACACAGCAAACGCACCCACATATACACACACTGGTATCTCCTGAATATCATGAGATGAACATGAATTAACTCCTTTGTAAAAATTTAATAATCAATTTTCTTTAAAAAACTAATCCTCCTTTTATTTTAAAAGGCAATTATGTTTTTATTAAGTATGCACAAGAGGTGGATCCTCCAGCTTCAAGAAACAAAGTAGTTTCTCGGAGCCCTTCTAAAGGCTCCAAGAATTTTCCAGCAGAATTGCAGCTCCAAGCAAGCGATGAGCTGTAGAAGATGGGCCTAAGCCACCACTGATCCAAACACCAAAAGCTTTGGGGTGTTCCAAAATCTTTAATCTCATCTCTGCCATGCTGGGCAGTGAAGGTTTATCCACTTAGCCTTCCCTTGTATCTACTGACCCTAGGACTCTTTCAATTTTCAACACACAGCAATTTCCAGGCTTCTGCTCAGTTCTCAGCCATATTCCCTTTACATCTGCTGGAATCACAAAAAGTGAAGCTGTGGCTTGCAAAGGAGGATGACATCAGAAAAGGTTTCAAGTATTAGACCCTTCTTTTCTTGCATCTCTTCTCCCCTGTCTTCACCTGGCATTGCCTTCATTGTGGTTCGTGTATACAAGGATCTACGAGCCCCGTGTCAGCTACTCAAACCATGAATACCCCAGCACAAACACGTGCATCCATATTATAATATTGTCAAGCCTACACAAAAAGGAAGCCATCAGGCTGATAGATTTTGTGATTCAATCTGTTTCTTCACACTGTAATCTTACTCCCTCTTCTCTCGATCTACCCAGACTGAGTTAGTTAGTACCTGCCCATCTAGAAAAACAGGCAGCTGTCACTTCATCAAGCGAGTTCATTTGTGTATCAAGGCAACTAGGCCAGAATGTCACACAGCTTGTCAAGTTAACATACAACCAAGGTCATTTTCCAGCAGAACAAAGGCAGCCAAAAAACTCCAGACTACTGCATTACCAAATTTTGTCACAGACAATAAGGTAATGCGAATACACCAGGAATAGTCACATAGATCTGATTTCACATACCACTGATCCTTGGACACTAGAAACAATGGTGCAAAGAAACTATGCATATAGAATTGTCTGTCACAATGCAGAATGCTGCAATTACAGCATGTTGTTGCCCTTAAGTGCAGTAAACTGATATATAGTTTACATGTAATTGAAGACAGCAGAGATTCATTTAAGCCAGAGATTCATTTAGTTTAGAGATTCATTGCAGTTAATATTATGAATAACAAGACATGCAGAAATTGTATTTTTATTAATTAAAAATTCAGTAAAGCACTCTTTAGTTTCTAAAATAATATGGTTACCAAATAACTACTTGGCAGTTATATCATGTTCTCCCCTTTTCTTATTATGTTCAGACAAAAATAACTTCATCCTCAAATAATTGCAGCAGATTTTTGAAGGTACAAGCCTCATTGAGAGCAAAAGAGATTCCTCAACTTAGTCATTAACAACAAATTAAATGAAAGGTTATTACCATATATAAAAAGGAACATGTCTGAGCTGTTAGCCAGGTGTACAGAAGGGAAAGGACAGTATATGTCAGTTCCAGTCCTGATATCTTTAGCCACAGAAATGGCTGGCATTTGTTTCTGATGAATGTCAAATATACCAGTACCAGAATAAAATTATTCACATGGATTTTAAAGGGAGATAAATTATTATATGCACGGTCAGGTGCAAAAAGATAACTCTGTAACAGCTGAAAAACCACCGAAGAACTTAAAACAAAGCGAGTAATGGTGTATCAGGAAAATCCAAAGTAATTTTTCAGAAACTAACAAAACCGCCATCCCCACAAAAGATTAGACCAAAAAGAAGGATAATTCACACACACAACATTTACCAAAATAACACCCTTTCCTTATGTCCTCCTTAGTACCCATCACCCAATGCATCAAGTACCCCAAGAGGACGATGAATGCAGCAAAGTTCATCACTTTAAAGAGAGAGAGATCAGACAGAATTCCTGAGCTCATGCCTTCTGATACACCCACATGATTTTCCATTCCATGCCATGCCATTCCATGCCATTCCAGCAACATACCAAAACCAACTCCAGCTGCAGGCTGTTTCAGCAGCCACAAGCAAGACACTCAACCACAAGTGACAGACTGTGTTGAGACTTTATTTTCTTCTTCTGGCAAGGGAAAAAGCTGGTGTAACAGCCCAGCAGAAGCCTTTTGGCACAGAAATGGAGGACACTTAGATTATAATCGTGGCACCACCATGGAAATACGTAGTGCACAGGCAGCAAAGTGCCTGTGGCTTGGAAAGGAGACCCCCGCTAGGTACATAAGCCCAGGGGAACACATAAAGGCTGTACCCAAGAGCGCTGTGCCAAAACCTGGCCCCGTCTGCGAGCCATGCAGCAGCACAGGCCAGACACCTCGGAGAGGAGCAGCCATTTCCTGAGGGTCCCACAACATGGCAGCTGCCATGGCGAGGCCGCGGCTGAGGCTGGCCCCTGGGCTGAGCCAGTGCTGCAGCCAGGACAGGGGCTTGAAGTGCTCGGACACCTCACATCTGTCACAGTGTGCTCACTTACGGGTGGAGGCCCAGCACGACCACTGCAATTGAGAAGCGTGCGCCATAAGGAGCCAGCTGGAAAGCTGACCGATGTTTTATGTGCCACCACAGTACTGCTTTCTACCCAACTCATTTCTGTATCTGTTTTCAGTATTACCCACGAAGCAAAAGATTTATTGATGCCTATCCCTGAAGGCACCCTGGTCTTCTCAGGGCTGAAATCTGAAAGCCCACCCTTTATCAAACCTTCACCGTGACCAGCTGCCAATATCGGGGTGCTTCCTCCAGCACATTTTGTTGACATACGCAAATTATGAGGGTTAAGTTAAAAATAAGATCAAGATCTGCCTGTGCTGTCACTGTGCAGGTTCAAGGGCTAAAGAGTCAGTCTCAACAGTCAGTTACAATAATTCCAACATTAATGCTAAATTAAGAACAAAAGCTAGAAATAAAGGATGGCCATCCGAAATTCTAAATCGAATCTGGGAACTCCTATTACCTCGGCCCCAGTTCCTCCTCTGGATTAATACTTCAACACACAAGCTCCAGCAGATGCTCCACAAGCACTGCAGCTCCAGCCCAAAGCAGCTCATGCCAATGGACACGGGAGAAATGCAAACAAGACCATCTCTCAAGCACTCCCAATGCCAGCAGCCAACATCCAAGGGGGAAACGCTAATCCCTGTCAAGGTAATGGCAACATGCCCATAAACTTCAGTGGAGCCAAGCTTTTATGACTGCACATCTCAAAGGTAGTTCCTGAATGGCAATAGTGTTTACCATCATTGCTATAGACAGCGAATGTAAACCCAAAAAGCTGGGGGTGGGGGTCGTGTGTACCAGAAAAGGTAGTGCCACAAGTCTGCTGCCTCTGCCAGCAGAAGATAAATGCATTTCTTCTGCTAGCCTGAACCTGCACGTACTGTATAAACACATTGTACAGTAACAACGCACGTGCAGGGAGTTTGTATCAGGCCTGCGAAACAGATGGCCCCACAAGCCAGAGACAGCCTCCCAAACAACTCCTCTGTCCTGCCATACCATCTCCAGCTTGAAAGGTGGAGCGGGCAGTAATGCCTTTCAGAAGGTCAATACTCATTTGTCAATGGGTCAATTTTGTCAAAGATCAATCATCATTTGTTCCTCCAAATAAAGCAGCCTCTGCATCCTCTAATAGCGTGCCAGGTCGGCTGGTGTCAGAAATCCGAGGCCAGTGCCAGAATGGCTGATGTTAAGGCACAAATTATTCAGTGGAGTAATTTAGACCAAGGTGCTCATGAGCAGCACAGGATGCAGCACTGATGTTTGGGTGTGCACAGCCTGGGGAGAGGGGCTGGCAGCAAGGGCTCAGTGTTGCTCTGTGAGTTGCATCTTGGTGTGTTTTTTTGCTGGCTCTTACCTTTATGATTAAGCTTATGTTTTACCTACAGGTGCCCAAAGGTTGCAAGAGATGCTGTGCAAACTAAAATACTGTCACCCTTTTCACAGTCCTCAGGGGAAAAAATAGTTGTGATTTAAAAGACAGAGGAAAATATTGCATCAGAAATAAACCAGATAGGACCAGTAAAGGTGAAATTACATGGCTGTAAGGCATCTTGCAAAAGCAGCGTTAAGTACAGCAAAGAGAAATCAGCATGTTACTGGGTGGAACACTGTGATGTGCTGCCACATCCTCACTCTAGTAAGCCTTCAAAAAGAAGCAGCTAGAGACTGGTTTTCTGGGTGGGGGTTTTTTTTTGATTGACTTTTTGTTTTGTTTGGTTTTTTTTAAGTATGACTTTGCAAGGTTACACTACACTTTTCTTATTTTGGTAAAAGAAGCTACTTCACTTCCTTGGCTATGCTGCAGCATTGCTCAGTTTTTGGAGCTCTTTTGGCAGCCAGTACTTGGGCCAGCAGAGGGAACTGATGGCCACTGCCCTGGCTCCTAGCGACCAGGGTCTCCAGCTAGTTTTGGGCAGTCAGTTTTTGAGAATCCAAACCTTTTAAGCACTGTTCACAGAAAATCCTGCTGTGACATAATATAACCCACAGGCCTATTGATGGTTTAGTCCAAATTTTCTTAGTAGAGTATTCAGGGATTTAATTTTTTATTTATATCTGCATATTAAACACATTCCTGAGCATTCAATAACACTTCTTACCCTTCAGAGACAGGGTGTGGTTATTGCTCTTTAAAGCATGACGCTACATGGAGCCACAAACCAGAAGGAAATTTTTTTTTATAAAAGAGTCAACGTTGTTTAGAAATTCATCTGCAGCTACAAAAGTAGGTACCTTCTAATACCATGACAGAGTGCTTTGCACACATATTTTAGCACTAGATAAGTCAAAACCAGACGGAAAACAAACTATGAGACAGCATCTTACAGCCAGATGATAGAGAATGACTTTCAAAGGGGAACTTTTGACTGAAACGGTTTCAGCTTGGAAACAGGGAAAACTATCTGGGAGGTTCAATGTTCACAAAGTACTCTGGTATAAAATCATACCAGCATGTGTGTGCACAGCCACGCAAAGCATTCTTCAGTTAACAAGAAATACCTGGGTTTGCCTCACCAGGCCTCCCATCCCAGTACTACTTTCAAGGACACATGCTGAGCCGATGCTGGTGGTCACAGCAGCTTGCCCACGGGCCATCCGCAGAGGCATCCTCTCTCTACAGAAATGCTGCAAGGCAGTAATGTTGCTGAGAGCATAAGTCAAGCAAAATCACAGCTGGCAGAACACATGGAATAAAGTAAATTCAGAAGACAATAAAGCAGGAGAAAAATTCAAAGAGAATGAACAGATGAAATTAATTATAAGACAATTTCAGAGACAGACTTTGGGTGGCTTAAAAGGAAGCAAGACAAAGTTCAGGAAGGGAAAAGCAGAGACAGCCAAAGGGTCTCAGCTCTTCTGATAACAAGGAGAGAAATGTCACAGAGGATCAACAGGATGAATTTAATAACCGTTTGGAGCCAGGATGAGGTGGGGAAGAAGGTATTAAGTTTTTATGAAAGATGCGAGCTTTGGCGACAGAAAGATGATAGCTCTGAGTGGTGCATGTTGACTTTCACAAACGCTGGAGTACACTAAAAAAGGGAAAACCAGCATCATTCTTTTCTGAACACCAGCTTCACCTAAGCTATCCAGTACCAGAGCTACAAATGCAGGGGCCATTGGTTTGAATGTAAGCTTGTGGTAGGGCCAGCACTTCTCTGAACATTAGGGAAGTGTGGTTGGTTACGTACAGACATCTACAAAACCAGATGGGATGTTCCTTCTACATTCAACGGGAGGAGGAAGATGAATGCTGAAGTCTCCATGCTGGAGCAGCACAGCCACTTAAAGGACAATTCTTAACATTTGCAGAAGGAAATGCTATAAGCATGATGCCCCTATTGCTCCTTCCCAGTAGAAACACAGCAGTGCATCCTCCCTGTTGTCCACTCTGGTCCCCACCCAGAGCTCTGCCTGTTTGGAACAAGCACCTGCAGTGACTTCATTAGAAACTGACGGGAACAGGAAAGAGACCAACGAGATCATATGCTTTCAAGAATGCATTCAGTATAGCTGTGAGACCCAGCCAACTCACTATGGTAAAAGTAATGTTTACAATGTGGTTTGAGAGCATGCATTTCAAAGAAAGAACTGGCACCAGCGACAGAGAGCTCCCATCTTATCATAAGGGCTTTGCAAATCACAAAAAAAAAAAAAAAACCCAAACCAACAAAAAACAAAAACAGCACAACTGTCCCAAGTATTTAAGGCATATGAAATCACATTCCCTACTGTTACTCTCCTCATCTAACTTGCCCTTTTGTTTTTAAGATTTGATTTAACACATTTCAGCTTGAAGGCTTCTCAGGCAATGACGGTGTATGTTCTGCAGTCGTCAGAAACAGTTCAGTGTACTCCTGGATGTGCTGCGTATACATATATGCTCTTAACTCTCTTAAATCACTATGCCTTTCAGTGGGAATCGATTATAAAGGTAAAGAGAAGCCAAATAGATCAAACCTTTAAAATCCATACGAGCTGCAGAAATTCTGGTTTGTCCAGTTGCAGCCAGTAGAATAAAGTATTCAAAAGTCCAAATATTTAACAAATATTATAAGATGTTAACTTCTGCATCTAGCAAATCATTAAGCAAAAAAGCCTTTTTCAAGCAAGAGTTCTGATACTAACAGACCCACATCACCCTCCTAACATTAAAATTTCCTTCCAGTCATCCTTCAGCTATACCAACAAAATCAACATGCCCTGAACAGACAGCTCTTCTAGACCTATTAAAGAAAACAGTTCTGATTAGAAAACATCGTTTTATCTCTCTCCTTTCCATTCATTCATCTATCTTGTAACATGCTGTAAATACTTATACTGGCATGCAAGAAAGCAACTATAGTGCACCATTTAAGGATTAAAAATGCTTCTGAATAGAAGAGTCAGTGTCCACAAGCCATCGCTACCTTATAATGCTGGGTAGATTCAGACACTGTTAAATTCCTTACATATTTAAAAGGATAATTTAGAGCACATTTATTTTCCCTCGGTTTTACAGCTTTCATTAAACTAGACAATGGCTTATTTTTTCCCCCCTTTGCATGCTAAAACTGGAATTGCTTGCCATGGCAACAAAATCCTGTCATTTCTATTCATGCCAAAAGCGTCTTTCTTCCCCTATCGCTGACCAAGTCTGCAGCAGCTATGGAAAAAACCTGATCAGAAAGCTGCATCACTGGCAGAAAGTGAAGAGCACCCTTCTGAGGGTCTGCAAAGAAAACAGTCACGGAGAGCAAGTGGTGAAGAAACAGTGGGTTCTTTTACCAGCTTCCCAATGTAGAAACAGCTGAAAACTGCCCAGGTGTCAGCCTCTCTCATCACACTCATAGGAGGAACAAGCTTAGCACTTACTGTTCCTCATTATCCTCCTTGGGGCTAGAGCAGTTAGCAAAAGTCCAGGGCCTTTAAGGGGTTCTTTCTGCTGGTGTTGTGAATGCAACTTCAAAAAGCATGCACAAAGTCCCATTTCCCTGAACGGAGGAAAAAACAAACAGCAGAGACTTCATTTCTCAGAAATCCTGACCTCTGTGATCCCAGAAACTTCTGGGAACATTTTATGACTTTTCAACATCACTTCTCTATGATTCTATGATTCTTTTATACTATCAAAAAGGTTGGATGCCACGAAATGCAGGCAAGTTCAAATGCTGCTGACACTTGGGGGACTGGGATGCAGCACACCATACTTTCAGCTTTTAAAACGTGAACCCATTAAAACAAATGGTATTGTAGTTTCAACATCTGAAATAATACCAGTTTTTCCATCTCTCCAAATCTTTGCAAAAGAAAGGTAAAGATACTGGCCCTTCATTAGGATGAACAATTGTTTCCATGCTTTTTTGTGCTTCCTTTTTTTAATTACCTTAACAACCTCTAAATGCCTGTAAATCTGCAAATCCAACAATTTGTTTTGTATACGTCACAATATTGGCTTTACATTGACTAACTCCCTGGCTCTTCACTTCCCCCCTTCTAAAAAAAAAAAAAAAAGGCCTGTCTCCAGTCTTGTATTTTCCTCATTCTTCACAGACTGAAAATTAATCTGCATAATATTTCACATTGCGATGGCTATTTTACATTTTAATTTTTCAGTCTTTTCTGATCGCAGCCATTATTTGCATACCTTCCACACCACACAAAAGATCTTTAATACCATTAATCATTGTCTTCAGCTTACAGTTGACATATTTATAAAATAATTTCCATTTTGTTTAAAGAGAAAAAATACAGGCTGTTTGTAAGGCCAAAATTAATGGAAGAAAGTCCCTTCAGAAATGTACAAAATGATGAGCCACAAACGACAAAATACCTAAAACACTCTGAGAGCTAATAACTCTTGCTTGTACTGCCACCAGCTCCAGTCTTTTGGTCGTGTTAGGAGAAAACAATCCTAATTCTTCTGAAGCTAGGAATGAAGGGGATGATGAAACTTCAGCAGAGATCCAAGGGATTTCTACCAGCACACCCAAGGGAAGGACTACGTAAAGACTGCAAAGGCAACTTTGACCGCAACCTTTCATCTGACTCCACAGCACTGCAGATGCCGTGGCAGTGTCAAGAAAGGAAAAGAGAAACTGTGCTGAAAACATAAAAGGAGGAAAATGGAGGAGTAAAGTCCAACATTTAAGAGTCCTCTGTGACAAAAGCTGGGGGCAGGGGAAAGCACAGACCATTTTCCATCAGGCTCTGAAAATATGAGAGGTGTAAGGAAGGGCAAATTGTGCCGGCATATGGGCAGGAGAGAAAGGGCTCCCCAAAACAAGGAATAACCAACACAGCTCTGAAAACTATGGTTGAGGCAACTCGGAAATAAAAAAAGCCCCACAACTCTATGTTACAGGTCTATACATGTACTATATAATACATATGTTTAAACATACATGTGTGCGACCACCAGCCATAGCACTAAACCAGAAGAGCTGTCATTACCAGTAGCTTAATACAGGATTGCCCATTCATTGGCTATAATCCCCTGCAGCTCGTGGAAAAACTTGGCACAAGTCTGAACTTGAGAAAGTGTTACCTACCTAACGGAAGAGGCACTTTTGAGTGAGCTGCCTGGACAGGACAGGGCAAGTCGGCAGAGCCGGCAACGGTCACGGCGGCTGGTTAGGGGGGTAGCCGGCTGGGACAGAGGAAAAGCAGGAACACCAGGCCAGAACCACTGGCTACATTTTGGGGTTAATAAGAAGAGGCATCGGTTGACTTCCGTTTCCCACATCGAGGAGAAAAAAAAAAAAAGAACAACCCCAAACCAGAACGTTTGTTTTCCATCGTTTAAGAATGATTGCCTCCCTTTGTATCAAATACAGAAGCCGTGTGGCTGCGGCAGAACGATCTCATTCGCAGAAGAGAGATTAGCTGAACCATCACTTTCCTCTGCCTTGAGATCTAAAATGAAAACCTCTTCCTCCCTCCCTTCAACCCTCTCAGGCCCTCGTTATTAGTTCATCAGCTGTGAGGAGCATTCCATTTCACTTTATAAACGAGGGTGACTGTGAGGAAACCATTTGGTCTCAGCAGATGGAGGAGGCAAGTAAAACACCTCCTTCGCTACTCGAAGAAAGAGATCATTACATCAAAATGCAAAGAGCAGTCAAAAATGCTTGAAGTCTACTAGCCCTAAAAATGTTATACCAATAAGAGTAGACATTAACAGGCAGTACATTTTCATCAACAGCGAGGCAGAAGGAAGATTCACACTATACATTTTTGCTTGCCTATTTCTGGCCCTGTTTGTTCACCGTATCTTCTGGCTACTCCTGTTAGCGATTTACTCAATGGGACTTTGTAATTAAGGCTAATAGCCCACATGGCAGAAAGGGGGAAGAAGAGGAAGGATTACACTTAACTGCACTTATTAAAAAAAATAAAATAAAGAAGAGCAGTCTTCAGAAAAGGCAAGAAAGAAGACCCTGGTAATTACAGACCAGTCAGTGTCACTTCCATCCCTGGAGACGGGGTGCAGCCACTCATTCTCAAGATCGTGTCTCATCACATGGAAGAAAAGAAGGTTATCTAGAGTAGACAGCATGGGAGGTCATGTCTGACTAATCTGACAGCCTTCTATGATGGTGTGACTGAATGGGGGGATGCAGGGAGAGCAGTGGATGTTGTCTACTTTGACTTCAGAAAGGCTTTTGATACTGTCTCCCATAACATCCTCACGGGTAAGCTCACAGAGTGTGGGTTAGAAGAGCAGACAGT
>WUAM01000395.1:12722112-12738515 GCA_024336885.1 Actenoides hombroni
AAAGATGATGAAGGGACTGGAACATCTCTCTTATGAGGAAAGGCTGAGAGCCCTGGGGCTGTTTAGCCTGGAGAAGACTAAGAGGGGATCTTACTAATGTTTAGAAATATCTGAAGGGTGGGTGTCAAGCAGAAGGGGCCAGTCTCTTTTCAGTGGTGCCCTGTGATAGGAGGAGAGGTAATGGTAGCAAGCTGGAACACAGGAAGTTCCACCTCAACACAAGGAAAAACTGCTTCACTGTGAGGGTGACAGAGCACTGGAACAGGCTGCCCAGAGACGTTGTGGAGTCTCCTTCTCTGGAGATATTCAAGACCCACCTGGATGTGTTCCTGGGTGCCCTGCTCTGGCAGGGGGATTGGACTCGATCTCCTGAGGTCCCTTCCAACCCCTACCAATCTATGATTCCAGGATTTGTAGTACACCCCTAAGCTAAATTAACCTCAAGAATAAAAACAGAGCAGATGAAGTCTCCTAATTCAGGAGGCTGTACATACCAGCAGTAAGAAAACAAGACCCAGTTGCTTTCTCTTACTCCTCTCATACCGGTGCTGCTCAAACTCTTCTAACTGGCTGTTACTGGCACTGTTGTTGCAATGCTTAAAGCAGTCCCTTGGCTCAGACCTTTGAAACCTTCTGTGACACAGTCTACAGTGACTGCAGGTACGGAAGTGGTTCAAAAGACACAAAAAAGCAGGTAAACCAGATGATTAAGAATGTACAATCCCAGGTCATAAACCATTCCTTCACATTAATATGCATACTGAGCCAACAATAAAACAAATCAACAAAGTGATGGTCAGTGTCCCTCCAAAAAGCAGAGCCAATTTCATACTTCAAAGCATCAGATGTTCAGGAAAATGAAAGCATCTGTTTGGAGTGTGAAGTGGTGATTGGTATAGAGATGGAATGTTTTTCTCTCTGAAGGTGTGCTGAACCTTTTTCCCTTTCCCCTTTTTAGGCTACTTTTCAAACTATTTAAAAAACACAACAAGAAAAAAACAATCTTATATAAAGTCTAAATGAGAGCTGATGAGTGTAACTTAATTACCACACTGATTCCCAATTTCTTGAGTCCTATAAGATTAACTTGATCAAATCATTGTTGCAGGAGCCTTTTACATTTCCAGTACTCCCTCAAGGGCTTGCTTCTAGCTTCTCCATGAAGGTCACAGAAAGCCTGTGGGACAGTGACACAGGTAAGATCTGCTAGAGCATCAGTGCTACAGGAGAAAATGACCTGCAGGATCAGTGTGGGGAGCCCATTCACAGAGTGGAAACACTGCTCCCTCTTTAGCATCAGTTTTAAGGGAAGATCCTGTGGGAATGAGCCAGGTATCAGACAAATCAGATGTTTTCAGCCTGTGGCACTACAGAGATCCAGACGGTTCTGCGCGGCACTTCCTGCGTAAGCAGCACAGTTAATTAACTCTGTGTTGATTAATGGTGCTCTTTCAGATCAAGAATTTATTGAGTATGTTATTATGTACAAGGTCATAATTGCTAAACAGCCACAGCTAAATACCATTCCTTGCAGCCTACTCCTTAAGTATCATAATGTAAAATTAATTGGTACTTGTTTGTTAATTAATAGGAAATATTTTAAATCGTGCACCATAAAACTTACCAGTGGTGTGCTCTTTTCCAAACAGCCATGAGTGAACACAACTATTTTGATACCTTGGGAAGAACCTCCTCTTTTGAATCACAGTGAGATGGGGGGAGTCTTTGTTCTTCGTAATGGGGCTTTTCTGTGCTGAGGCATTTACCAAAAGAGCTATTTTCAAATAATTAGTCAGCAGGTAGACTACTTCCATGGTGCATTAAGACAGACTAGTAAAAGACATTCTTATACAAGAATATGAGCACCCACACCAAAATATCATCATAGAACCATTGTCATAGAATGCCTTGGGTTGGAAGGGACCTCGAAAGCTCATCTAGTCCAAGCCCTCTGCAGTAATCAGGACATCCTCAACTAGATCAGGTTGCTCAGAGCCTCATCAAGCCTGACCTTGAATGTCTCCATGGATGGGGCCTCTACCACCTCCCTGAGCAACCCGTTTCAGTGTTCCACCACCCTCATAGTAAAGAACTTCTTCCTAATGTCCAATCTAAATCTGCCCTTCTCTAGTTTAAAACCATTGCCCCCTGTCCAATCACTACATGCCCTTGTAAACAGTCACTCCCCAGTTTTCTTGTAGGCCCCTTTCAGGTACTAGAAGGCTGCTGTAAGAGCTCCCCGGAGCTTTCTCTTCTCCAGGCTGAACAACCCCAACTCTCTCAGCCTGTCCTCACAGGAGAGGTGCTCCAGCCCTCTGATCATTTTTGTGGCCCTCCTCCTGCTCCATCAGGTCCATGTCCTTCCTGTGTTGAGGGCTCCAGAGCTGGAGGCAGTACTCCAGGTGAGGTCTCACCAGAGCAGAGTGGCAGTGCTGGCCATGCTTCTTTTGATGCAGCCCAGGATGCAATCGGCCTTTTAGGCTGCAAGTGCACATTGCTGGGTCATGTCCTGCTTCCAGTCCACCAGAATCCCCACGGCCTTTTCCACAGAGCTGCTTTCTATCACCTCATCCCCCAGCCTCTGCTGATAATGAGGATTATTCTGACCCAGGTGCAGGACCCTGCACTTGGTCTTGTTGAACCTCATGAGGTCCACCTGTGCACACATCTCAAGCTTGTCCAGGTCCCTCTGGGTGACATCCCATCCCTCTGGCATATCGACCGTACCACTCAGCTTGGTGTCATCTGCAAACTTGCTGATGGTGCATTTGATCCCACTGTCTGTATTGATGAAGAAAATATTAAACAGTACTGGTCCCAGTATGGACCCCTGAGGGACACCACTTGTCACCAATCTCCATCTAGACTTTGAGCCATTGACCACCACCCTCTGAATGCGACCATCCAGCCAATTGCTTATCCAGTGAACAGTCCACCCAGCAAATCCATCTCTCTCCAACTTGGCAATGAGGATGTTGTGGGGGACCATGTCAAAAGCCTTGCAGAAGTCCTGACAGATGTTGTCCATTGCTCTTCCCTTGTCCATTGATGTAGTTGCTCCATTGTAGAAAGTCACTAGGTTGGTCAGGCAGGACTTGCCCTTAGTGAAGCCATGCTGGCTGTCTCTGATCATCTCCCTGTCTTCCATGTGCCTTGTCAGAGCTTCCAGGAGAAGCTGCTCCATGATCACCCCAAGCATAAAGGTGAGGCTGACAGGTCCCTAGTTCCCATGGTCCTCCTTTCTACCCTTTTTAAAGATGGGTGTAATGTGTCCCTTCTTCCAGTCACCAGGGACTTCACCTGACTGACAGGACTTTTTGAATATAATGGAGAGTGACTCAGCAACTGCCTCAGCCAGTTCCCTCAGAACCCTGGGATGCACCTTGTCTGCTCCCATAGACTTGGGTATGTTCAGCTTCCACAGCTGGCCACGACTCACAGTGGGAGGGACTCTGTCCCCCTGGTCCCCACCTCGTGGCCTTTTGTTGTTCCTAGATTGCCATTTTCGTTCATCAGGGTGGGGGGAATGTGTGTGTACATTTAATTTAACCTTCCTTTTCTCACTGACATACCTGTAGAAGCCTTTCTTGTTATTCCTTGCATCTTCAGAATATTTATTTTGGAGTAGCTGTTTCAGTAAATTTCCAAGCACAACTGAGATCAGCTCACAGCAAATGATCAAACTTCCCCTCAGGGCAGCAACTAAGATTAAAAAGACACTTCCACTCCTGTGCTCTGTCTGGGATCTTTAAATCGAGGGCTAGCCTCTGTTTAGGGAAAGGGCTGGCAGCATAACAAAGCAGATCCCCACTGGGCCAGAAAGAAGCTCACAGGTTGGATCCCTAATCCTAAGGATGGGGAAGCAAATGCTTTGCACAGATGTGCCCCCTTCCTAGCAGCAAGGGCCTGGAAGGTCACTGCCAATAAAGCTATACCAGCTTTAACTAGTCCTGTGGTGGTCCCCCCTCCCCTCCCAGTAGCTCAAGGCAAGTCAGTGAGAAACCAGAGAGTGTCCCAAGGCTGGGTCCACCATGCAGGCAGGTCCCAGGAGTGCACTGGGGAACAGACCCTTGTTCTTGCAGTGTCACCTGTGCACCAACCAAGTAAAAAGCTCCTTCTCTTTCTATTTCAGCAGGCAGCTTTAACTACCCTGTAAGGGCTTGTCAGCAAGGCAAACCTTTTCTTGAACCATATTTGTTCCCAAAACAGGGGGCATGGGCAGCATAAAGTAGATCTGATTGGTTTTTAAACTCACTTAAGGCAGACCTCTGGCTTTTACACTGATTTCACTTGTCATGCCACAAGCACCAGGGATCAGCACAACTCTACAGGGAGTACAACATGCATAAATTTATGTGGTAAGGCACAAGTAACCAAGGTCTCCTCTGGCTGATCAAACTGTTTATCCCTCTGTTGAGAGAATTACCTTATCAGTGAAATACCTTCCGTGGTTTAAAATTACTATGTGTGCTCAAGGATCAATTAAAATATTAGCTGAACACTTTGTTAAAAATAGGCGAAACTCTGGACTGTTTTCTCTTGAAGCTTACTGCTTGAAAGCAAACAAAAGACACCAGCAGAAACAGTGTCAGGAATAGAACAATCGCCCTTTCTCAAATGCAACGTTATTCCTGGGATTGTACCCACTTAGCTGAAGCACAGCTATTTACACAGCACTTATTTTTGATGCTCCAATATCCCAGCAAGCAGCAACATGATTCAATCCAGCAGACTGAACAGTTCAATAATCTCACATGACAAGATAACACATGAGGAGATTTTGTTACTTCTGTGGGTTAGAGTCTTCCCTGTTTTGCTAGGTAACAGACAGGCGGCAATAAAGAGGTACCAGGTGAAAGCTTGCTCCATGCTAGAGCTCTGTGAAGGCAGAATACAAAGGAGCAAAGCTTAAAGCATTGAATTACACCTGCTTGTCCACCTCCTTTTAATTTTTGTCCCTATAACAGAATCAACCAAAGAATTCTCCAGACAACTATCTGAAAGTGTACGGGTCTTTAAAGACCTCTTTTAGAGGACTGGAGACCATGTGTCTGCATAGAGTCATCTCTAAGGAGTCACACAAGGGTTTTCAGACAGTTGTCTGAAGTTGTCTCAGACCACCCCACGGGAATAAGAAGTGCTGAAGATCATGTGCCTTCTCTGTGGTTTGCTGTCATTTGTGTCTGCTTTTCCAGGCAGCTTTCTGGTAAATCACATACCTGACTGGGAGGGCATGAAGCAGTCATCAAAACCCATTAGAGATATGCAAACTCTACCCAGGAGACCCTAAATGCAGTCCCTGATTAGTGCAAAAGCTGTTCTATGCCTGTAGGAAGAGGCTAACAGCAAGGCTTGCTGCAACCAGCAACCCCAGGTAACTGCCTCTGCAAAGCCAGGGCATGCAGACACTCACTCCCAGGCAGTGCCATCTCCCCACCAACAGCAGGCACATCCTCAGACTCAGGTCCAGCTAGTTCACTCTCTGAGCTACCTGGAGACACAGGCTACCCTGACCCTTCTCTGTGGATGAGGACAAACTGTTCAGTTCCATTTGCAGTGAAGAAATAACACCCCTCTGGGTAGCAGAGGTGATGCACAAATTCACCATTCTTCATGAAAAGGCTTCTAAAAGGAGCACCCTCTTTAATTAGAAACTAGATTATACGTCTATAAATACTTACATGTAACAAACAAAACTTATGAAATGGGCCTTGTGTCAGCATTCCCAAAGGGCACCATCTGATCCCCTGACAGGAATTCTTCAGATTTGAGAGGCTATCTCGGAACCCACCCAGCTTCGCGTGTGTGCTCTGTGGCCCAGAGTCACACAGCCCTTGGATTATGAGGGCATTCATTCTAAACAAGGAGCATGGATACACAACAGGCTGATCTCACCTTTACCATCTGCGCTGCCAGAACACAACACTAAGCCTATGACACAGGATTAGTGACCAAAGACAGCCACCAACCCTGCTGCAGTGAGCCACAATAAACCTTTACCTACCAGGTGACCTAGAAACCATTTCCTAACAGAGCACTTGCTCTTAAGCAGCACCAGTGCTGATTTCACACTTCACAGAACGAACATCTAAATAAATGGCATGTTCATTGAATTTGCCACTGTGCTATGAGATCACATGCCACCACTCACTTCTCATCTTGCAACATCATAGAATGTCATCAGCCCACACCATAAACAGTGTTAAAACAACTTGCAGGGAAGAAAGGCCCTGCTGTGAATCAGCCACTGAACAAGGTAAATCTTGCTCTGTCACCTGCTCCCTTCTCAGCCTGACCTCAGTCTCAGAGTTTCTCTGCAACTGGGGTAACAACCACCTTCTCCAGACAGTGCCATCAGGCAGCAGCACTGCACCTCCAGCTACACTTTGCCTGTTTCCTCCTCTGCCTCCTCCTAGCATCCCTTGTGCTCTCTGCCTTGGCTCTGCAGGGCAGCTCTTCTCCCTCCTCCTCCCCCTTTTGTCCCACCTCTAAAGCAACCCTGGCAGCTTCTTAAAAATTAAAAAAAAAAAATCAAAAAAATCAAAAAATAAAATCTCAGATTTGCCTCCAGCCAAGGGTATCTGAGCCACAGGCTCCATCTGCAGAAAAGCCCCCCAGAAGCAGGGCCACATCTCCTAACAGAGGAGCAGGATTACGCATATACCTAAAGGATCAGAGCTTGTTTACATTAAAAGAAAGAAATTTCCTCATGCTAGGCATCCCATGCCAAGCAGCATGAAGCAGGATCACTCACCTAAGCGCAGTCCTCTCGAACTGAGGCAGTGGTTGCAGGATCTGGCACACCACATTTACTCAATTGGTAGAGCACTTTGGAAACGCTCCCGAGTCAATGACTAAATAAGTCCCTCTCTTGATTTTAAATTGGAGATAAATGCTGCGTGTCACATTGGCGAGCACATAAAAGCAGCTGGAAGCATAAAGACAATATGGGGTATTTCAGGCCTTTGTTCTCTCATTTTTTACCCTTGGCATGTTAAATAACTAAAGACCACACTGAGCAAATCAGTGTTTTATCTGCTAATACCGCAGGCTTCGAGCTTCAAAATCCCAGGCTCTCTGCCGGCACCAGCTCACACAGCAAGAGGGCTGGCTCGGGCACAGACACCAGCCCAACCAGGTGGCCTGTAGACCCAGTCTCAACAGCACAGGCACAGCTTTGTGTGCTGCTTTACTACACGGAAGACAAAAGAAATAACGTTTATTAAAAAAATAAAAATTAAAAAAAACACACACAAAAAAAGCCAAAACAAACCACAAAAAAACCAAGCTAGGAAGGTGAGAATGAAAACATTAATCAAAAGGACATGTTGTCCACTTCTGTCTAGTGTAGGTGTGGAAAAAATGAACTTTATGCATAGAAATATAACACAAAGGAAGGTGCTGCTACCAGCGTGTTACTACAAATACAAAGCAGCTTGCCCATATTCCTGCAAAGCTGGTCTAGATTCAGTGGAGCTGAAAGCAAAACTTAGCCGAGGATGAGATTTCCGAAGGCCATCTGCAGCCCTTTCACCTTGGAAAGGCACGGAGCCGGTCACGTTAAAGTGATGCTGTGATAAAACAGGTTATGTTCTCCATCTGCATGGTACTGCCTACATTATTAATGATGAAATGCATACAAAAGCGTATTAATGTTCACACTAGTTTCACTTCCCAGAAATTATTTGATCGTATTTAGAATGTGAAAGCTTGTGCATCTAAAGGTGCAGGTGACTACTGTCTTCTCTTTGGTTTATTGTAGATAGCAATACTTATTTTTACATTTTTACTATTAAATTTCTTCAAGATACATGCTCTCCACTACTGGTAATACTTCTTTTACCGAGACATCAGTTAGGGGTAAGCAATTGAGCAGGTACCAAACAACTATTTTGCTAAAGCTTTGGCATGGACAAAAGACATTTGATTAAGCAACAAGTCTGTAAAATTACAAAGGCTGTAAAATGGGGGGGAAAAAAGCAGGTCATATAATGAGATCACAAAATATGCCAGCATAGAAATGGTAATGCTTAAACAGCAAATTATTCATCACTAGCGATTATTTGCAGACTTTCTGTGTCATTAAGGGTATCGACATGTGGCCCCTTGGATCAATCCTACACATTTATAATTCAATAGCCCAAGGGGTTTTCATGAGGGGTGGGAAGAAAAGGGGAGAGAGGGGGAAAAAAAAAAAAAAGAAGGGGAAAAAAAAAAAAAGGAAAAAAGCTACTAGGTTCTTCTTAGCTCAGTAAATAGGTTCTGCCAGGTACAAGACCGTGTGCAGAAGTCAACCACTATGGTTTTTCGCTTACTTCCTCACGAAGATGCAGCCGCATGCAGCTGCGAGAAGGAAGCGGGGGCTTTGCGAGGGCATTCTCCCCACGTACGCTTCTTAAAATAAGAAAGCAAGCCATTACAAATCACTCCAGCACAAAAAATGCACGCCAGTACGTAAAACCAGCTTGTAACGCGAAGCACAAACATCAAGCAGACAAGCCTACGTTAGGCTAAGAGGATCGGCCCTGCACGAAACGTGTTAAACTGCCTCCATTTTTGGTCGCACATCTGCAGCCAGGAAAGACTTTTTCTTTCCCTCAAGAGCAAAAACAGATGCAAATGCCTGCCATCAAAAAGCACGCACTTTTTCCGAACGTCACAATTACCCAGCCACAACTAAACGCTGTAATTTGTTGACCAGCTCCTCGCAAACTTCAGTAACGACCTCAAACCCTTGGATAAAACTGCAAAATAATTTCCCCGCTTTCAATGTAATTTTGTACCACTTTTGATTCCCACCCCTGGCCAGGCTGAAGGGCTGCAGCAGCACGCTGCTACATGTTTCCAGCGAGGCAAACCAAACAAAGCTGAAGCCACAGACAGCAGCTGAGGGAACTTTCCAGCCCAAGCTTTCTAGCCAACAACAACAACAAAAAAAAGTGACAAATGTCAGGTATGTGGTTCAGGGTGTGGGGGGGGAAATGTTAATTGAAAAATGAACGCAGCTGAAAATGCAATGTTTTCCAGCTAATAAGCATTCAAGGTCAATGGTTAAAATTGAGAGGTATTCTGCCAGCAAGTTTAGCTCACCTGTATGTTCTACAACGTACCCAGGCAGCAATATGTCAAGCTGGGCATTTAAGAAAAGCAGGAATTAAAAAAACAACCCACAGAAGAATTGGTCAATGTTATCAGAATATACTTTGGAACATTTGCCTAATAGGCTTATACCTACAGTATCTGGCTCCTGTAGGCATCTGATGATGCTAGCACCTGTATTAGTACCACTGGGGGGGGGAATATCTAGACAACAGAGATTAAACAGAAGTCCAACAACATAATATGCTGAAGCATTAATTATTTTGTATACATATTGCCCAAGACTACAGACAGCCTGAAATGATAGCTCCTGAAGACTAAGCTGCCCATTCCTCAAGCACACAGATCTGCGGATGGCAGGACAGCTTTAGGAAGAGAAGGAGCTTGGCCCAGCTCCTCTGGGTGAAACCACCACAGAACGGGCCAGCACAGGGAAACCCTTCCCAGCAACATCACCTCTCAGAGCCTCTGCCTCTCCAGTCATCAACAGCCAGGATCAGCCACACCCAGACCTCTAGAAACAACCCTTAAAGGTTTTCTGTGCTGGCTTTCAGGGTTTTACCCCTGAGAGCAGCACAAGACGGAGAGCACTGCCACCACAGTGCTGTTGATGGAGCGGCAGGGAGCAGCCAGCTCCAGCCTGGGTACTTTTATTCCTGGGTCACAGAAATCATCTGCCCACCCTCAAGCAAGGATCTAGATAAAAACACCGCCCTGCACAAACCGAGCCGTTACACAAGTGCCCAAGCTGGGAGGAACATTTATTTCTCTCCTAAACGTAGTCATGACAACCACATCTTCATTTAAGATATGAACAGGAAGAGGTCATGAGGCACTTGTCATGCAGGGATAAAAAAACCCCACACCTCGAGTGCACACAGGAGGGTAAGTTTTGTTGGATGCCATCTGCGATTCAAGAAAACTGACATCCTAACATGACAGGCACACCCCCCCTCAAAACAGCCCCAGCATCTCAGAGCAACTACTGCAAAACCCTCCAGCCTTACCAAGCAGCAAACTTCTGGAGGGTTTCTCTGCTAAAGAAATACCTATGACAGACTCGAGTGCACTACCTCACTTTCAGAAGGTACAATTAAAGTACTTCTTGTTTACCTTGAAACAAGCTACAAAACTATCAGAAAGTGATACTTACTGCAGAAGCCATGACAAAAAAAACCCAAAACAAAAAACAATCAGCTTCCTTTTCAAGCTTGTATCTTTCCCTCTTTGGCAACTCAAAGCTTCCTCCCCCGCCCCTGCCTACTCTGAGCAGGGCCATCCCTGGAGGGATTTGAAAGACATGTAGTGACATGGTTTAGTGGTGGACTTGGCAGCATCAGGTTTACAGTTGGACTCAATGATCTTAAAGCTCTTTTCCAATCTAAATGATTCTGGGATTCTCTGTGTCAAGAGCTCCGGTGCCATCTATACAAGATGGCCACGACCATCATTCCTACAGGTCTGAACAAAGGCAGGAATGTTGGTTCATCCCATTTCTTCCGAAGTTTTTCTTTTATTTAAAACACACCGAGCCATGTCTCGCAGTATGTATGGCATGCCTGGAAACAGCACAGCCCTAGAAAGCCAATGGCAGCTGCAGCGGAGCTATTTTAGTCAATCACGTTTTTATTTCCCAAGAAATAAGAGAAATACTCGTGGGTAAATTCCTCCTTCTTCCTTCCCCGCAGTTACCTTTGTTTTGTGGCTACCTGGGTATTTTTGTACTAAACCAGGTTACCTCTTCCTTGCTGTGAGCCCTTTCAAAAACACTTAGCAGCCTGCAAATTAATATACACCTTAGTATAATCCAGCAATAATATGAGAGGAGGAATTGGGGGACCTCATGCCACGCAGAATTAGCTCAGGCTGGCTGCGGCCATGGGGCACAAGTGCATTACTCCTATTTCTTACAGCAGATTCAGGAGCATCTTCTCAGATGCATTTAATTGTCAGAGGGAAAGAATACACAGAAAGACAGTCTTGTCAGTTGAATGATTCTGAAATAAACTAGAGACACACCATCCCTTGGAAATTGAGTTGGTTCTGTTAGGAGAGTGTTACTGTTGTATTCATTTTGGTATTAAGTGTATTCAGACTCTAGTCCAGCCTTTGCTCAGCCAATTTTTACGATCTTTGACATCTGTTTAAAATTATTTAAACATATGTTTAATGTTGTTTCCCTGTGACCATAATAAAAAGGATCCTGACGGTCAGAGAAGAACTGTCAGACACAGGAAAACATTTCGGAAAAGGGAGAGAAGTGGTCCTTTCGGTTCTAGTCACACTGCGCTACCCTCAGCAATCAAGGACAACAGGCAAAATAGCAGGAGACAGGATGAGGTTTTGCAGTTAATAGCAGCTTAAGTGCACACCCTAACCATTTATCTGGGCTTCATTACCCTTGTGCATGCATACGCGTGCTTGTAAGGGGAGCCTAAAAATAATTCTGTTGGTTTGTACGTACAGGGCCCGAGCCGGTGATGCTGAAGTCACGGTCGGTTTTGACCCCTCAGGTGCACTGGCTCAAAGCTACAGAGCCTGTGTACGTCTCAAATGTACAGGAAGCTTCCCACCCAGTTTGGCTGAGCAGGCACAAAAACACTAAGCAGACATCTCAAAAGTAGCTACACAGCCTTCCCCTCTACCTAACTTCCCATTTTATTTTTGTTTATAGAAAACATTCCCAGTGCCTTTCGAAGACAGACTGATACATTTCCCCTGTAAAAATGCGTAACTATAATCAGCAGCTCGGCAGGGGAGAGTTTGCATCATCCTCTGACAGACGCCAACAAGCAGGATGTCCCCATGCAGAAGCCACTCCAACCATCGCTGCCTCTGCTGAGGCACAGGAAGGCAATCAGGTGCGAGCGGGCAGTGAGCTGGCATCCCAGGCAGACACAGCCACGCACCGAGCCACTTCCTTGCCTTTAAAAGGAAGGAAGAGAAGGGAGTTAGCTACAGAGACAACCTGCAGGCCTGCGGGCACTCAGCTGGCATGGCAAACCCAGAAATAAGATGTAGACACTACAGAAACTTAGATTGTTCCAAAATTATTTTCCCAAAGCTAACTCACGGAATTTTACCTTGGAAAATATTTCAAGATACTTTACCCTCTCAACAGAGCGCTAACAGGAGCAATTGTCTGTGTGTGCTGCCCAGAACCATCAGTGAAACCCCTGAAGATTAAAAAGTGCACTCAGCAGAACTTTGACTAACAGGCTTTCTCTTGAAAAGTTTGCAATGCAAGTGGCAAACAAGCAGTTCTTAAGAAACCAAGTTACTCGGTGAAAGTGTGAAGAGTAAACTGTACAAACACTGCAGGGAGTGCAGTGGCAGGAAGCACCCTGTACCTGCTGGTTACTCGGAGGACAGGAGAGATGGGTCCAGGCAACAACGACTGCTCAAAAAGCAGCCGCAGAAGTCAAAACCCAACCGATGCTTTCACCCTTAGAGTCTGGCAAAGAGGAAAGGAGACTCATGAAGAGGGAAGGGCAACGCAAAATACAGAGAGGAATGAAAAGCTGCAACAAGCAGGTTTCCTCGAACATCGCCCAAGTGGCACAGCAAGGATTTCATGTCCTGTCCCATGTGCAGAGCAAGGCTCAAGGTGTCAGTGCGACTCACACTTGAAAGTCTCTGGCCACGCACTTGCTGAAGCACTTGTCTTCTGCTCCTTCTGACCTCTGGCTTAAATGCAAAGGCTTTTATCACATACAACTGCCCCCTCACATAATATAAAATACTAACACTTATCCAAATGGAAAAGGTACAAACAATAAACTGTATGGGGAACAACACAGCAACAACACTTAGGATTGGGAAAAAAATATGTTTGAAATATGTATGAAAAAAAAATGCTTCCTGTCATCAACACTCACTGCAGAGATGGTAAAAAAAAAGAAAAAAAGGAAAAAAAGAATGGATAGAAGTTAAGTTTTAGAGTAAGGTTTGTAATATTTCTATATGACAACTGAACTATTTGGAACATCAAGACATTAACAACCGTACAGACACACCACTACTGACCAAGATTACAATCCTCAGCATTTAAAATGAGTTTTATGAATTACCTTGGGTTGTTTTCAGCTGAACCTTTAGTCATTCAAAAATGGCTAGTGTGGGCTTACTGAAGAAAGGAAGGCCTGGAAGAAATTCATGCAGAAACAAATGATGGCAGAATACACTTCTGGTGGTTAAATGATTTAAGGGTTTCTTGTAGCCCGACTGATGAGCTAGCAATTAGCATCACTGGAAGCAAATTCAAGTAACCTACACTAATACTAAACTCTTAAACTAAGTTCTCCTGCTGAAGGAGTGAATGCAGCCACAAGCACCCCTCTCTTTGAAGGATTAAGCATAGCAACACCTTAGCACCTTTCAGCTATATCAAAAAAAGAAACAATAATGAACATCTGTCTGTCTTCAAAACCTGCACAAGAAAGGGTGTGATTGATTTCTCATCTGTCCGAGTGCTCCAAGGTGCAGCTGGTAAGAGAGACCAAGAATGGAGGCGAGGAAGAAACAGGTTACTTAAGAGAAACACGTGTTTAAACTCTCATAGTGGGCGTTCTCTACACAAAGCTTTCCTCACGGAGCAAGAAAGTCAGGGATCCAGAGGAAAGCACACACTACAAAAATTCCAGCGACAGGCAGAGGAGACAGCTCTGGGTTTCAGAGTCAGACTTCCCTAAGCATCACAACCAAGAACAGAATCAGACTTCACACACAGTGTACAAAAACCAGCCCATGCTCACAGCAGCCCAGGCCACAACTGCTGCACGTACACGTGCTACACGGTGTCCTAGGGATGGTAATTGTCACTGCAGGAGGCTGCAAGCACACGGACAGCTCTGGCCTCGGGTGTTGAAGAAAATGGTTTCCTGAATTGCTGCAAGTTATCACTGCCACAATTACCTCCATCCTCAAGAGCAAAAGGAAAAAACAGGAGCCAGCTCCTGCAGCCTCAGCGAGTCTGAGCACAGGCAAGAGTTGTTACGGGAATGCACATCTTCCCAGGCACAGCATTCTTTGCCCCAGATTCACTTCTGGTTTACCTGGATCTGTCCATAAACACGTGGGGCCGCTGGTACTGTGTCTCTTTTAGTTAGGGGTAGGCCAGCCTGGGGAAGGGAAGGTACTCTTCAAACCTGATGTAGATGAAAAGTACACCTTGGCCTAAAGAACAGAGAGCTGCTGCTGCAGGCTGCACAGCCCCAGTGCCTTGGTTACAAGTGCTGGGGCTGCATGGTGGAAAGGCTCTGGCGGCAATGGCGACGAACACACAGCACCAGGCACATGTAAACTTCTGCGCTCTTAAGAGGAAGCACCACAGCCAGCTGCGAACACATCCTCCCCCAGAATCTCAAAAGTGAAAGAAAAAGATCTGGGGAAGAAAAAGGAGAAAAAAAAGAAACAGACCGAGCAGAGTAAATACAGGGATATCCCTTTTGAAACGACAGCAGGCACACTGTCACAAAGAAAAACTGTCGTACACAGCCTGACCAGGAATCACCACGAGCATCCGCCAATATTCTGAGCGACCCCCAAAAAGCAGGTACACTGCAGGGGCAGAACAGCAGCTCTAAAAAGCCTCAGCCCTCAGTTCAGAGTGTCCTCAGAAGAGGAGAGAGAATGCTAAGAGCCTATCAGTTTTTGTAGCAGTACCGACTTAATCAAGACACGACACACTTGACTTAAATCTGTTTGGACTTTCACTGCTGCTGCTGAAGCAAAATCCTTGCTGCAAGATTGCAGCAAAGGTTTAAAAACCCTGAAGGCAGTAAATTCAAGGGCTTCATTACACATGTAAAAAGCACTGAAATGGCACCATTTCAGTCTTCAGTAGCATATGTATTTTTAATATTAATGCTAGTGCTTGCCATTTGGATTTTTTAATACACAGATCCTACCTGAATCTCCTTATTTATGAGACTCGGTTTGTGCGCCACAGGGTAGCGAAGCCTCACGGCGTAAAACATTTCCTTTGCCAGTCTTAAGCATCACATCTGAAGATGAGGATCTTTGAGGGACACGTCAGGAGGTAGCCCATAAATACTGCCTTCTGTTACGTGTGAAAACGCATCCTAGACTGTGCTTGGTAACAAGCTACCGCTTTGACTTCAGAAGCAGGTTTATCCTTCCTTGCAAAACTCTTCTCAACATGCTATGGAGTAGCTTTGTGCACGTGGAAGATTTCCTTAGAAGAGCATAAACGGACTGTGAGGGAGGCTTGTGATGGCTAAGGAAGGGGTATTTGGAGAGGGGCCGGCTGCAGACAAGTCCTTCTGACCGCAACAGGAAGGTCTGAGGTTCGCAGGACACCCACGCTGCAGATCACAGGCAGACCACGTTAAATTAAAAATAGCCGATTAAAGCACGCAAATTGTGTAACAGTTGGTAAAGTATGTGGATAAATCAGGATGTGGGAGCCATAATATCAATATACTAAGTAATTTTAAATGCTTTTAACTACCGACGATAAGAAACACTTTATTAATACTGATTACAGCTGTCTACCCATTACTAAATTTAACACCATCTAAGGGCTTAAAACTATGTTTTTTCCCAGTAGCCTGCGAACAACCACGACAGCCAAACCGAAACAGGCGCTTCCTAAGCGAAAAGAGGCAAGGGGGAAAATAACGCGTACGGTCTGGCACAGCAGCGAAGCACCAGAGAAATCCCGAGGAAGGATCAGCACAGCCGAGAGGCCTTTCGAAACGAGCCAAGATCCCGCCCCGCCGACAGGAGATGTCAGGATCTCACCGAAGACCGCGGGGTGACGGCGGCACGCCCAGCTGGGCGGCGGGGCACGGGCGAGAGCCCGCGGCGAGCAGCGCCCGGACCGGACCGGCCCCGCTGCCCCGGCCACGGTCGGCCCGCACACGCCTCCTGCGCGGGCAGAGACAATGTCCGCGGGAGGGGAGCAGAAGCGCATCTGCGGCGGCTCGGCGGGCAGCCCGGCACCGCACGGCGAGCGGCGGCGCCCCCGAGGAATAGGGGAACCGCACCGCTGCCGCTGCCGCCTCCGCCCCGGGCCCCACCGAGCCCCCGGCTGAGCGGACGGGCCTCCCCCCAGCGGCTCGGCCGCCCCGCACAACGCCGAGCCGAGGCGCGCTGCCGCGGCAGGCTGAGGCTGAGGGAGAGCCCGCTGCCCCGCTGCCGCCCGCCCCACGGCGCCCACCTGGTCGGCCAGCTTGAGCACCGCCATCCTCCGCCGCTCCTCCCGCGCACATGCAGCTCCTGCGACGGGCGGCGAGCGCGCCCCACGACCGGCGCTGCTGCAGCTGCGGCGGCGGCTCCGC
>WUAM01000395.1:12738649-12767905 GCA_024336885.1 Actenoides hombroni
GCCTTTGTTCGCGCCGGCGGCCGCTGCCTGCGCGGAGCGGAGCGCAGAGGCCGCCCGGGGGCTCTCGGCTCCCCCCAGCCCCGCCGGGCCGCGCGGGGAGCGGCAGCCGGGGTGAGGAGGAGGGGCGGTGCCGCCGGACCGGGCCTGCCCCGCCACCCGAACCCGCCCCGAGCCCCGGGGGGCGGCCCTGACCGGCGGCCTGGCGGCGGTCGGGGGTCCCCGGGGGCGCGTGCCGCGGGCGGGACCCGGCTGCTGCCTGTCGGGAGAGGGCGAGAGCCGGAGCCTCAGCGCCCTCAGCCCCGTCGGACAGGCTCCCTCAGCGGCAGGCAGCGATACCAGCGCCCCGCTGCAGGGCGGGCTGCCCCGAGGGGCGTCAGGCTCGGAGCAGGCACTCGGCCTCCCTCCGCTGAGGGCTGCAGCCCCGCTTTGGTCCCCCCCCCGCAGAGGAAAGCTGCGAACGTGCTATTCCAAACCCCGGTAAAAGGGGAGGCCGAGGCCTTTGCCCTTCGCTTTTTTCCACACCGAGGAACTCTTCGTCAAATCCCAGCAAACAGGCACAACTGTCAAGAGTCTTTTTGGGGGTTGTTTCTCGGTTTGTTTGGTTTTTTACCTTTTCGGATTATACGCGTTTAACAGTTGCCTTGCAAGAACTCCTGACAACTCCAAGTCTTTTCATACTCAGTATATTATTTCCCTTTTCAAGGACTAGCACATAAGATTAGGCGTACTACTTTTTAAACAAGCAAGCAAACGATCCCCACGGTCCCTGCCCTGTGCTGCAAAAGAAAATGAGCATCATCCTGTCAAGCTGACCTGGGGGAAACTTCAGTTCCATCCTCAGCTCTGGCTGTCACTGTGACTCGAGCACCAAAGCAAGACCGCACTTCCACCTACAGAAGGGAGTAAAAAAAAAAATACAAAAAGCAGCATGAAGGGGTAAATTCTTTCTTACCCCTCAGAGTGATGAGGGGAATCCTTGGAGCGTGTGATTTGATTAAAATCATTGGCACAAGGCACAGCAACAGGAGTTATAAAGACACTGAAGGCAATGAGGGTAATTACGTTTTTTCCAAGGACATATAACTGAAGAGCAAAGGATTGAAGATGCCCTCTTCCCCTCCTCGGTGTTTTGTACAAGGAGGTCAGCTCTTTCCCCACAAGTTACATGCTGCTGTAACAAGTTCCCTGCAACACATCCCATACGACTGTGATTTATGACATGTCAGCCCTTGAGTACAGAATGAGGTGACTTTAAGTAGTTTAAAAAAAAAAAAAGGGAAGTGTCTTCTATGGAAGAAAACCAATCCAAGAAGGAAACAGATGCTGGTTTCAGGCTCATGAGGCATCATTATAAACGAGGATTAAAAATAACATACAGGTTACGACACATTTTGACTCCATCTATTTTAAAGGGGTCTTAATGGAAAAAAGTGTCAATATAATTCAGTCTTTTAAAGAAAAAAGAGAAAAGCGGCAAGAGAGGATCTAACACCTGTTAAGAATCCATGAACTCGGGTAGTTTTTTTCACCCCTTATGGCCTTCTTCACACCAGAGCACATAGGAGCATTACGCCGGCATCAGATTTGCTCTGTGTCAAACCACGTGCTGAGAAGGGCGGCTGGCAGCCCCTGTGCTGCAGTACACCAGGGACCCGAGCCTTTCTGTGTCCCACATTCTGCTTTGCTCCCAGGCTCTCTCAAAACACATGCTCACCGCACAGAGGTCAGAAGTAAGCAGAAGTTAGCTTCAGCTGAGAGCAAGCGATAAAAGGAAGAGGGAGAATGGAGGGAATTTTCAGCGTTCTAAGGAAAGGTCTGTTGTTTTTCCATTGTAAAGGGCTGCTTCCAAGGACTCCGCATTTGCCACAGCATTCTCCCTGCAGTTAAACTTGGTGGATCCATAAGGAAAGTGATTTTTCAGATTTCCTCTGTGCTCCCCTCACTTTCTGACCCAAGAATCCCGTACAAATCATTGTGCCTTCTCTAGGATCGCCGACAATCTGCCAGGGAGATAAGAGTATGTCATCTGAATGGAAAGCTGCTGATGCAGAAGCCCAGTTCCTTGGGAGCAAATAACTGGGCTACCATGCAAACTAGTGTTTAAACATTTTCCTGAACTTTTCTGTTCCCCAAAACCACAGTCTCGTGCCAGCTTCTCTTTCCCAGGTGCCACAGGATGGTGTCTGGGACAACCAACCATCTACAGTGCAGCACCTTGGAAAGGTCCCCCTGGGGCGTGCAGAACAACAAAAAGTGTTCACATCCCGTATAGATGGGCAGCACTCTGTTTAGAGATGTCCTTACAATTGCATTTACACTATCCATTTCAAGTGCCATTCGTGTGAGCTGCCAAGATTAGTCACAGTGCTACAATCAACACAATCACAGTAAAGGGGTACAGGATTTCTCTACAAGTACAATGTCCTCCTCTCCTGTTCACAAAACAGCACACAACTACGTTACAGGCCTCTGACTTAGCATGCAGAATCAACTCTCTTTTCTGAGCTATTTTAGTCAACAACTTAGCCCCAGCTGGTGTGTACCTGTAATTTCATAGCATTTTTGATTGAAACAAGGCAGTATGCTCAGCTGTCTTTTCAAGGAAGAACAGGCACAAAGACATGAGCGTCCAGAGCTAATTTTTCAAGTAATGGTCATACCTGTAACTTAGACCTGTAGCATTATGTTGACTTTCCAGAGACATTAACAAGTATCACCAAAGAGGGGTGCAACAGCCTTAATGACAATAGGCTTGAGCTCGCCAGATATTGTCATCTTGGATTAAAGCTGTATTTGGAAAGGAAAAAGCCCTAGGGCTACACTGGGCCTCTGATAGGGAAGTGGAAAGAAACCCTCTAAGGATGTCTGCTGCATTTGTTCCTTACTGACCTATGCCTAATCCTAAAAGGACACTCTGCATCTGGCTGAGCTCTTCTATGAAACACAAACATACAACCCCTTTGCATATTTTTAAAAGCAAAATTAGAACATGAAGCCTTGAACTTCAGCACTTCAGCAATTTCTGGCTAATGGCAAGGACAAACAGAACTACCCCAAATATTCTGAAGCTGCCTATACTGAGATTTCTTGATCTTCTGGCCACAACACAACAGGGCTCTGTAGGATACTGGCCCACTAGAACAGGCCTCTGCCTTTTTTTTTCTTTTTTTTTTTTTCCATCCCCAGAAAAAACAAAGTTCCTTCAGTTCCATCTGAAACCGGATGAACACCATTTGCAGTCATACTGGCAGTTGTATGTGCACGAGACACTTCCTCATTCAGATTGTGTGTTGGGAAAGCACTTAGCACTCTTATACCCACTTGGGCTCAACAAAACTCTCAGGCATGCTTAGATTTAAGCACGTGACTTCAACAGAACTTCAGCATCATCATAAACGATCTGCCCTTTGGTGAGATCACACACGCCACTTTCACGTTGTACAATACTGCAAGTCTTGGTTTGGGCACTGACTTAGGACCTGAGAGACTCACTCTCAATCTTTTTTTGTGCCACAGTTGCTCCTGCACGGTCCTGGATGAACAAGCTGGTCCCATGGTGCCTGGCGCCCTGCTTGTACAAGGAAACCCTCCCACTCTGCTGGGTATGGCACTCTGACACGGCTGGGGAAGGGTCTCAGGAAAAGGCCACTGCTCTGCCAACACAGAGTCAGCATTAGTCTCCCCATGCAGTAACAGGAAAACAGTATCTGGGAGCTGCACCAGGGGAAAGGAAAGCAACCTCATTGAAATAAATCCATTTGCACTGTACTTAAATGCTACAGAGAATTGGGACATGAGTGGGAAGTGGGAACCAGACCAAGCACGGGAGCAAGGTCAGGAGTTCTCCCCGCATCACTGTTCCTCCTGCAGCAATACAAACATGTCTGCAAACTATCTGCTGGATTCCCCACAAGCACTCCTACATCTCAGACAGACAGATCTCTGCATTACTCTGGTGTTTCCGCAGCCCAACAGGATGTGGTCACTTTAAGGCAGCCAAAAGTCTGCACCACCACCCTCCTGCCTGCTCCTACTCTGCCTGCACGGCTGAGCAGCAGAGGCAGGGCTCAGCTCTGTTATGCTCTCCAAAGTCAGGTCTGCTGCTGTATTTAAGCAGGATGATCGCTCACAGATGGAGGGTGCAATTGTTCCTAGATGTGCGTTTGGCTCCTGCCTTGTGAAGAACAACAAAGCAAACACAGCCAGCATAGTCCTTAGCAGTGCCTATTTGCCCCTGTTGAGCACTAGTGAAAGAAGGGACCGATGGCAGAAGATGTATTTGTTATCTCTAACCATTTCTGATGACTTCAGATACCTAGCATACCTCTGGTCTCTACCTGTGGTTTATCCTCTAACAGCAGCACATGAACATCCTGCTGACAGAGTGGGGGTGAGATCAGAGTGATGTATAAGCATCACTCTTAGACTGCAGTGGTGGAAACAAGCGAAAACATAAAGAGCGGTGTGAATTTGAAATCGAAGGGCAAACACAGGCCACAGCAGAAGACTGGGCAAGCAGAACACCAGATAGTTAACTACCAACTTCCCTTTCTGCACTGCTACAGCACACAGGGTGACTGCGGGGTGGTCATCTTGAAAATGCTTCAAGCTGCCTGTCATTGCCCTCTCCAATTCTTCTCCCTTCTGTTTTGCTATTATTTATTTTCACAAGGCAGAATTTATTTTATTTTTTTTTTCCTGAGGACAATTCTTTTTATCTCATTAAATTATTTTTCCTCCTAGATTTACTTGGTTAGTATTTACACAGGGGGGATCAAACAAAATGAATCAATCCACTGATAAGGGCAGAGAGAGGACCAGACCTTAGCAGCACCTCCTCTTATCCAGACACACACCTCCTCTCATTTCAAATACTTCTTTAGTATACTTCTGCAGCCATGTAGCTAATGCACAGGGAGGCTTACACATATGACACACTGGAAACTGTGAATTCCATGCTGAAATCATAATTATTGCAGCCTTCTGCTGTGTTAACCAAAAAGAAACAAACACTCCCCCAGATGTTAAGGTGTTCTTATAGTTGGTCTTAGCTAGCACCTCTCTTGCAGATGTCCACGTAACCATACTACGCATTGAAAACAGGGGAAGAATTAGGGCAGATAAGGACTAGACAGGATAAGATTGGTCAAGTCCTTTCTGGTTACACCAGTCTAGAAACGCATCTCTGCAGAACAGGAAGATTCTCCTGGCAGTGGTAAGCATTAGGCTCACCCCGATTCTTCAACCAGTACGTTAGTGGCCTGTGCAAATACATACCTGTCTTCACCATCCACGACAAGAGACTGCAAACATTTCCAGCCATTTGCCACACAGTCCAGTGCTCCATCTAGAAACAAGGTAAGTCAAAAGGACACGTTGATTTCCACGGGCTTTGGACAAAGTTTCACATGATGCAGTGAGGACAGGACAAAGGGGAAGAAAACTCCTACACTTTTTGCTGCCTTGTATTGCATAAAGGGAGCCGGAGAGATCTGGATTATTTTGTTGTTTGTTTAGGATTTTTACTTTTATCTCCTGACCTCTTTTCTGGAAAATACCAGGTTATCTGATTCTGCTTTAAATTTTCCAACAGACAAAACACCCCAAACCTCCCCCCAAAATACAACATGCAACCTTAAAAACAAAACAAACCCCTGACAAAACAAAACAAAACACCGTAGGGACCTGCTGTCCTAGCTGAAATCTGAACTTTGTACCAAAACAGACACTCTGTACCTACTGGTGCTAAGGTAGCAGAGTTAGAAGAAGAAGAAACGGGGGCAGGGGTGAAAGGGAATGAGTAAACCAAGTTAATGAAAGTTCAGTTTTTGAATTTTCTGTTCTCAGTCCTATTCCATTTATGGGTATACACAATATCTTAAATATCCTGTGTCATTAATCTCCTATGCCATTAATCTTCCAGGAAAAACATGGAGGGAAGGCAGAAGGCATAAGGAAAAGTGTGTGTAGGGCTTTCTTGTTCACAGTGCAAGTATATATGAGTTTAAAGTATTAAAGTCCTACCCATCTCCACCACAACACACCACCCCCAACTCAGGCCAACAGTCTCTGGACTTAAAAAGCCGTATCTTCCAGTACTCATTGTCTGAAGTGATTCATCAGCTTTGAAGTATTCTTTTTTTCATCTAAATCCTCCTTTTTCACTGACTTACATTTTGAAGTATGCCTGACCTTTAAAGAATTTAGCAAGTGGTCTCCAGCAGGTAGGATTCCTGTTACACTGAAACATCCTGTGTGCCCCTCTGAGTGCAACATCAGGTAAGGGTACAAGTTCTACTTATCCAGTAAGTGACACTCACTAGAAAGATAAAACTGATAGTTAAAACAGACACTACACAAACCTCTCTTTATACACTCACTTCACACAAATAAACTACAGCAACTAGTTATTTGTAATCCCTATCTTTGAAGTCTCCTTTTTACTTTTACCCTCAAGAACAAATTAATTGAACCATTGTGCTACTATAAAATATCAGAAAATATCAAGACATCATCATTATTTGAATATAAGATCTTACGTCCTTGGTCTTTTTACTTCTCATTACCTGCATAACCTTCACTTCTGTCTGGCATTAGAGACGGCTGATGTGACACCAGTGGATGCAAACCAGCAATGCTGAAAGCTAGCAGCCAAAACAGTGTAATTTTTGAAAGAAACAACCAGGTCGGTTGGCCAAGGTCGCAGCCTTGAAAGCAAGGAGCATTATATGAGCTGAGTTAGGTAGGAACACATATCAATCCATTCTTGGTGTATAGAGAGGTAGAAAGGACCTATGCCCGAGCTTCTGCCAGGACCTAACGAGTGCAACACCAGCTTTAAGACCCAGGTGAGATTTGGGACTGTTCTGCTAGCAAATTCTTTCTTCAAACTCAACTATATTTTTCACAGTGCCCAAAAAACAGCAAGGGATTTCATTTTTCAAGTCGCACAAAGAAAGAAATCCCGTCTCTGAAGCTGCGTATAATCAGAAGGGGTGTGAGAGCACACAGTGACTAACATGCAGTTGGCCACCAAGGAGGGAGCATCGCTGTGGCAGTTTTCTCTCTGATGTCAGGGTTTAGCTCATAATCCAAAGGGAGGTCTTTTGCCTTCCATCAGAGAAGTTAGGTTGCCAAGAGCTCTGTGACAGAGTGTCAGTAACGTCTTTGGAGGAATATCACAAGTCCAAAATAGGTTCAGATCTGCTGGATGAAACCTATGGAAAACAAATCAGCCAAACAGACTGTAGTCCAAGTTGCTTTACGGTTAAATACAAGACATGCTATGCAGGATTATCTATTCGCTTACAAAAAGGGACCGCTAGACTAGAGCTTTGCAGAATGCAGGTCTGTGAAGTAAACCAACTAAAACATCCAAATACACTCAAATACAGATGAGAATTTTTTATTTGTTTTCAGGGGAACAAAGGGTACATATATTATGGCACTGGTTTACCTCAAGCTAACTGGATTATCACAGGCCATGCTAAAACTGATAGATGTCCTAATTCTTCCTAGAAGATAGATAAGAATCAGCCACTATAAACCCTTTTGCTGTAGCAATACTTGGAAACAGCAGAGAACCAATATTCATGGTCACAGGCCATAGCCTGGAAGCTTGTCTGCAAACTGAAGGAGGGGAATGGGGCTCAGCTCCATGCATCTATAAAAGACAGAAAGCCAGAAGAATAGCCAGCATAGCTCTGAAAATAAGCAGGAACACCGAGCTCTTTGGGGCAAAGAATCAACGGGAGGAGAAGACTTGGGAAGAGTTTGTTCTGCATTCAGAAACAAAACCATCTAGACTCTCCTGCAAATTTAAAACAAGATCATGTGTCACAGATGAATCACAGAAGTTTCTTGTTCTTCTGTCAGAAAATAATTCCGCCAACCCAAATTCATTCTGCCACTCACACAATAAAAGAAAACAGTGTTTTGCTTCTAACGTTTCTAGTGCCTGGTCCAACTGCAGTTTGTACCCCAATGGTACTAGCTGCTACACAGGCTGAAGAGGACAAAGTTCCTCCCCTGCTAGAGCACAAACCTTTGGAACACGAGGACAAAGAAAACCCAGCACCCCAGTTATCTTAGTTTAGTTTTACTAAATTTTACCTTACATGCTACCTAACTGCTACAGAGACTTGTATTTACAGAGAGCATTCATGCTGAAGTGGGTGGTGGTGGTTGTTCAGATTACACATTCTGAGATGGTTTATTCCTCGTTCTCACTAATTCCTTGCTAAAACCTGGGATTTTACTTTTTTTCAGTGGTTTATACTGTAAGCCTGAGGGAGGAAAAATCCATTTTTCTTTCAGTGCTTCAGTTAAAGAAGGAAATAAGTAACATGAGCCATGAAAGGACTTTGATCCAGAACTAGGGAATGTAAATGCTTTACAGATGCCAAACAAGGATGTTTCCAAAGAAAAAGAAAACAAAGCCTTCTCTACCCCAACCCCTATTCATTTCCAAACAAGGTAATGGAAGGAGAATTTAGTAAGATTTTGATGGAAGCTCCATTTCTCCAAGAGGTTGTTCTGTTTCTAATAATTACATACATTAGTCAGAATAAACAACTGATTGTTTTGACAGGGGCTTGTTGTGCTCCTAGGAGGGGAAAAAAATGAATTTCTTTAAATCAGGAGTATCTCAAGGCTCTACAGCAACTGGAGAGAAACAGGGTAGAGAAGCAGGAATCCGTCCTTAACTGCAATGAGGTTGGTGAAATTACAATGACCTTCCTGATGGCACAATGCATCCCAGGAAAGGCCACAGCATGTACTGACACAGGAGAAGCCCATGTAGAAAGCTCCACAAAGATCCTGCCATTGACTGGTTTTATTTGTACTGGATTTCTGGCCAGCACATGACCTTGCCCTGACCTACAAACATCAACATCAGTTCATCTTGCATGTTCTTTACCAAAACCCAGCCTCTATAGGTAAGAATTGCTGAGAGTCTTCAATGAACAAATGAAAAAGATCCAATAGGCTAAAATATGAAGGATTTTTCAACAAAAGTCTGCTTTCCCCTCTAGAAATGAGGGGCTCGCCCTCTGTATATGTGAGTTGGAACAGGGTATGTGAAAGGAAAGTCATGACTCCAAGATTGAGTAACTCTGTTGCAGCCTATTCAAAATCCCTTTGAAATGGATTTGTCTTTCACTGCAGAAGCCTTTTAGAGCTCACCCTGCTACATATTTGTAAAAAATAAGGTGAAGTAACCTTTACATATGCAGAATACAGTTGTTGTAAGTTCTCTTGGCACTGTATATTCTTAAGAATGCGTTCTGCACTATGCATTGACCTAGCAATAGATGGAATAAATAATGCTCAAGACACCTGCCTGGTCCCAAGATAAAAATCTATGGATTCAGCCCAGATAGATGGGCCCTGCACTTGCATGATGCCTCAAGGACATGTGTAAGATTCTGCATGAGTGCAGATGTCTTCCCTGATCCTCTTGCAAGATCAGAAGACTGGGTCAATGGCTGTGCTCCAGATAATGTCACTGTTAACATCTCTAGACATAATCACACATACAGCTACGAGAATAAAGCGGGTCAGAAATGAGCTTCTAAGCTTACGGTACAAGCTGCCTTACTCCCCTCTAATTCCTTAAATCCCAGAGCATAGTGAGAATGAAAAAACACCTTGCTGGCTGGAAAACAGCGCCATGAAGCAGCCAGTGTTCAGATATGGGTGATGAATGTTGGAGTTCATCTCTGGGGAAGGGCAAGGCAAGAGCTCATTCCATTATCTCTCAAAACAAAACTGTGCGAATGTATCAGGACACAACTTTTTTGACTGTTTACTTCACATCAAAAACAAATTTATGTTTGTGTACTAGTAATAATGATTTAATAATGCATTAACATCTTAACTCTGCTGCCCAGCTACAGCAGAAGCAACCACAACTTAAAATAAAGAACACGTTACAAATCACAGCCCTATCATGCAGCACTTCCTGGCAGGTTCTGCAGTTCCTTTAGCACAGGAAGCAGCGAGTTTCAGTACAGCATTTCAGCAATTCCCTGACTTTCTGTGTTGACTACACAGGAAACTAATCTTCCAAACAGTACGTTATGGATTCAAACCCACTTAACGTGGAAGTGGGGAGGAGGACACAGTCAGGGAGGCAGGAAAAGCTACACATGTATTACTAGAATTCTCCCCACTAAACAGCAACATGCTGAACCAATATGCCAAGTAGGACAGACCGGTTTTAATCACGACGGTCTGCAATTCAGTGTGAGACTCCTTACTAAGTCCTCCATGTCACACTGCTGATTTGTTAGCAGCTTACAATAGCTGACAGCAGGCTGTACTCTTCCTTTCCAGCATCAGGACAGATGGCCCCAGATCACTCCAGCAACTCAGCTTAGCTGATATGAAAAAAGCAACACTAAGAAGCATTCTTATCACAGCAACAAGACACAGCCAAGGCCTGGAAAGGAAAGGGAACCTGCCTCCTGAAGGATGGAAAGCATTGTTCTGCCATAGTAAGTAGCACCAGCTGGGCTCTCAGATGTCTTCCTGTGGGCAGACTGCTGGGGAGAATCCACACTCTAAACATGCCTTGCAATAATTTACCCCAGATGCAAGTAAACGTTTAAATTTTCAACAGCTAATAAATTGTGATATTTCTTAGACTGCTTGAATATGAGGAAGAACAAAACAGATCAATCCATTTCAATAACATTGGAAGAAGGAAGAGGAGGGGATCGCAAGCATCACCAGCACAGCACTCCCTCAATGCACGCAGACCTGGTGCTCAGGCCCAGGGAACTGGGTGGTCTGAAGTGACTGAAATATTTAGAGAGGATTTACCCGCTCAGTTGTGGCTTGCAGACCTACATCTCCTGGTCTCTTCAGAGGTCAGACTGTGGCACTCATTCCTGCAGGCCCTAAAACTAGCACTAAGTACATTGTTTCCCCAGTATAAAAGCCACCTTCCCACAGATACAACCTTGTAAAATACTGAGGTTAAAAGTGACAACTTTGAGGGACACATGGTAGTTAAAATTAAACAGAAAACCTCACAAAGTAACTACCCAATGTATACACAGATAAAGTGCAAAAGAACAGCAGATAAAATTAATAATCTGCATGGCAAATATTTTTTTCTCCTCCTCTCTTTCCGGGACCAATGCTTTTGCCAGTGCCTCTTCTATTCGGACAGCATCTCTTAGAAGAATCATAGGATGGTTCGGGATGGAAGGCCCCTTAAGACCACCTAGTTCCAACCCCATGGGCAGGGACACCTTCCACTGGATACCATGTAACAGGAAAATGATTCGGTTACAGCAGAAAGCCTAAGTAACGACAATATAAAAATTGAACAGATTAAACATGTTTGAAATAAGAAATTAAAAATAATTTCTCACCAGCTGAGGTGTTAAAAGAAGAACTGAACACAGTGAAGAGTTACAGCTTTTGTTTATCGGTGGAAAGAGCACACATTGCTAAGTGGGAGAATAAATAAAGGATTGCATGTGTTTACAGAGATGATTTGCAAGCAATGATAACAGAAATATCACAATCAGATGCATGTTAATTCCTTCGAGGGGGGGAGAACTACAATCCACAGCAGTAGAACTCCAGAGGCAGGTAACAAGGAGGCCCCAAGAAATACAAAGGAAGCAAGAACAGAGGTAAGACCTTTAACAGATGTGTCAGGAAATTCTGTGATAGTCGAACTGCACATGAAGTCTCAAAACATCTCCCAGATGGCAGTATCTGTATCACATAGGCATCCCTCACAGCAGGGCTGGCAAAGACCCTTTACTGGAGGCCTCTTCTCTGACATCGGAGAAAGCTTTATAAGCCTCACTTGAAAAGTGATTAAAATTGGATGCAATCCAAGCAACTAGTGATAAAAACTAAAATGAAAGGGTGGTGGTGGTTGGATTGTGTTCTTTTTTTGTTTGCTTGCGGGGAGGGTTGTTTTTGTTTTGGTTTGGGTTTTTTTATTATTTTCTTTAAATCACCACACACTATGCTACATGAAAAACAAGATTCTTGAAGGGTGGATGACTGTGGTACATGGCATTACATCATCACGAAGGACGTAGAGCTGGCAGCTGCCAAGCTGTCAGGAACAGCAGACTTGCATTTCTAACACCAAGAAAATAAACAGTGTATGAAAACATAGTAACTCCAAAACGTTTGTCCTGCAGGCCTGTCTCCAAGGACCCGAACACCCGAGAGCTACCGCAGCACAAAGCGCTATAGAAGGAAACTGGAACTGGCTATGGTACAAGGCAGCTTGTACCATAAGAAAAAGCAAGCTGCACTCAGGAGCATATATGCATTGTTTTGTTTGCACATGGACAAATAAATGCATATAAATAGGGGAAAATTATTATCTTCAGGCAGTGATTCAGAGAAAGATCTTAATAGATAAGCCACGCGAAGGCTCAGGCAATTCCTAATTACATCTTCCTACCAACAGTGAGCAAATGACACACATATGACTGCAGCTGATAATTAAATATCTTCGTGTCTGTAAACTCTGCAGGAATGTTCCACTAAAACCTTACAGAACAACAACATAATAAATAAGTAAATCCAAACAAAGAGTGGTGATGATTAGCAGGGAAGCCTTTTGGACAAAGAGGCACTTGCTCATTAAACTTACCAAGTCAAGAAGCCCATTCACATCTTCATCAGCATACCAGAGTAGAGTCAACAAAAACCTTGGGAAAAGGAAGATTGTTTCTTGTATGAATCTTGGTCAGCTGCTGTTCTAGGCCTACCATACTCTGTGTGTGGGTGGAAGAAAATTTCAAACAACATCCTGAAGCACAGTGTAAGTGCAGATAAGAAAAACTGTTCTTGGAAATATGCTACCTAATGAAGATAAACCAGGTTCTGAATAAGCTACTTGAATAAAGTACACTTTGCCTTAACACCAACGAGTTGTAGAATGTGTTTAACAACACACTAGTTCACACAGGCAGAAACACCTGTATCAAGCAAGGACCTCTAGCCTTAATTTAGACACTAAGCAGGAAGCCTAGTTTCTAGGAGGAGAATGCTGTGAGAGAAGCTTCTCAGCATCCACCTGAGAGAGCCTGTTCAGTCACGTGTGAATGAGTGTCCCACCATGGAAAAACCTGCGGCAACAGGGCCTCTGCTGCAGACCGCAGTCAGCTGGAGAAGTCTCTTCACACCTGTGGTCCAACACACTTCTCTAGCATCACCCGGGCAAACAGCAAAGCCCAGGACAGAGCCTGCCACCACGGGAGCCAACAGCTGCAGTTCTGTGGAGCTCTGGTAGCAATTACAACTGTACTGTTCAGGGGGTAACAAACTGACCCTACAGCTTGCCACTACAAAGGTGTGTTAACCTTTTTTTAGAGAACAAAACCAAGCTGATCTGTAAAGTGTATTGTCTCTAGGCTCTCTAAGCTTTAAATGAAAGCTGTACCTGAAAAAAAAACAAAACAAAAAACCAACCAACAAAAAAACCCAACCCTGTGGTTAAATGATAAATTGTCATTTTATTTTACAGATGCTTTACGCTAAATTTGTTACCACGGTTACATCTTTTACATTGAATAACTCAATAAGCAAGAAGGAATAAGAAACAATTACACCCTGCATTTTGCTTGGGGTTTTTTTTTTCTGTCAGGATGTTCTGTTTAGTTGGGGTTTTTTTTAAGGTACTGACTGACAAGACTGGTAGTATCATGTAACTGGTAGTAACATTAGGGCAATATTAACAGCAATATTTGTATGCAACTGAACGCCCAGTATATATTGCAGTGAGAAAAAATTTCTGCCTGCTCTTGCTGGCTATTATGTACCTTTCAGTGTAGTCAAAATTATCTTAGAACTTAGCGTTACAGAAATCTCTAGCTATATCTCAGCAGGGGTTTTAAGAAAAAAATCTATTCATTATCATGTTTATTCTGTGGGAATATAAGGTACACGTACAGAAATATCTGCAAGCCAGTGTAGAGAATAATTAAATGATTATGTATACATCTAACTTATTTGTATTAAGTGAGGAAATAGCCTTTTTTGAAGGCCATTTCTTTGGTCTTAAAAATTCAAACCCAAGCCACCTGGTTTTCATTTCCTGGCATATTCCTTCTGTCTCAGCTGCATACCGTGCTAAAAACAAAGGCTCCATTCTTTAATTGTGAATATCAGACGCCTTTAACCTTCATTCAGTTGCTAGTGACTTGGAATGTGAAAAAGCTAATATACAATATCCTCTTTTACTAGCTAAAATAATAAATGGCCAGTTCCATTCCTTTTATCAGCTGGGCTCAAGATCTGCAGATCCTTGGAGACCTAGACTTCAGCACAGGGGAAAAAATAAAAAAAAGAATCTATGGCTTTCGAGACTAAATCATTGTATTCGAACACAGTTCTGTTCCACTGGTTTGGATGACAAGCAGGGACTGAAGGTCAGCATTTCTAAATTTACCTAAGAAAAGGCTGAAAATCAGTCACCTCAGACCCTTGTCACCCTACAGTGGTTAACAGCCAGTCTCACCTGGTCTCAATCAAAAGCCAGGAATGACTGACAGCTTGTCTACTCAAAGGCTCGTATCCTCTATGGTTTCAATATAAAACCAGTACAGAGCAGTGAAAGATGGCATTCTTCAGTAAGAAACACAGAGGAAATGGTGGGGGGGAAATTACTTGTACAGCTCATTGAATCAGTTTATTAGCCAGCTCCATGCAGAACATGATTGCTAATAAAGCAAGGACATATTTACCTATGAATGGAAAGGAACAGTTAGATATTAAGGTGACTAAACAGTCTCCTGTTTGTGAAAGGAAGAGGAGATTTGAGACTGAATAAATAAATGGATGTAGACTCTGGAGAAGATGTTAAAAACAGGCAAGCAAACAAACAAAAACCCTCTTTTCATTGAGAAAGCAAGCTCTCACAAAACCTGAAACTCTAATTATGATCACTGTCACAAGGGGACACAGTAATTGACTGGAAACCCACCAGTTACAGTCTCGGGATAAACAGAACAAGTCCATTAATTTACTCCCTCATTCATTCACAGCTCATAAAACATTTGCTGCCGTTTTGCCTGCAAATAAAACAACTTAAGAGTAACTTCCAGAACATTTGGTCTGAGGCTTGCATTAGGAATGACTGCACGTAACTACATAGGGCAGAGGCAATCCTCAACCCAGTGGTGAACTGTATCTCTTACCCAGCCTTCTGGGAGGCCTTAACAAGCCACACAAGTTTCAAGGAGCACAACTGGGAGGGAAAGCACAGGGAAGGCTGCAGTTTAAACCATGCAGGCCAAAGGGAAAGCCAGCACTGGAGGCCAGGGGCACCAGAAATCTTTTCCAGTTGCTACTGGTAGTAAAGAAGGCTCTCCAGTATGCAGCATCACATTGATCTATAGATTGATATTTTGGATCACAGAGAGTCACATTTACCTCTTCCCTTTTTAATCAACTGGCAAAGGGTGAGAGTCTGCAGTTGGTTCACAGATGTACATTAAATAACAGGCAATCACTTTACTCACACATCAACACTTCCCACGTTTTGTGAAGAACCACAGATTGGAAAGCTGTTTCCCATCCCACCCCAGTGTATTAGTAACGAGGGTATTCATTACAGCAGCTTAAATAGAGGGAAAATATGTTGCTTAGCTTGGAGAAAAACGTGGAGGAGAATAATCAGCGTGATGCAACGCTGTCTGAAACTGGATTTCACAACAGTCATTGCACCAAAAGGTTTAAAAAGTGGCCTTAAGAGACAAACTTGTGAAAAGGAACAGAGAAAAAACTTGTACCATGTAATCTCTTGGAGTCACACGGATGTAAAATTGGTAAGGAAAACACTTTGGTTTGGTTTGTCTGTAGATACTGAACAGAATGTATGCCACAGTGACGACAAACATTCTTAATGTTTCTTACCACTTAGTGTTAGGACCATGCTGTTTATTACAGCCATACCAAGCTCCAACTTTTCTTAACACACGCATGTTAGGAGCTACCTCATTGTAAACCCTTTTGGGGAGAGTAGAATTCCCTTCATTGACCAGAAAAAAATTCTGAAAGCCTGTTTTGCTAATTTTTAAGGACTCTCACATGCAATTTTACTTTAAAATCATCACATCCATGCTTTGCTGCACAATTCTTTGAAATTCTGTAAAAACAAAAATAATCTCAAAATCTTATGCTGGACATCAAATTTCTGTTCATGTGAAAAAAATGCCACTCCTTAAACAATCTCAGAGTCTCCAAAACAATGTAAATGAACAATTATCTTACGTCTGTAATGACAATTGCCAATGCATTTCAGAGTTATTTGGAAACCTTTATTTACTAACTTAAAACTCCTCAACGCTGCCTCAAAGCAGGAAATCAGGCTGGAAGCTCTGTTGTGCTTTGGAATAAGCTTTCTACTGTTCCCTTTGAAGGTACAGACTAAACAGCATCACAGAACACCTAGGATTTCAGTAACTTCCTGGCATCCCATTTCCTTGTCTTGACAAGGAACATCTTGACAAGTGTACAGGTTTCGGTGCAGAGAATGAGGGGCAAGATGCAGCTTAGAGATAGGCCGTGGAAAAGTGAGGTGCAACCTCATTAATGTCTATAAATACATAAAGGGCAAGTGTCAGGAGGATGGAGCCAGGCTCTTCGCTGTTAAGTCCAATGATAGGACAAGGGGCCATGGGTGTAAGCAAGACCATAAGGGGTTCCACAGAAACAGAAGGAACAAACTTTTTCACTGCAAGGGTCACGGAACTCTGGTCAGAGGCTGCCCAGAGGGGTTGTGGAGTCTCCTATGGAGACATTTAAAACCCACCTGGACATGCTCCTATGTGACCTGCTCTAGGTGATCCTGCTCTGGCAGAGGGATTGGACTAGATGGTCTTTCAAGGTCCCTTCCAAACCTTAATATTCTGTGATTCTGTGAACTGAAGTGGGTACAACCAAATCAGAACAGTAGGAATGAAGGGGGTGTATGTGTATGAAATATATAAGAGACAGAAGTATAAAGCAAGAGAATCCAACTACAGGTGAACATAAAATTGAGGAAACATCAAATCATAGTCTTTTGCTCTCCCAGAAAGTAGCTCAAGACAAACATACAAAAACAATTCTCCCAACCTTTTATGATTAGCATACTTTAAGGATAACTGCTAGCCTTGGCTAATTTTAGCCTCACCAACTCGAGCTGTAAAGCGGCATGCTTTGATGGAGAAGTTTAGGCTGTAAGGAAAAGCAAGTATATACAACTGTGGAATGCTTTTTTCCATTAAAAAGGACACACTGAAAAATCAGTTACAATCAAGAATCACATGAAGTTGTAAAATCAAATATTCCCAACTAGGGAAAGCCCAAGGCAGTATTGCTTACTGCATTATGGCTTCTGCTCTCTAAATTCACTGCCTCTTTCCAAATGCATCATTGTAATTGAATAAAAAAAACAAACAAAAAACCCCAAAACAAGTATCACATACCTTTTTTTTTTTCTTCCCTCCAGGTCCCTCCACATCGCTTCACACTCTGGTTGAGCCTGTTCAGAAGAATCAGGGCTGTCAGTGAGGCTTTTGCCCATAGAATTTCTTTTGCAATTCACAGCTAAAGTTAGGAGCTCTATGTAAATCCGGTGGGGCTGGGGGTAAGCTGTGAAAGATGACTTGGTTCCCTTTACATAGAAACCTTAAAGAAGTTGAGAGACTCTGTGGGCATTCTGATTGTATGCTTGTACTCCTATTTACCAACCACCACCCAGTAATTCCGCAGCAAGGCAAACTGCTCGGTTGCCAAGCCATGTCACATCTACCATTGCATGAACAAGCAGCAAACAGCGTCAGTAGATCTTTTGTTCACTTAGCACAGTCTGTTTTTCTGTACTTATGCCACAATTAATTATTGATGGCATTTAAATAGCAGTGACCCAATCTTTCCGTTCATTTAAACATTCTGCCCTTTGCTGTCCAGAAATCAGACACCTGCAGGTGGGCACCAGCCAAAACCTCAGAGTAAAACTTTCCCATTCACTAATGATTTTAATCTGTATTGGAAAAGAAACACGTTTGTCTACAGATGGATGGATGTCATATTAGTATATCTAGACAGTTACTTTACTTCCTTCCCCAAAACTTCTTGCCCTTGGGTAGAACAAAAATGGAAGCCAGTATTCTTTTATTGTCCCCTTAATCTGACCATGTTAAACAAAACTTGCTATGGTTGCTAAACAACAGAGGAAAAATTCTTTAAGAGCTGCTGTGGGCTCCTATAAAGTCACATCAGTCTACGACCCAGAGATGGTCTTTCCAGGTAAGGGTTCCAATGATGCACAAAACTCTCAGGAGGGGGAAAAAAAGGCCTGCTGATGATACTGTGTATAAAGAATTGCACTTCAATACTGCTCCTTCAAACTCTTATTTCATACCAGATACTTGCGATAGCAAAAAAAAAACAAACCAGAAGATAGATATAACACATTGCTTTATGTACAATTCTCTTTCATCAAACAGATGTCCTTCCCATTTCCCTCCTTCTCAGGAAAAACAGTTTGTATCTTCCTCAAAAGGATTTTTGAAAATACTTTTGAGAACTGATGAGCTTGAAAGATACAAAAATAAGAACAAGCTGAAGATGCTTCCCCCTCCATCATCCTAAAAAAATGTTACCATTTGAATTATTTAAAAAAAAAAAAAAAACAAACAATTTTGCTAAGATATATCTAGAAGTCATGAGTCTATTCCTACCTGTTTCAGAGCTCTTTTTTGTCTAGTCTCTCAAAACTCAAGTGCTTTTTTTCACCCCTCCACTCTCTATTGGTATTTCCTTGGTCCTGTCCTGGCAGACCTACTGAAGAAATGAAGATGGCAAGCCATCTGTAATACAAACAATATTATTAAATGAGAAAGCACTAGAAGCAGACTAGAATGCACATGTTGGTCTCCAGGGGAACAGTTCAGCAATGAAGACTTCAAGAAGTTCCAGCTGTTTCCACCTAACAAATTTTAGAACAAAACACACTGCTGAAAAAATGTCACTTTTTTCATTTCCTAATAAATTAGCACCTTCATAAAAAGATGCTGCTGTTGTGCCACCTCAAGCCCCAGACAAAAACATAGGCCTTGAAAGGTAGGGTGGGATTTTCTTATCTTAACAGCTAAAGAATCTGACATTTATGTAGAACAGCAGCCAGCTAACAAGACTGCATTGAACTTGTTAAAATGGAACTTCATGGCTCAACTTGAACCAAGGACTCGCAGAACAAAATGCCTGATAGACAACTATTACCTTTGGTTATTTTATAAACAAAAGATACTGCACAATACTACTAGAATGATCTGACCTTATGTTTTATGTGATTTACTGTCAGTTATCGAGACCTTTTTAGTACGTGCACAGAAGAAAACAAAAAAAGCAAGTGAGAAGATAAAACACTTTTCTTATTTCAAGCTGAAGCATTCCCTATGTCATACACACACTGAGAAATTGCCCCATCTCAGGTGCTGGGGACATTACTTTCCTAGCTTTTTATAGGAATTATAGCACAGCCTCTTAAGTATTATTTGCCTTTTTGTACAGTCACACATGACAAAAGACGTGCTAAATGTGATCAACACGTGTAATCTGCACAACTGATTTCATACATACCATTCACAAGAAACTGCTTAACTTCTGAAAATGTAACAAATCTAAACTGTCCCCAAAACTGGGATGCTGTGGATAAAGCAATAAGGAGCAACAGTTAAACATTACTTTTTCCATCAAAAGCAACTGCCACTACTGCAACCATCAGCCAGACCACAGCTCCATTACTGCACGACAAAGATACACACATTAACTGCAGTTGGTAAGTTTTTCTTAATTTATTCAAAAGCTAGAGGATGACAAAAAGGGTTAAAATGTTTTATGCCACCTATTTATTACATGAACAAATACTTAATCCAAAGTGGCTCGTTTTACAAGCCCTTCTGTCAAAAACCACACACAAATAAGGTTTTATACACAAATGTTTATTTCTCAAATAAACTTCCCCTTTAAACACAAGGAATGAAATCTAAATCTTCATAAAGATGAATCCAAAATGAAATCCCTCCAGTACATTGTAATCACTGTTTGCTTGGTCACTACTGGTTTTAACTGTTTAACATCAAAAAACAAGGACATATTTAAAAAATCATGCTACTGGATTCTTAGCTCTGCCTCTGACCAGCTCTATACTGATCTCCAATGGTTTAAAATTTTACATCAAATCTGAAGCATTTAACTGAAGAACAGCTGTGCATTAAACACAAACAATTGAACAAGATGATTATAAGATGTAATCAAGTTCGTAACGAATATAGGTGTTCTTTTCATCATTATAGATTCTGGGATAATGTGCTATCAGAGCATCCTGCGAGCCGATGTAGATCGAATTATAGATCTTCCAATAAACGTCTCTGACTTTCCTGGCAGGGTGAAATAAACCCTAGAAAACAGAAGAGAGTAAGATTTATTAGAAGTTTACAGTCTAAATGTCTTGTTACTGAATTTAATGAAGTTTTGCATAATAAACATTTAAAAAACTAATTACAGTAACTAACACCACTTAAAACAAAGAAGGCACACTAAACGTGTCGCTCCCAGTTGTTGTAACTATATAAAGTATTAACAAAATATTATTTAGAGACAGATTTTCTTATCATTTTTTCTGCAAGGAGAAAAATCTGTGAATGCATTTCTAGTTCTGTATTCTTTTAAAATAGAAATTAAAACCTGCTGCAGTATATTTGGTTGGGACTGAGTATTATCTTTGTCTCTGCTAATTGTGATTTGTGCAGAGAGCTACAGAGGAATTATATGAGATAAGCTATTATTAAACCTAAAAAAAAAATAAGCAGAAAGTGAAAGCTCTAGAAAGAAATTCTATATGTTAAGAATACACAACTAGTATTTGCAAAAAAATCCTCTGTGCAAGAGACTTTTCACCTTCCTACTGATGTCAGTATCTTTATGCTGAGGCCTCCCACATTAAAGAAAAAAAAAAAAAGAGTGAAATTCCATATCTGCAAATAATTAATAAAATGCTGTCCTATCTTCTCTGCATTGATCCGCACGCAGTACATGTGTCCTCGCTTCCCACCTGGTATGCAAGTTTAGATTCCACAGTCAATGCAGCAAGAACTGTTATGTGCAATTACACAGAAGAGGAGCCTTCAGATTTTACCAACAAGTACACATTTAAAGAAGCTGAACTGAATAGAGCTGATGTCAGAAATGCTGATCAAAGCACTGTTCTCTAGTACTTCACTCTTACGCAGTTTTAAATGTCACTAGTCAAGAAAAACAGGAAGACAAATACCATTGGATTTAAGATTAAACCCATCATCTCATCTACTTCTCTCTGTTGTTAAGTTGTTCTCATAACCCCTTGCACATTTATTTCCCAGTCATTACCGTCCTCAAAATTTGAGATGCTTCCATTTACAAGTCATTTTAGCCAATTTATGTTGTAAGTTATCTGCTACTTTTATGCAAGTTCCTCGATGTAATTGGCTATCTCACTATACCCAAATCTGTTTATTGCCTATTTCTATTGTGGAAGTCCTTGGTACAGAATGCCACGTTTTAAGAATACATTAAAGAGACAAAAAGCCACATTCTTTTCCTTTGCTGGAAATCATCTTCAGTTGACTTTTTTGTCTCCTAGAAAGAAGTGTGATAATTGCTGTCCCTGCTACCCCAGCGTACACGAGGACGTACCTGTAAACAATACTGCAACATTCTGCAGGGACCAATAGCAACTCTGAGGCCCTCCAGAGCCCCCATAACTGCCTGAATGACGTGAGGAGAGGTTTCAAACACATTGGGCCATACGTAATTTAACAAATGATTAAGAGAATCTTCACAGCCAAACCCATAAACACCAAGAGACATATGCTGCACCACGGCACTGGCTGTTTGTCTGTGTACAAGATCCCTGCAAAGAGAACAATGAGCTGTTAATAAATTCTACTTAGAAGCAACATGATTGGACAAGCATAGTATTTCTTTTCAAGAACTTTAAAAAAAAAACAAAACAAAAACGACACACTTTAATCTGTATATACTGACAGCAAGAAGCAGAGGAACAAGTGTCACTAAATTTAAAAAAAAAAAAAAAAAAAAAGCTTTTTGACAGATTACTGTGCTCTACTTCCACAACAGAAGTACTAACAAGAGAAATGATTAAAAGCAGTTTGAATGCAAGAAGTCTTGACTTGTATAAGATGCTTGTAGCATTTTAATCTTCAAAAGCATTAGTAAAATAAGAGTATATAATCTGTATTATTTACACACAATGGCTTGCAAATTCTGCTGTCATTTAACATCTTTAGCAAACAAGGACTATATGCATATTTGCTGTCCCACCTACATACTTAAAATATACAACTATGGCTAACTGTATCACAGGTAGAAGTGCACTCACCTGTCCATTAAAGCATCTTCAAGCAATGGTGTAACAGCATAAATGTAATCTTTGCCCATCTCTCCAATGTATTCAAACAGGAAAGAAAGAGATTTTAACACGCCATTCTGGACATTCAGTTCTGGAACTCTGTATTCATTCATGAGTGCAGGCAGCACTGTGAAAGGTGAGCACGTTTCAGCTACAATAGCAATTGCTACTGTAGTACATACTCTGTTCTGCCTCTCCTGTACTTTCAAGTTATTTAGTAGCGTAGCCAACACATCGTGAGGTCTAGAAGAGATAACATGCACATCTGTGTCAATAGATCCAGCGAGCATTTGGATAAAATTAGTTGAGTTTCAAACACGTGACAGAAAAGCATGGCATAGCCCTTCCAAGAAGTTTAGATAACTGGGAAACAAACTGTAAACCAGCTTAAGAAACTGCATGATCTGATTTTCATACACTTCTTTTTTTTCTTCCCTAGACTTTGCTTTCTTCCTGCCTTCTGTCCTGCCCCTGGTCAACTCTGGAGGACAGCAGTAGCCTCCCCAGTATTACACTGATCCCACAGGCAATTACAAACTTATATAATGCCATAAACACTGACAGAGATAGGCAATGTCCTGTATAGGTAAGTGCAGTCACGACATTCCTCAGTTGCTTGCTGTATCTGCATTAAGTCAGATGGGAATTGTGCTTCATTCTACAATTTGCTGACTTACAGCATCACCTTAGTGTCAAAAAGTCCTTTGCAAAGCAAGAGAATTACTGAGATTTGGGGGAAAATAAGAGAAGAAACATTACTTAAAGAAGTGTTTATGGAAGAATACAGAGAGGGTCTGAATGCCTATCACAGTACAAAAAAATGCGTGTACCTACTAGACTCTAACCTTGCTAGTCTACAAATGTAGTTCAGAAATGCCGCACTTCATGAAGAACAGGTGACTACTGTCCTTCTACAATATGAGTAAAGTCAAGCCTACACATTTAATGTGTTAAATGTAGAGAAGTTTTAATATTTCTCACCAGAAAACTCTCACTCATCACTGTCAGGTGACTGTGTGGAAGTGGATAAGCATTAAGCAACTTACCCAATAGCTTTCGCTATATAACCAAAAGTGTTCACTGTGGCTCTCCGGATAGCTTTCTTGTGAGCTTTTAGTAACTCAAGCAGTTCAAAGCAGATCCTCATCCATTCTCTTGCAGAAACATATTCTGCACCTCTGAAAGAGAATAAAGTGAAGTTAGAAGGTGTAAAATAGAAGATGATGTTAATAGTTCTTAAATAAAATCACAAACTGCAGCACCTTCCATTTGCTAAGGACAGAGGGATACTGCTTAATGCATTTCCTTAATTAGGTATCTGTTAACATTAGAGTTAATGGTTGAGCACACTGATTAAAAGTGTACTCAAAATTTATTATACTGACTGCATTCTAAGTCTGCATAACTGGACAACGTACTTCTTACAAAGTGCTTGCGAAGTAATAGAATTACAATACATTCCACAGACCATATGCAAGTACCTCATCTTAAGCTTTATGCACAACTGAAGAAATATCAGGAGATATGAAAAGAAATACCCAGATGCCAAACTCAACTTTAGCTTTTTGCTACAGCAATTGCTCACACAGAAGGTCAAATATTTTATCATTAGTCAGCTTACCGATCTGCAATGCGCCCAACAAGATCAATACAATTCTCCTGTACTTTCTCATGTCTGTTCTTCAAAATAGGTGTAAGTCGTGGCAGCAAGTCTTTGATTGGTGGTGTCATCTTGTGCATACCTATTGAATTCAAATAGATGTGTTTAGTTTTATTATACTTTTTCATTTTGTTCTGAAACAGACCTATAATCCATACACAAACATACCTATAACATTCACAATAGCCTTAAGTGCTCCGAGTATGCTGCCCAGTACTTCGGGGTATTCTTCACCCAGGTACTCATACAACACAACACCCAAGTGTCCCATCAGTTTTTCCTACAACCAAACAAAAAGATTTAGAAGGTTTTTATTCCCCCTCCACACGCACTTCTCATCACTGACATACTACAGCATGGTACTACTACTTTGGTAGGGGAAGTCAATACGATACCTCTTGACAAGTCTTCATGACAACTGCAGTACGAGAGATCAGGTCAGCAGCCTGCTGCCTCACTTTAGCTGATTTGTTGTTCAAACGCCACAAAACCGTACCACAGATTTGTGGCAAGTAGGGTTTAACTCTTTTCCCCAGAGCATTAACCACTGTGCCAAAGCCATTCAGCATCACAGAATCCTGTGCGTGGAAAAAAAACAACGAAAATCAGACCAAGAGCAACACCACATTTTAATTGAACTTGATATAATCTAAAATTGCTATTAAAATGCTAACATTCCAGAGCTTGTTTCTGGATTTCACTGATCAGAGCATTGACACCTAAAAAAAGATTCTAAAAATCAAACTTAGAAGCATACATTTCTATATAACAGTGAGCTAGTTCACAGTTCAAGTGAACCAAATACTAAATACCCTTGGCCATACCTCTGTGGTCTGTTCCTGGAAGGCATATAAGATACCATCAATAAGTTGTTCTTCCAGTTTATGATCAATGTCTGCTGCCCCTAGATTTCCCATTATCTTCTCAATTGTTTCCATGACCATTTTTCTGTACTGCTCAGCCTCATCTTTCAGATCATCCACAATTCTAGAAATAATTTCTGCTGCTCCAACTTTATTTGCCAGCTCCACGGTTGTGTCGACCAACTGAAATACACAAGTGTTAAGTAAGCAAGCATTGTTAAAATCTACTTTGTGTATCTTGAAAATAAATTTCCCTAGTCTGAAGAGAAGAAACAGCATCATGCACATTAAGCCCACTACAAACAACTGTTTTTACCTTTAGAAAGCTTCCCGTGTTCTTAACAACACAAATGGAGTCAGCTACCCCACCATACAACTGATACAAGACTCATTCACATATGTAAATGTCTTGATAATCTCCTGAGAACCTGTGAACCCTCTGGCTGTGCAACATCTACACTGCTACTTCAAACAAAACTCAGTTTCAGTTCATACAAGACAAAATTAAGTACCTAGCCTGAATGAACACTCTAATGGGAATTTTGCTTGACTGCAAATAATTTTCCAACTGAAAAAACAAAATACCTGTCTGTAATTTCTTCTGTCCAAGGCCATTCTGTGCTGCCAGAAGTGTTTGAAAAAAGGTGGCAAGATTTCTGTTTTAATGTAGTTTGCTTCAACACCATCCGTACCACAACACTGCTTCACCACCTGGCAGGAAATAAAAATCATCACATTTAATTCTGTGTTGTTTGTTTGGTTTAGTTTGATTTTCATTTTTTGTTTGTTTGTTTTTAAGAAAAGGGTAAACCAGACATATTTTATATTAATGCAACAACCATTCTGACATACCTTCAACACAATTTTTTTCATCTCTTCATCAGGAGACTGGAACTCTCTGATGAGGATTAGCATGACTTCTCTGGTGTAGTAGTTTGCATACTCGGCATCCATGAGTGGAATCAGGTAACCAATAGCCTTCAAAAAGGCAGCCAAACCCTATTTAAATGCAGAAACATTGTCTCAAATGAGTTACAGAAAATACACACCCATTTCAGTTCAAATGAAAAAAAGTGTATCAGCTGTACCTTTCCTCTGTGTTGACGTATACCCTTCCATAAAGGCTTCAGGACAGAATCAAATGACTCAATACCATAGGGAGTAGCTGCCTCAGCCAAAGCAGCAATAGCCAAAGCACTGATGGTGCGAACTTTTTGCTGCTCATCCACCAGACCTGCAAGAGAAAAGCGTTTAGTACCACTTCTTGGACTACTTGTGACTTAAGTTCAAAACTGCAAAACCTGAGGGGCAGTACAAAAGGGATTAACTTATTTTCAGGGAAAATGAACTACTATTACTCTTTCAGAGTCAGGTGAACTATTCCTCAGTCGCAAAAGAACACACAAAACAAGGAATTTCTTATCACTGTGTCTTCACTGGGTGATGAAAAATTCTTCAATCATAAAGTAAATAAATAAAAAAGAATCTTTGCCTGTAAAAGCAGAACTCACCATGTTCAATAATTTCAACCAAGCTCCTGAGATGAGGCAAGATAGCACAACCCATAAGAATAGCAATCTGCTGTACAATCTTGATACCGGTATGCCTAGCCTGCCAGGATTTTTTGCTTTTACAGACAGCTTTCAAGAAGGGTAACAGAGAAGGAATGCCCAAAGCAGAGGCAACGACAGCAAAGGCTCGAGCTGTTGTATTTCGGACATATTCATCCATGTTATCAATATCAGGTCGCATTGTGGAGATCATTGTGGCCAAACCAGCAGCCTGAAGGAAAAGCACACAAAACACACCAATAGGCTTTATCAACAGCAGTAAATTATTCTGCCATGCCTATAAACATGCAGCTTTATGTAACTCAGTGCCTCAATGAAGGATGGAACTTTACCTTAGCCAAGTTGGAAATAATTTCTCTCCCTTCCACTCTCGCATAGTAGTCTTCATCAATCAGCAATGGTTCAATGACAACAAGGATCTGAAAAAGATGAACAGATTACTATTTGTTTTCATTAATACTTTTAGTACTATTGCCAGCCCTACCAGATTCCCATGAGACAAAGATGATTCCACGCATCCAAGCTTAAAGCTTTAAGATGACCAGAGAACTTGCAATCTATTATGCAATTTTGCAGCTCTTTGTCTCTGAAGGACCTGGCCCAGATATACTACCTAGATCAGATAAGATCCCCTTCCCAACCCCAAGTGTGCATATATAATTTTTTACATCACACCTTAATACTATGAAGCCCACACTTCACACATGAACTTAAAAGTTTGGCTGAAGCAGAAATAGGAAAGTCAGTTATATTTAAAAAAACATGGTATCCTCCTCTTCTGATATGCAAATAAAATACATACTTCTCCCAGCAACAGTAAGAAAAAGCAAATCAAGGATGAAATAGAAAAGTGCAACAGACCTTGTGTACATATGGTCGGACCAAGTCATCCAGTTTGTAAAGAATTCTGTCGATGACTTTGACAAGCAAGTGACGCTCCTGATCTTCAAGCGTTGGTGACATCAGCAGAGGCAGGATCTGATTAAACAATGGCCCTGCTCCAAATTCCCGAGCTTTATCAGTGATTTGTCGCAATGCGGCCTAAACCAAACCAAATAGCCTATTAGTTAAATTAAGGAAACAACACTGAACAATTTCAAACCAGGCAGATACTAACCAAGTTAAAATGCAATTGACTGTAACTACACAGGCTTTGCTCCTACCACTGCAAAGCTCTACTTCGCACAATGTTATGCTCATCTGTTTAAAACACACGTGAAAAGAAACACGCTGATGTCAGCTCCCAGATGTTCCATTTTCAAGAAAAGCATGCTCCTGGTCTTGTATTAAGAATATTCCATCTCAGAAGTATCTTACACAGCACTTACTTGCATCTAGGCAGCTTGGTGCTGTGGTCAATTTAGAGCAAAACTGGGCAAAAAGACTGCTAACGTATTGCATAATGTGTAAGGCTACAACTTAACTAAGAGCTAGTTTAAGTGTAAGAAACAAAATCCAGAAAATTACAAAGCCCTTGTAAGCAAAAAGCACTATGAATCTAGTTTCTCATTACTGTAAAAAAAAAATAATTATATAAGCCACATACTACTTAGTGACTGACATTACTGTAGGAAGAGCAGCAATACTGAACTACATGGAATGACAAACAAAAAGCCACACAGACGCAGAAGAGGAAGAAAGAATTGAACAGATATCCAAGTTTAGGAGATTATCTTAAAAAGAATCCCATGGACAACCAGAAATAAACTTGAAAACAAATGCAGATTTTTGAAATAGGAAACTACATAAATCCATCTGGCAATTCATCTAACCTTTCTCATGGGAGGTGTGCCATTCTTGATTTTCAGAAGTAATTTCATTATTTTTCTCTCCTTCTGTTCTTCAGGACTCAGAGTTGATTCATCAACATCAACCTACAAGTAATTCCAGAGAAATAAACAGTCATTGCTACATATTCAATAGAAACCAGGGAATTTTAATCAGCACAAATGAAATCTCATTTACCAGCAGTTTATCAAAGTACTGGATATCATCTGGTTTCAGGAAGGGCAGATTGCCAGATGGCTGATCATTAACACTCTTCATGGTCCGGTCTTCTGTCTGCATGTGGAATCCAGTCATACCACCCAAAGGTGTTGGAGTGGCTGTAAGCTTACGAGCTGGAGTGCGAATAGGTACGTAACCGGCTGGCGGGGGGAGGACCTACAGAATCAAGAACAAAGTTTTATCTTTTCACAACAGGTACATAAAGTGGAAGCTATCAAATAAATAACAGTACTAAACTTAAATCTTTGATTTCATTTGTTTGGGGATTTGTGCGAGTGTTACCCCACACATTACATCCCTGTTCAGAGCAGTACAAACCAAATCACCACAACGTGCGTATCTTGAATTGACAGTATTTCAGGAGAAAGCTCACCTCCACTGCTGAGAGCTTGGATAATAAACTTTAAAGTCTCTTTACAAAGTAATAAAGAAGCATTTCCATATCTGTATCAACAGAGCATACTTGCTTACTTAGAATTTGTGAGTCTCTTCCGTATCTTTCTACATCTAGACTTAATATCCATTCAGAGTTAATTTCTGACCTTGAGGGGCATTCCCAAGATTGAGAAGCAGAATAAAGATTGGCCTTTGAGATTACCTTTAGTTCTCCCTTTCGAATGGATTAACAGTAAGTAACAGTGACTGAATCAAGCATATATCTACAATCAATAACTAATACTTAATGTGAAACAATCTACTTCTGGGACA
>WUAM01000395.1:12780978-12801361 GCA_024336885.1 Actenoides hombroni
AGCCCCCGAGCGCGAGGCGGCGGCCTGGGCATGGCGGTGACACAAGCGAAGACGCCATTACAAACAGGCCCGGCCCGCCCGCCGCGGGGCGAGCCCGCCCGGCCCCCGCCCGAGGAACCGAGCTCGACTCTGCCTAGAGCCGGAGAAAAACACAACCAAAAGACAGCGGCCGAGCGCGCAGCTACAGCGGGCGCTGCTACGGGTGTTTTTCAGACTTTTTACCTTCGTGGGTCTTGGCGATCTTCGCCATTTTGTCCAGAGCGAACAACGCCAAGGCGGAACTGGCGCGGCCCCGCCGCTTCCGCTAGAAGGGGGAAGGCCGAGCACGCAGTGCGCAAGCGCGGCTGTGGGCCGGGACGCGGCCCGCCAGGAGCTGGCGCCTTGCGCAAGCGCAGTACCTGCCGCGAGCCGCCGCCGCGCGGTGGAGTAGCTCCTCAGACCACGGCCCAAGACCCGCCCACCTAGTGACGGACGGTGCGGCTAGCGAATGATAGCGCGGATGAGCCGCACGGGGGCTGGCCGCGGTTGCGGGAGGGGACCGGTAACGGAGCGGCCTGGGCACGACTCGGGGTGCGCTGTGGGCTGAGGAGGGGCTCGGCCGTGGGGAGAGTCCAGCGGCCGGCTGACGGCAGGGAGGGTGCCAGGGCAGCCCCCGGTGACGGAGGGAAAGGGGCGGCTGATGGCGCTGGCCCGAGGAGCAGCGGCCGCGGCTGTCGGGAGAGCGGGAAAAGGCTCGGAGGGGGGGGGCTGAGCCGTTTGCGGGGCGGGGACAGATAAGGCGGGTGGGGTGCAGGCAGCTCCTCTCCCCCCGCAGCGCTGTCCCCCTGCCTACCCGCATCCTTTCACACCCTTTGTCTGGGGTTGATCTGTGTGAATGTAAAGGGTCCCACCCTTTAATTGCCTTTCCAGGCCAATTCACGAGGGACAATGTCTTCTAGCGGCCTTCACACGCCAGCTATGTGAAGGTACAAGCACTGCAGTGCTTCGCTTGTTTATCTTCAGGCTAAGGAAGAGAATTACTGGCACACTGCTATTATCTGGCTACAAGCTGTCTTCTTTCCATTTGACACATCCAAAGATGTCACATTTCCAGTATCTGTGCGGACAGTCAAAACGCACTCGTCAAACATGTTGCTGTTTCCTGCAAACTTCTCGGAAACCCTGGTCTCTCCTGAGGGCTGGTCCCACTGGAGTTTGGATGCTCTGCTATGGTTGCCAAATCACTTGACCTTTGTTTCATCTTACCAGGGTAACAGGCCCAGTACCCAGTATTTATCAAAATAAAGCATATATATGTGTACTTGCCACAGGATGGAAGCGTAATTGGATGACAGCACTTCAGGCAGATCAAATCTATTCCATATTTTAGTTAAGGGCTTGAAAGAGGGAATGAAAGGTATGTTTCTAAAACTGGCTAGTGTCTTTTGGCCAAACTGGTCAAAGACACTAGCACGTGAAAGAAGGAATTCAGAATTATCTTATACTGATCCATACAAGAAATAATCTGAGATCAAGGAGGTGAACTTTAATAGCGTAAACAAAAAAAAAAAAAATTACATCTTGGAGTTTGAAATCAAGTATTTGAATTCCAAATAGCCAAAATAATCTGAAAGGGATCACATGTAGATAGCAAACCGAAGCTAAATGTCTGCCAGTAGCAATGTTCTGCTGCAGAGGAAATAAATCTAATTCTAGGCCATTAAAAGTGGCATTGCACATAAAACCTGGAAAGCACTCATTTCACTTTACTTGGCACAGTCAAAGCCACTGATGGAGCACATGATGATGGGGTTGGTTTGGGGCCTCTGCAATTCAACAAGGACATGGACAAACTTGACACAGTCTAGAAGACAGCAGGAGGAATGATCAGAGGTTTACGAAACGTGAGAATGTAAACAGCAACAGTTTATCTGTTCTGCAGTAACTGTCATTATGCAGCTTCCACGTTTCATTTGGAAACTATGAAGATTTTCTCCCAGTTCTGTTGATGTAATATATATGTATTTCACCATCACTGTCTCCAGTATACATTGTAATTGAATGGGATCGGTTCTGTCCACATGCCAAGTCCCAGAAACTCTTCCTGATAGTCAACTGTTGTGAATGAGCTAATTTTTTATTACCTCAACTTTTAGCAGCAGTAAGCACAAACCTAAGTAAAACCAGCAAGGCTGACCACACAACCTACGTTCAAAGTCCATGGCTGTTTAATCATAAAGCACACTCATGATATTTCATAACACAGCATAATACGTAATCTTATACAGCTTATTTACTATCATGCGGTTTTATTGTACAACTGCTAAGTTTCCAATTGCCACAGAAGCCTTTGCAACAAGCAAAGCTGAGTCAACCTGAGAACTCCTGATAAGGTAAAATGCATAAAATATTTGCAAAAAGGGAGATAAATGCATGATCCTAAAACTAACATTCACTGCTCACTAATCATTCCCCTTAGGAAAGCTGGTAGTTCACACCAGGGCTTTCTGAAGAGTGTCTGAAAGAAAACAAAGCCAAGGTTGTGTGCTTTTTGTCAATAGTATGTTTGACCCATCAGTCGATCTATACATCTGTCTTTGCTTTGTATTGCTTAGCTTGCAGCACTTTGCTGGACAGTTCTGCTTGTAATATCTAACATAACTACACGTATTCAAATGTTCCTAAAAGGGACTGTCATTTGAAGGCGCAGAAGTTCTCCTGGTCCTTCTCCTAGTCTTACTAAACTCATGCTCTGCATCTCTGAAAAGATGCACTTGCACATAGTCATAGGCCACAAAAGGAGGCCACAAATTTACTGAACTGCCCAGGGACATGTGAGGGTAAGGCTGAGGCAGACAGTAATTCCTTACTGCAAGAATTTAATGCATGTAACTATTTTAAGTAAATGTCACATGCTTGAGCTCACTATGAAGATCAATTTGCAGTAACTTTCTCTTGTTTCTTCAGCCTGACTTCCAACTTACATTAGGCAGAACAGTTGCAGTATTGTATTTCCTCTGTTATTAGGCAGAACTGAGCTCAGGGGGAGAGATCCCAAGGCACCCTTTTAAATAGCAGTTCTGGAGTATAGCATTTCCCATGCCAGAGGGAATTCTGCCTTGTCGAGGGGAATTGTGCTACGATGAAGCATCACAAAGTGCTTGTGTCTCTTCCATCTCCCCTGCCAAATTCTGGATGCTGCCCCAGGTTCTTTAATTTGTGTCTGCCTGTCAAAGCCCTGAATCCCTATACGTATATATATACTTTTTGCCTCCTGAACAGTATCTCTGTCACATAGTTTCCACAGGATATGGACAAGGCAGTAGCTGAGTGGTTTGCTAGCCCTATGTGCCTGCCCAAGCTCCCATCCCTTTCCCCCACATACACACTTCATGGAGATCCCTGTATAGATTAGAAACAGATTGGATCTAAGAGACCAGAAGCTTTGCAGAACTGGAATCATACCTAAAGTTACAGCCCCATGAAGTCCTGCTTTACATAACAGATTCGTGTCCAATTTCATGGCCAGCTTAAGCTATCACTCAGCTGGCACTGCTGCTGAAAGAAGCATCCAGCCACTTTGCCAATCCTTGACTGACACCATCTATTGTACCAGGAGAAGTTTCTGGCACTGGTTCACTCAATGCTTCTGACTGCACCCTCCTGCTGATTCTTCCAAAAAGAGTTTTTTGTGTTCCATATTGTTTCCCCACACCCAGTGCTATAAAGAATTGCACAACGAGCTGACATTATGCAAAAAGACACAACCCCCCAGTTTACACCAGATCTGTGCTTCATGTGCTAGGGACAGTTCACTGACATTCGTCTATTAAAGATACAGGAAAAAAATCTTAAAGACAGGAAATATTTAACAGCAGGTATGTTCAGCTCCAGGTTAGAGTTTCTCACGCTGTATGAGCAAGGACAAAACAGCATAAAATAAAATCTCTTCCAGTCCCATTTTTGCTCTGATGTCAAGAAGTAGTAAGAAAGGATCCCATTTCACACTGAAAAGCCAATGAGTTAAAAACCCACCCTTTGGATGATAAACTTTTTGGAGGGGTTTGAGAGGACTGCTTTACGTTTTGCAGCACAGTATGCAGGTGTGTAACTTGAACACAAACCACTCTTGCCTTGTTTGTCACTGCTGGTCAGGACAGGCTGACCTGTGAAAGAGGGGACGAGGCAGTCACCCGTGCTCCTACAGCACTGTGGGCTACCCTCAGGGAGCCTGAGGATCTTATCTGAAGAGGAACCAGGCTTCAGACCCACAGGAGTCTGGTGTCACAGCTGGCACAGCACCCCAGGACTCGCGAGGGCGGGTGGGTAAGGACTGCACCAGCACCGTGGGGAAGCAAAAGACACAGCCTTCCTCCAGCAGCCACCCTGCTCCAGCCCTCAAGGAGCTGAGGCTGGTGTCTAGGTGGTTAGTGCTGATTGTGTTCTTCCTCAGCAGCTACATAAATATGTCCTGTATAGTTTTGGAAGGGTATGAACAGAGCAGCTGGATTTCAAAACTGGCTCTGAGTATGCACTGAGGTTTTAACCTTTTTTGGATTTACAGGCCCACCAAAGTCTTACGAAGGTGGAACAAATCTAATCCTTTGCACAACATGTTTACAGCCAAATACATTAATTATTGCTATGCCAGAAACACCCAGGTCACTGGTGCTGTATGAAATAGAAGAACATTCTCTTGATTTTATATTGTAGCTCCTGATTAATCCACTGAACTGTGAAATAGTAAATCTTCCTAACTGCATCATTTGCAGATTATGTAACTAGCAACTTCCATCATCGCTCATGCTTGTAGATGATCTTTCCCAGTTTAAATGTATGATTGTAAGAGATTTTGAGCTATTTCAAAGGCAGGCATTATTCAAAACTCATTTATAAATAATACAATTACTATATTTTTGCTTTACTCAGTGTTATCTTTGTCTGCTGAAGGAACATACTAAACTAGCTGCCCTATTCAGTTGTCTGTAGGAGCAGAGCTGAATGTATTGTCTAAAAACCAGCCTGCCTTTAAATAGGGATATGCTTGCCTCACCCAAGATCGACTCTCTCTCTGCCCACTTAAAAGGGTCTTTAGAACTCTTTCTTACTTTTTTTTTCTTTTTTTTTTTAGTATGAACCTCATAATCAGAGCTTAATCTGAACCTTTTGTCATTTTGGGGGATTACAAAATAAACATTTAGAAAAAAATTGAATTCCTAGTGGTCATATAGTCTGGCTTTTTCTGGTGTCTTGCATCTCTGTGGTGTTAAGTATTAATTTTGGCCACTCTTCTTGACAAAGTTAGTAAATACAAATCTCTTCCAACAGCAGTTATCAGGCAAGGTGTAAGAACTGTAATTCTGAGTCTACCAAGGGAAAAAAAAAAAAAGGCAACAGACCCTCAAAGTGCCTTCAGACCTCTGTCATCTGGTACTTTTTAACACTTAATCCTTATTCTAAACACTAAAAGACATCAAACTCTGCAAGAGCTAACTCCTGATCCACATAAACAAGCCAGAACAGACCGCACTCCAATGGCAAACACAGAACCCAGCAAATCAGAGCAGCTCTGCTGGAAGCTGCAAAACACACAGATGAGGTTAGCAGCAAGGATCAGAGGGAGGAGGTATGGAGGGCGGGCAGGCCAGGATGAGTTTTCTTTTTCTATGTCTGGCTTTGCTGTTTGTTTCTCACTTGCATTTGGAGAACAGAGGGTTTTTTTATACATTTCTGTTTTTCATACATTTCTGTTTTTCATCAATATGAAGAACACGCTACAGGACAGCCTATCTGAAAAACCCTGATGTGATAAAGTAAGATCTGCTTCACTTAGTTTCCATTAGCCAAATTGGTGGTGTGCTTGTTTAATAACAAGTGATCTTGCTAATGGCAAGGACACAGAGATAATTATGAGGACTTTGATCAAAAGATGATGTATATATGGAGTTACATAGTTGGACTATTATTTTGTGCAGAAATCTTTTCCCTTCCCTCTTCCACACTTTGATGGGTTCACCACAGACTTGAAGAAACACTGTTGACAATGTATCCAAACTGGTTTTCTAGTGTGATTACAGTGAAGACAGATACTTCATAGTATTGATATGTCCTTCACTTGAACATAAGCTTTATGTCTTGGTTCAAGATTCCCAGTCAAGAGTCATTTAGTACCATCAGGTACTAAATTACAAAAAGAAGTACTATTTATGAAAATAGATTTCACAGGCTTACTTTTAAGCAACTTACATTTAACATATATTACCTATAACAAGAAATGTATGATGAGACAGGCGATTAAACAGTAGCTCTTCAATCGCAGGGTATCTGTAAAACACACTGTTGTTGACAGAGGCTGTACTTGGAAGGTGAATTATGAGAAAGTGTAAGTAACCACACAAGAATTTTGTTTCAGTGTGCAGGAAAACGATGCTCTGTCAGGCCTGCGGCGGTACCGTGAGTTCTACAGACGCTAGTTACTCTAAAGCGCGGCCTGCACGCAGCAGAAGCAGGGCAGGCCCCGGATCGCCACCCACCTGCAGGAGCCGCCGCCTGCTGAGGGAAGGCGAGGCGAGGGGTAAGCGGGTGCCCGCAGGGAGCGGGAGGGCCCTGCCGCCCGCCCGGCTGGGCACCAAGGGGTCCTTTCAGGCCTCCTCACGGCCGGGGGCTCTTACCGGCTGCGCCGCGAGCTCCGTCCGCTGCGGAGGAACGTGGCGTAGGGGAGCCCTTGAAGCGCGGCGCTGTCGCTGGGAGCCCGCCCAGCCCTCGGGGCGGCCGCTCGGCGCTATCCCTGCCCTCCCCGGTCAGGCGCTCTACCGGACGGAGGCGGGGAAGGGGCCAGACCACCCCGCCCTACTCTCCCCCCCCCTCTGCGGGACGCTGTGGGAGGACGCTGAGCGCGCAAGCCCAATTATAGCCGTGCGAGGGGCTCGCGCGCTGCCGGGCCAATCCGTCGAAGGGCCGCTCCCCTGCGCGGGCCCCCCAGTCGTCTCGTGACTGCGCCCCCGCCCGCGCCGGCCCGCGAGCGGCGATAGGCGGTTGGGACGGGCCACGGGGGCGCGGCTCTCCGCGGGCGGCCGTTAGGCAGCGCGCGCGCGGGCGGGCGGGGCAGCCGGCGAGAGAGTGGGGCCCGGGATGGCGCGGAGCGGCCGGGCGCTCGGCAGGGCCCTGACCGGCGGGCTCGCCGCCGCCGTCCCTCCGCCGCGCACGGCCGCTGTCAGGTACGCGGGGCGAGGCGGAGCGACCGCAGGGGTGACAGCCAGGCCCCCGCCGCGGCTCCTGCCACCGACGCGGCTAGGGCCGTACCGTACCGGGGCACCGCCGCCGCGCCACCCCTCGACGCCCCGTCCCGGTTCGCCGCCCTCCGCCGAGTAACCCCGCGGGAGCCCCGGGGGCGGGATGGGGCCACCTGAGGCGCGCGGTCCTTCAGTACGCTCCAGAGTGAACACTCGCGGGCGCTCTGCAGCCCGCGGGCCGGTGTTGGGCGAGGCGCTGCCCAGTGCCGCCCCGGAGAGCAGCTGGTGGCTCTGGGGAAGGGGCGAGGGAAGGTGCTCCGAGGTCCCCTCCGGCTCTGCGTTGGGCGGGGGAGGCTGAGGCGCCCTCGGCTTCGGGAGCCGCTGGCTCCTCTCAGCCCGGCCAGCGTCGCTGGAAGAACAAACGATTTTCGGATTAGGAACTTGCCTATTCTTTGCTTCAGCCAGTTGCGTAACTTTGAGCAATCCGTAAAAGAAAGTGAAAACTGAGTAAACCGCCCACATTTTCCACTTCGGATAACGCAACAAGTTCCTTATCCCCCGATCGCGTGTAAGGCTGGCTGCAACAACTAGGGAAATTAAACGTGCTTTGGGAGAAGGAGCTGAGCTTGTAGCTGGAAGAGAAAAACCCCAGCGAACCAAGCAAGCAGATGAGAGAGCGCAATTTGAAAACCTTAAGAGAAAAAAGGTTCACCTGTTACTGTGGTTACAGCAGTGCGACTGTTTCTTTGATAAATCCAAAGTCTCATTGTCGTCCTCATAAAAACGGGGAAAATGAAATGGAGATTGGCTCCTGCTGTCAAATTTCAGTCATTTGATACAGTTGTTACTGTGCAGTGGTATAAGGTCACTTTACCTGGACCACGTTTCTTACTGTATGTCCGTTGTGCTTTGATCTTTAGGATGTGTTTGCACTGTTAAAATAGTTCAGTCCTGTAAATTAAATGGCTGGTTTTTACAGTAATTTATTAGAGTCTGGAGGACAAAAACCAGTTAGTGGGAAGGGTGTTCAGTATAAGAGAACTCATTAAGTATCTGACTGCAAACTCAGTTTGAAAACGTTTCTGGTGTGAGCTGCAGGAATCTTGGCAGCTGGTTTTAGGCAAGTGCAAGCTTGATCCCAAATGGTACCGTAACATTAATTGTAGCCTCGAAGCTGGGTTTGCTTTCATGTCCTGCAGTTGTCAGTGGTGTACATTCTGTACCTGTTGACCCCTGTTGTGCTGAGTAGCGAACTTCAAGGACTCAGGTGGTAAATTAGTCTCTTGTACTGATTCAGACGGAGATGTTAATGAGGATGCTTGTTGGCAACACTCGTTTTTGGGGTAGGAACAGCTGTCAATAAAGAATTTGAATGAGATCAGTTCATGTCTTGCAAGCCATAAAATGGCCATCAGGTATCACTGACCTTATGGAAATGAGAGCTGGGATAACGGTAAACACAATTGCCCTGGCATGTTCTTACTGCTGATTTTAGTCATTACAGTCAGGGCTTTGACATCCTTTTTCTCAGAAATACGTTGACCTTTAGGCTCAGAAATTGTTGTAGCTGTTGAAAATAATCGCTGCGTATAGCTCACTTGCAGCTGTATACCATACAGCAGGAAATGCTTCCTTTTCGGGTCATGGAAGTCAGTGACACTGTCACCAGTGCCTAAATGTTTGGTGAGAAAGCAGCGAGTGACAGGAACCGACTGCTGCCAGTGAGAGCAGTGTGAGTGGACACGGTTGGATTACTGGCCCCGGATAAACACACAGGTGGTAGGCGAGTCCGAATTCTAGCATGGGCTTGGCTTTTCTTATGTGGCCTTGAGCAGGTTCACAAAAACACATGTGACAGTCCATTGAAATTTGTGCTTTTGTGACTTCTTGGAAGCTTTCCTCAACTGGGACCGAGCCCAGCACATTCTCCTAGCATCTGTTTTTCTTCCAATAAAATCATGAGAGAGATGAAGCCTCGCTGTGTTTGTTAGCGTTATAACCTCTCTTAACCTTGCCTTCCTTGAATGGCAATGTAATTGTAAGAAGGACATTGTCTTACAGCAGCTAAAAGATTATTTAAAGAGATTGGTTTTTAGCCTTGTAGCTGAAACAAGTTTAGATAAAACTGTGCAACAATATACTGGCATAGCATTACAGTGAAAAACAAACCAGAGAAGAAACCTAGCAACTAGTTGGGACTGTCTACTACATGCAGCCCCAGATGGAAAAGGTAATTTAAATTAGCTCTCTAGAACAAGGTCTGGGCCAAATATTTGAACACTTCCTATGAATCTGGTGGAGGCAACTACAGTGTCACTGACAGCCTTCCAGCATTTCTGTCACAGCAATGCTTCTCCTTTAACAGCCTGGTCTGGTCTCTGTGGAAAAAGACAGGCTGTGTCCACATCCCTTGAGATACAGTTGCAAACATTTGAGTTTGTAGTCTAAAGACTTTTCAAGTTAACCTATTCTTTCTTAGTTTTGACACCATACTTCTGTCCCATCTTAAATAATTCCTTTTCAAATGCAGCAATCACAGTCTGTCCTGTCAGTCGTCTTGCTTCATATCACAGTTGCTTATTTCTTTTTTTTAAAAAGTCAGTAGAGATTGTTTCCAATCAGCTGCTGCTGCTGAGTATTTTCTTCTAAACCAAATACCAATCTATTATTTGCCTGTCTCATAATCCAGTGACCATTTAAGCCAGTGTGGTCAGTCCTGGCTTATTGCTGTGTTTCTTTAGAATTCAATGTTGATTTTTAAAGAACATGTCAATAATAATATTAATGGTTTAAAATCAGTAATTGTAATTTGCTAGACTACATTGGTGCTTAGTAAAAAAATGCATCTATCTGTTCATTGTGTTTAAAAAAACCCCACCAAAACAACCACCAAACAAGTCTAATGATAAGTAGGGAAGGTTGGTTCCACTTTTGAGTATGTGAATCCAGAGGTACAGTCCTGATTGTTTACTTAGAGAAAGGACAATAAAAGACCTAGGTTGCTCTTTAACTTGTATTTGTAGAATCACTGACAGCAAATAGTAGTGTTTTTAACTTCCTGGTGCCAAAAATCAGAGCTGTTGAGGTAACATTTTGTGTCTTAACTGACTTGATCTAGGCAAAATCAATGATTTAGCTGAACAGACTTGCTAATCATAATGAATATTTGTTAGGTTTTAGTGTAGGTATTCACAGACAGAGAAGACTGAGGTTCAATCTCAGATCTACTAGCATTTTTAAAGATAATTTGTTAGGATTTCTTTATGAAAACACTGTGTCTAAGGCATGTTTTTTCCTGAAGGAAATTTTGAAAGCTGGGTAAGCACTGCACTTTCTGAAAGGACTTTAAAAATGAATCTGTGCTTTTGGGAGAAGGATGACAGCACAGGATTTATAGCAGAATTCAGCTTTGTGTCTTCAAGGGGAACCTTCTCTTCCTTGATTCTGCCATTAAGCCTGTTCTGCAGATTGTGTATGAGGCTTGTGCATGAACTCAGGCTGCCATGAAGTCAGCGTTTAACCAGGCCTTTGTATTTTATTCTGCCAGTTACTTTTCTCGTGACTAGGAGCTATTTTTAGTTTCTCCCAAGGGGGGGGGGGGGAAAAGTCTCCCTTGCATTTTTAACAGTATGCAAGCCTTTGTTTTTCCATCTGAACTGACATGTTCTGGAATATAGAACAGATTGTTTATCTCACCTGATGCGGTGAAAAACTCAATTCACACCTGACTGTGTTGTTAATTGATTTTGCTGAAACACATCTAAAAGCATTTTCACTGTTGCAGGCACTTGGCTTCTTGTGGTATTCTGATGACCAGAACTTCTCCTTTGCAAGTACCTGTAATGAGCCATACCTTTTCAAGAACTTTCTTCAACATTGCTGCACCACTAGTAAATAAAAGAAAAGAATATTCTGAAAGAAGAATTATAGGGTTTGTATAGACATGGAAAGATACTTCATATGCTTATCAGTTTTGTATTTGCTGTGATTAAACTGGAACACTAGAAGTTCAAAGGCAGAGCATCCCTGAAGACACATGCCCCACATGGCCTTTGCCCATCTGGAGACTAGAAAGGAGTTTTGGCTTTCAGAATTTGTAAAGATTAGGCTTTTCCATCCTGAAACTCAGTATAAAAAAAAAATGTAGGAACACAAAATTTTTGCAGAAATAGCAGAAATAATCCTTCTATTCCATGACAACCCAAAAACAACCCTGAAAGGGAAGAATATACTATTAATTTTGTCTGGTGAAATGGGAATAAACACAAAGATGTAAAAACTCTTGAGTTTGTTCCTGTCTGTCCCAAATACATTCTAATGTTTGTACTTACATTATATTGTACTTCTTGAGATTTTCTTCTTTCTTGAAAAGAAGAAAAGCAATTAGTTGTGTGATGAGGAACATTAGGCACATAGGAAAAGATTTTGAAATCCTGTTTGCCTTGAAGCTAGTGGGAAAATTCTGGTTAATATGATGAGACTGGGATCTGCCTCTGATCTCTGGTCCACCATAGTATGAACTATTTGTTTATTAACATTTTTTTTTCACTATGCTTAACAGTTGTGATAGTTCTTGAATTGCAACAGAGTTTGCATAGTCACTTAAAAAGAGCCTTTGTCCAATACTCACAAGTACTATTGAACATATGCTGCATTTTAAACACAGATGGAATGACATGTTTCAATTCTGAGTCAAAATTAAAAATTAAAAAAAACATAGGTATGTAATACTTGCCATGTTACCATACAAACAACTAAAATGTTGCCATCATATTCCTTCATATGAATTCCATATCCTGCTTGAGTGGGGGGGGGGGTGAACAAGATACCTCCAGAGGTCCCTTCCAACCTCAGCCATTCTGTGATCTTTTGAGGTTTTTCCCCATTGAATGTATTTTTTAATTAAGCTTTTTTTATTTGGGCTAAAATAAGGAAAGTAGTGTTCCTCTATTTAAACCTTATGAAATATAGTACTTCAGTTTTGATACATCTTTTCTTGGTAGCCGTGAAGCATGGATTCTTTAGGTAGATCTGCTTCAATGAAGACAACTGTGCTGGAAAAAAACCAATTTTTCATTTGAAATGTACATGTATTTACCTGATACTGCAGAAAATAGCAGACCAGAGGTTCACTGTTCACTAACTTTACTGCTGGATGTTGTGTGCTGTTTTGTATCTTTCCGCAAAGATTTTTACCAATATATCACCTTTTTTTTTTTTTCTTCACTTTTTAGTTTCCAAAATCAGTGGCAGTGTTTTCAGGTGACTGTATGTTCACCTTCCAAACTGCCATTTAAACCATCTTTGAAACTTTTAAATACTGAATTTGAAATTAAAATACCTTGTAACTAATGCTGATGTTTCTGTTTCCAGGTATTCTATGCAAGAGATGTACGAAGTTGTTGCTGTTGTGGAGAATTACAAACTATTTGTTCCTTGGTGTAAAAAATCAGATATATTATCGAAACGCTCTGGATACTGCAAAGCACAGCTAGAAATAGGGTTCCCTCCTGTACTGGAGAGTTATACATCAGTTGTTACCCTAGTGAGACCACATTTAGTGAAGGTAACTTTTCTTTTTTTCTTAGCTGTAACTCTCTGTAAGTTTTATTTGTTGAAATGAAAATAATTCACTGGTGCTTCAAACCAAAACTGATGTTGGAAGTGCTTTGGGTGGCTCAACATCTGCTGCTTTTCTTTAAAGACAGGTTAACTGGAGAGAATTTGAATGTGCTTTCAAACCAAGCTGCCCAATGGGGGTGGGGAGGAGGAATTGCCTTTTAATTTCATTTTGCTGGAGAAACTAGCAACCATTAATGAAGATACTGTATTTTTGTTTGGTTTTGTTAAAATTTTGTCCAAGCCTCTAAATGCACAATTAATACTGACTTAAAAGTTATCTTTGAGAACTGTAGCTTCTGATGCTTTAGAAAAATTGACATCTATCATTACTTCTGACAATTTTACCTAGCTAATATGAGAAGTCATAAACTTAAGGGTAGGATCTGTTGAAGAACTCATCAGTGTATTGGTGAGAAGACATTTAAAGTTCATTGTTTAGAATTTATTTGTTCAGAAGAGAAGCAGTTGTATTTCTTCTTTAAGCTTTTGAAGAGCAATAATTAAAAATGTCAAGGGAGAAATTTTAAATGATGTCTGGATCTTCTGACTGGTTTGCCTTATATGCTCAAATCTGTTTTGTTCAGGAACAGCTCAGGGCAGATTCCTTATGGTAGAACTGTTTCTCCCTTCATGTGGCACATCTTGATAATTTTTGGAGTAACTAGAGGAATTACAACAGTTGATTGCTGTTGAAGATAATTGTTTGGATATCCTATTTCACTATTCTTTCCTAGGCTTCCTCTTAAGAGACACTGCTCAAATCAAACTGGATTTCTTAAGTACAAGGGAATCGGAATGGGAATATGCAAAGTGCTTTTATTCACAGTACTTACTGATTCTGTAAAGAAAAAAATATAAATCAGTCTCCCTTTAGTAAGAAAGTTGAACAGCTACAATTGAAAATCTGCATTTTACATGCTGACTGCTTTCCCTTTCCACTCTTCCCTGTCAAGACTGGCTTTCCACTTTCACGTAGCTATCAGTTTGACTTACCAACTCTTCTTCCCTCTAATTCACTCAAAATAGTATTTCTTGTCCCAGAAGAGACCCTGATAAGCAGTGAGAACCGTTTCTTTAGGTTTCTTCCTCCTAGACATAAGCATTTTCTATGCTGGGATTGTTTTTCCTACAAGTTTACATTTGGTTCATGTAACTTTGGAAACATTTCTAGAGAAGTGCCTGTGTGTTTAGACTGCTTCACTGTCCTCAGAAATAATTCTGGGCAGAGGCAGCTTGTATGGTGGTCTAGCATAGAGGGGGCTATTGGTGGTGACAATGAACACAGATTTGTTGCTTACAGCAGCAGTAATTGAGCAATGGAAAAAATCAGACTGGTGACAGAAGCTCTTGCTAGAGGGGAAGGCTTCTTACAAGGTTGGGAGCAAGGGGGACACGCTGGCAGTTTTCCCGCTCTTTCTGCCCTTTTTGTCAGCAGCAGGAAGAGCAAACCCAGCTCTGCCCTCTACTCCTCTTCTTTCTATAGAAGCAGAGAGGCACTGCATCCCATTCTCAGGCAGAAAAATTGAGGTATTTTTGTGTTGCTGATTAGTCTTTGAGGTGACTTACCATGGCTTTCAAACCATGAGCAACACCTACACATCATGGGAGGTTTTGTTGGAGCAGAGCTGCTTGCCATAAGAACTTGTAAAAAACCCAAAAAGTTACAGAAATTATCTCTAGAAATTCCAAGCCAATTGAGGTTAAGTATTTGAATGATTTTGAAGTACATGTCTTTCAATCTTCTATTATAAATACAACCACACAAAATTAGCTATAGATACTAAAAGCAAAATGAGTGAAAATAAGGACCCTATTGTCATGAAAACTATGAAGTCAACTATTGCAAATATTCTATTGTTTTAAAGGAGGATTTTATGCAAGCACTCCTGAAACATCAGTTAAATATGGCTTGCCAGTAACTAAAAGCCAAAGTATAAGCTGATTATGAACTTGAGCATATAGTCTTACTGACTTCATGGTTGCTCTTGATCACAGTAGTATCTTGTGACAGATGACTGGAGTTTGTGTTCAGTGGGGTTTCTTTTGATGCTAAGCATTCCTACAGCCCAAGCCTACCAGTCCATATATATCAGTATATAAAACATTCTACACGTGTAATTAAAAAAAAATTATACAAAGAGAATAAATATCCATATCCTTTACTCAAAGCAGTGCTCAAAATTTTGGTATGTAGCATTAGCATTATTTTGGTGTTCCTTTCATCATGCTACAGACATCTGTTTTATGGTTCTTAATGCAAAACTTTCTCCTCTCCCTTAAAAGGACATAAATGGTGGTGTACAAATGAGATCTCGTGCTGGCTGCACTCTGAGAACAATTTGAACTATGCCATGACCTTCGCTGTCTTAACAAAATGCAAATGCAAAGTAGAGCAATACCAATTGGTCACATCTGTAAAGGCCTAACTGTAGCTTGACTTTGTAAACTTTCTTTTAGGCATCCTGCACAGATGGAAAACTCTTTAATCACTTGGAAACCGTGTGGCGTTTCAGCCCAGGTGTCCCTGGTTACCCAAGGACGTGTACGTTGGATTTCTCAGTAAGTATTGTAACTGAGAGTACCATATGCCAGGAACAGGGCATGCAAACAGTATCTTCAACTGTGCTTTTTTTTTTTCCTTTAAATGCCTGGTACTAATAAGTTTTTTTGTTTTAAACATATACACACAGAAAATTAATTTTTAGTCACTACTATAAAAAAAAATTTTTTTGCAAACTTTACCACATAGAAATGACTACAGTGTCCTTTAGAGACAGCAGTCTTCTTTGAGGTGTCTGCATAGTGTCAGACAGTCTAGGGATTAGTATCTGGCACCATACAATTCTGAAGGTGCTGAAGTTTTCAGACAGTCAGGGAGAAATACTAAACATAGTTTGCTATTTTCTTTAATTACTTTACAACCTAAGTACTCTTGGTACCAGAAAGTAGGTATTGTCCCATCTGTCCTGGTTGGCCTGCAGTTTGGTCAGTGGAATTTCCTGGCTTCCAATTTTACTCTTTTAATGTATTTAAATCTTACTCCTTCCTCCTGTAATACAAGAACAATAGATTTTTGCTGTCTGTGATGGGATATCGTTGCATCTCAGGACTATTGCTTTTTAAATCTAGTATCTTATTTAACCTGTTACTCCTAGACCAGTTGTTTCCCAGTCAAGTTACTGCTTTTCCATTTTGTCTGTTTATTCTGTCATCACATTTTTTTTCTTACTTTTTATAGCGTTAAGAGTACGTTTTGCATTGAGCACATAACTAAGCTGGGAGTTCAGAATAGGGTACAAAAGTACACAAAAATGGGTTGATCCTGCTGCCATCTACTGGGATACACTGCTTTAAAAAACTATCTTCTGTAAATAGGAAGAGCTTTTTGAGTCTTTGTGATTAATCTCCTTGGGTTAATAACTTTCAGCTTATTGCTGTACTGTACTTCATACAGTTCAACTGTAAAAGTGAACCTATAGGCATTCAAAAAATGCATTTCTCATGGGATTTGCCAACAATGTTCACATGTTATTTGCCCACAGTATTTGAGTTTCTCAAGCTCCTGCTACTAACCAGTACATAAGCTAGCTTTTAACACGAGCCATAAATCAGTTGAGAAAACTTGAATTAAGCAAGTGCTTAATCTAAATACTGAGTCTGTGAGGAAAACTTGCCCCCACACACACTAAAGCTACTTTTTACAGTTACTGAACATGGTGCCAAACTTGTTATCCTGCTCTGCAGAACTCTACACACTAAATGACAACTCTCAATTTTACTGATGCTTGAGGTCAAGCAAATGTAAATGAAACTACACCTGGCTCACAGTCCAAGTAGCTTAATTACTCCTGTGCTACTGTTTCCGGGTAACATGCATTACTCATAAGCAACTTAAGAAAAGCTGTTATTTGCTCCATTTGGCATTTGATCTGCAGTTTCTCAACGACAAAAATACTTAAATCTCAATCCAAAAGACATGCTATTGCAGGTGTGATAAAAATCACAGAAGAGCAACCTGTTTCCTTTCCTGAAAATGCTGTTCTCATATTACTTTGGGAAGCTGTGTATTCCAAAGCGCCATGATTCCATTGCCAGAGGGGAACATTATTGAACTAGACCAAAGGCCAGCACAGCACGAAAGCATAACTGAAGGCTATTTGACATTGAAGTGACCTTTTCTTTTGAGGGTGGAGAAAGTGAGCTCCCTGCACTCCTGCCATAACTGTTAATTGCTTCAGATTAACTACAAGATCTAGTAGCTAGAAGAAAATGTCTAAGTTAAATTCTGAGCAGTGCCACGGGAGGCCTGAGAGGGAGGTACAGAGACTTGAGCAGTGTGTCTGTACTCTGAAAATGACTGCCCGTGTTGGGGAAAGTCAGGAGTGGGAGGTGTCCAGGTGGGAGACAGAACACACAAACACATTTGTAGCTTTAGCCAGTGAAATGCTGTTGTTTGAGCATACCGTAACTACAGCTACTAAGATGGAAAGACTGATTTAAAATGTCAATATTTAATAGGTAGCTGTTTTGAGCTACTTTTAAATGCCTCCTGGGTTTGCTCTGCTTTTGCTCCAGCTTACCTGTAAGTCTGCTATCTTGCCATGCAGGACTTTCTTCAGCCAACTTTTGTCCCCTAAGCGAGTTCTGTGCACAAAATAACCAAGTTATTGTTTGTCAGTAGTTTTTCATTATCCCAAATCATATGTTTTGTCATCATCATTTACTAAGTAAAAACACAGAGAAATGAAAATGATTACTTCAGAGAATTGAACAAAATGATTCTTCTAGTTGAAAAGCCCAGGGAGGCAATCCTCTGACCAAGAAATAAGGATTTTCTTCACAGACGCACTCACTCACCTGTAGCTCATTTTTAACTGTTCTTTCTTGCATAGCTTACTTGCAGACTAGAAATTCCTTAATGAAGTTATCTATTTTTAACATAATTTTACAACAGTAGATACAAAACCGCCAATTCTCTATTTTCTTAAACAGGTTTCCTTTGAATTTCGTTCACTTCTACACTCAAAACTGGCTACGCTCTTTTTTGATGAAGTGATAAAGCAGATGGTAGCTGCCTTTGAAAGAAGAGCATCCAAGCTCCACGGCCCAGAGACAAGCGTACCTCGGGAGCTAATGTTTCATGAAGTTCATCAAACGTAAAAGGGACAATTTGAACAACCTCTGTTACAGACTTGTACACTTCGTTCACACAGGAGGTGCCCTGCTCCTCCTTTGGGGCATACATTTCATACCTGAGCTTTGTGGGGGATTTTATACTGTACAAAACACACCTGTTCAGCCAGATGGAAACAGAATGTTCAAGCTGCAATCAAGTGCAGCTCTAAGTGTTATCAGTAACAGCCAAGTGGCAGCTACTGTAACATGAGGTATCTCAGGCAGCCCTTTCTTGACTTGCCAAACAGTTTCTGTAGTTACAGTGTAAATTTTGCCTTATCCAAGCTTATGTTTGTAACAAGCTTTGTAACAAGTTTAAGTTATTATAGTACTGAATGTAAGCTAACAGCATCAACTCAACCAACTCTAGCCACCTGAAGGGAAGCTGATCTTCTGGCTTTGAAGAGTAGTTTGTCCAGCATCCAGTAGCAGGTGCTTTTACTCCAAGTGAATGACAAGGGTAAATCAGGAGTCTCCAGCTGCTGTTGAATTCTGACCAGCAACTGCAACAGGAAAAAAAACAACACAACCTGAACACTCCTGAGTCTTCAGACGTCAGACATGAGGGTTATATACAATGTAAGAAGTGCTGTAATTTGAGTACAGCAGTTTGAGTTGTAGCCAGGGGGCTTGGATGCTGTACTGCTGTGCCATCCTCCCTGGAAAGAGGGAACAAGATGTCCTCTGCTCACTGCGGACACGCACCCTCAAAACCAGCTGTCATCAAAACACAGTAGAGAGCTTAGTTTGTTGGGTTTTTTTTTTCAGTACCATACTATCATTTAATTAATCCACTACAATGGTAGGAGCTGTCTTGATTTAATTAATTTTCTGTAGTTCTATTCCTGACATTTTCTCTTTCCCATCTGTGAAGAAATGGAAGCAAATAGGTCTGTTCAGATTTTAGATCCTGTCTAGGTGCTGCCTTAACATTACCAAATTTCCTTACTGAAGTCAGGTGTAGCTTCAGGGCAAGTGTCGAAGCTGGTCCTTTCACCAAAGTGCCTGTAATCCACCTGCTTGTTACAAAATAGTGTATTCAATAGCATAGGAAGGTATGGTTCAGGACAAAGCCATGATCCTGCAGCAGTTTCACACCATTTAGATACTTTTCTAGAGAGAACAATTGAAATTTCACACATCCCATCTGTGAGGTACTTACTAAAGGTAGGAAGCTAGAAACGTGACAGCTGGATTAAGAGGTTGGTTTTACAGCACTGAGAAGTTGTGAAGCAATTCTCTATGTTCAGCTAAGCAGAGGTAGACACAAGTTTGGGAACAGCATTATTTGAAGTTTAGAAAGCAGAGTTAAAAAGCAGGCAGAAGATACTTTACCCATAATGGTGGCAGCTGTTGAACAGTAGGTGGCAAACCAAGCTGTCATTTTAAGTGGTAAAGCAGCACCTAATGCAAAAAATAATTCAAACTACATCCTGCAGCCCACTACTAGAAAGCTGTAAGGCCAGAAGTCTCAAGGCCAGGAGGCAAGCACATACAACATCTGAGCAAGAGAAGCATTTAGAAAACCCACCACCTTTCTTGTCTGAGACAACTTTTTTCATACAGTCAGGGCACTTTCCCTCCCCCACTCCCCTAAAAGATGCACTGGGCCCCTTCCAGCACAGGAAACAAGCAGTGTAGACAGGGCAAAATAAAGTCAGTGCACATGCCTTATTTCCATAGCATTGTTTAATATTTCAAAGAACTGTACTGTCAGTTCAACTTAGATATTAGCAAAGTTTGAGTCACTTGCATCTCTTGAGAAACATTCTAGACAAAGGAATGTTTCCTGGAGGGACAGGCCTCGTCCTTTCCAAGGGTGTCAGCTCTCTAGTAAATCTGAGAAGCAGCAGCAGGCTGTCAGGGTTCTCCCGTGACCATGGCTGTGTGTGCAGATGAATAAGGTGATACATTTTGTAGCTTTTGAGCAGTTTGTTTTATTACATAAAGGTCACATAACTGTATATTTGCCTACTTTGTACACAATTGTCTTGTCTCACGCACAGTGGCTTCCAAGTTCTTCCTAGTACTGGCAAGCACCAATGAATTCTGGAACAGAATATCCAGTGCCTTACTTAAGTTTAAATTGGGACCTTGGTAGATGGATCTTGCACCCAGTTATCAGGAATGTACAAATGTCTTTATTCAAAAAATACAAAATAAATTATCTGTAGGCATGGACAATGACTGTAAACAATTACACGTGTGTTAAATGAAATCCAGTAACTGATGGTTACAGTGATTCTTTTAAACACCAGCCTCACTTCAGTCACTATCCACCCTCTTGCACTGACAGTTGAAGTTTTTGAAGTCAGAACTGTCAGTCTTAAACAGCACAGCTCATGATGCATCCCCGTCCCAGGAATTAGAACATG